>VZRI01004693.1:92048-151448 GCA_013397515.1 Upupa epops
CCCATGGACCTGTGGGGATCCAAATGGATCAGCGGGTCTCTAACTAGCACCTCTTGGATAACAGGGGAACTACACTGTACCCTATCCCCATCTACCAGTTTAGATGAGCAGTCATCTTGAAGACAGTTCTACCCTGTTGTTGAAGACAGAGGCATAGGAGACATTAAGTATCTCTGCTTTATCCTCATCTCTAGTTACTAAATTTCCCTCCATGTCCAGTAGGAGTGGAGGTGATTATTACCCCTCTTTTTTCCATTGATATATTTGCAAAAGCTCTTATTATCCTTAACTAGTGGTCAGCCTGAGTTCAAGTTGGGCTTTTGTCTCCCTAATTTTCCTCCTACACATGTGCCATTAGGAACTGGACTATTGCAGTGGGCAAGGGCTCCAGCTGCACGGAGGACTGTTGCTTCTCTCAAAGGGAGGAGAACAAGAATCAAGAGAACTGGACTGAGCAGTGCAGTTTGCTAACCTGAGTGCTGTGTGTCACACCTGTTTCTGCTTCCCTGTGTGGGCAGCTCTGTCCTAAATCACCAGCAACACTGGCCCAGTTACACAGTCTAGGGGGCACAATGAGAAGGATATGCAGCATCACCCGCAACTTCAGGACCAAGATTACTGGCTGGGGCTCTGGAAGTGTTACCTCTGGTGGTTCTGCTACAAGGGGAGGGAAGGAACAAGATCTGAAAGGAGCCACAGACACACAGACTACTTTTTGAAGGACAAATCTGATCCTTTACTCACAAAAGCAGCTGGGATCCAGAACAAAGTATAACAATGACACAGATAACAGTGATGTTCTGCCTTGTCTGGCAGTATCACAACAGTGTTAGCCAGGGATATTCTCCTCAGCCTCTGGTAACACACACACATCCCTAAGCTGCCCTTCTTCCCTTCACCTCAGAGGATTTAGGATCTAGACCTCTTCTGGACAAACACGGATTTTCAGCTTTCCTTCTCTTCCTGTACCAATCTAAAGCAAAACCTCATGCAGTGTGCACATTCCACTGCACCAGGCCAGGGGGCACAAAATGAAAAGGGATTTAGAAGCCCATGCTCTGCTTGCAGCAATATACAGGAGACAATAAAATGCCAAACTTGGGCGAAAGAAAGATTAAAATAAAAATCTGGGGTTCATATTGAAGGAATCACTCAGCCATTATCAGGGCTCTGCAGCCTGCAACATGCTGCCGAGTGCAAAGGACACAAGAGGAGTCTGCTGCAGCTTGGCATTATGTAACAGTGTCCAGCAGTGCTGCCAGCTCCCAGGGCTGGTTTTGCAGGAGGAAGGCTCTCCCTGGTATTCACAGGACACAGACTATTCAAAATCAGATTCTCTGGAAGGTACAGGCGCGTTAGCTATTTCTGAACATCTTAGCTGCTACCACTGTGCCTAAAATTAAGTGTCATGCAAAGACTGGGGGTCATGTCCTTCAAGGCCAGAGAAGCTCTGCTTGTCTATGTCTTGCTCTACTCAAGTGTGATCACAAACCAACTAAGGCAACAAGAAAACTGGGAGAAGTGGTGTATAACTGCACAACTAGGAATACAACCCAAACTGACCTTCAGGTCAAAGAAATAACATCGCTACAGGTCACACGGTGGTGATGCTACAAGGGTTTTCACTAACATCTGCTGAAAGCCATCAAAACGAGAAACACAGTGCAATCTGGAACAGGCTGGAGTATAAAGCTTGCAAAAATCTTTCCACTTTCAAATCGTCCAAAGGTTGAGGATCAAGTCTTCGGAATCAGAAAGCTGTCTACCTAGGGAAAAGAAGCCACAAAAAAAATGAAGAAGAGGGTAAATGTGGTTAAAAGGAATTACCAGCAGTTTTAATAATCCAAAGACCCACTAGAACATGTAATTTTGCTGTGTTATATTTTCCAAGCTTCAAGAATCAGAAGAAATGGCTTCCATAAAGAAAATACAGAATCTTTGTGCAAGAAATTCAATTCACTTGAAATTAACTCCTTCAGGAACAGGCAGCCTCTCTACATGTTTTATTATGTTTCTCAATAGACTGTTTCAGTTGTGCTTTGATTAACCCTCTCTCCACTGCTGATTTTAACCTTTTTCTAGGTAGATTCTGAATTTTACAGAAGGATCCCAAGAGTGAACACTGGGTACCGATAAAACATGAGGAAACAGCCCTTCTTAAAAGCTTATTCCACACTGTTTCTTAGTACAGAAAGATGAGAATCCTTTCACCCTGTTAACTACCTTGACCTGGCTATTTCACAGCTCCCTCATGATGAAAGGAAAAAAGGGTTACAGGCCATCACCTCTTCAGCAAAGCACCAGAAGACAAAACACTATTGTTTCTGACTGCAAAGCCCATGCACCAGTTAAAAAAAAACCCCACAAGGAAAGCACAACAACATGAGCCTGTTAAAACCTGACAAATAGAAAACGTGTTCAAGTGTTTGGGGTTTTCTGTATCTGTAGTCCTGTGAAAGTCACTCAGCAGATAAAGGGCTGGAGAGCAGCCTGGCAGAGAAGGACCTAGGAGAACTAGTTCACAACCAACTGAACAGAAGCCAGCAGTGTGCCCAGACGGCATGAAAGGCCAATGGCATCCTGGCTTGTATAAGCAATAGTGTGGCCAGCAGAACTAGGGATGCAATTCTCTGCCTGTACTGGGCACTGGGGATGCCTCACATCGAGTACTGGGGGCAGTTCTGGGCCCCTCACTTCACGAAAGAGACTGAGGGGCTGGAATGGATCCAGAGGAGCAATGAAGCTGGGGAAGGGAATAGAGGGGGTGCTTAGCCTGGAGGAGACTCAGGGGGGACCTTCTTCCTCTCTATAACTACCTGAAGGGAGGTTGCAGTCAGGTGGGGGTCAGGCTTTTGTCCCAGGCAACTAGTGACAGAACAAGACGACAGAACCTGAAGCTGCACCATGGTAGGGCCAGGTTGGATATTAGGAAGTCCTTCCTCATGGAAAAGGTGATCAGCCCCTGGGATGGACTGCCCAGGGCAGTGGTGGAGTTCCCATCCCTGGAGGTGTTTAAGGACAGACTGACTGTGGCCCTTAGTGCCTTGGTGTGGCCAATATGGTGATGTTAGGTCATGGACTGGGCTGAATGAGCTCAGAGGTCTTTTCCAGCCTCAATGATCCTGTGAAGATGTTTCTTTTTTAAATGTTATTTTGATTGGTAGAGGCAGCTATAAAAGACATACATAAAACTATGGGTATAAATACTCCCCATCTTGGGAGTGGCAGTAGCAATTCAAACCAAAAGGACTCCCTGATGGTCTTCAAATAGAAGCTCCGACACCAAAATCAAGACATTAAGGATTCAGTGCCGTTTCAGTTAGCACAAATGTCCATCCCTGTGTTTGTGGGGCACAGCAGAGTTGCAAACCGGGCAGTGGCACTGCGAGCAGTCCACAAGCAAGGAGAAGCTCAAACAAGAAGCAGAAAGCTCGAGGATGTCTCCTAGAGGAGAATATATATATCCACATGCCTCTGTTGCTCACTTAAGGTATTCAGATTGCAGAGGCTTCCTGCAGCATCTGGTGCCACGCTGCTATACCATATGTCCTTTAGTATCAAAAAATTAAATAAGACAGGCAAGCTTCCTCTGTTGAATTTCTATTCCAGAACTCAATCTCATGTATCAGAAGGAAACCATCGATTTTTAAAGTTGAGCCTGTGCTGGGCTAACGAAGTGCTAGACAAGGACTGGCCATTAGATGTCACCTTTGTCCACACTATGTAAGACAGCGTTCCCTACTAGGTTCATGAATACAGAGTTTGTCATACCCCCCCCTCCCCGGATATAAAGTCTGACATGGAGTGCATAGAGCTGAGGAGCTCCTCTCTTCACAGATGTCCTGCAAAACCTCCAACCCATTCTTTCCACCGATTCCTGCAGGTACTTCTTGCAGAGCTCTGTACTAAGTTACTTACTCATCTATCTACAGCTACACAAATTTGAGAGGATAGGGTGTGAGGAAATGGCCTCAAGTTGCATCAGGGGAGGTTTAGATTGGATCTTAGGAAGAAAGTCTTTACTGAGAGAGTGGCTGGGCACTGGAACAGGCTGCCCAGGGAAGGAGTGGAGTCACCATCCTTGAATAGAGATTTAGATTGGATCTTAGGCAGGAGTTTTTCACTGAGAAGAGTGGTTGGGCACTGGAACAGACTTCCCAGGGAGGTGGTGGAGTAGCCATTCCTGGATGTGTTTAAAAAAAAGAGTAAATAGAGCACTTGAGTCCATGATCTAGGGCTTAGGGAGATGTTGGCATGAGGGCTGTACTTGATCCTGGAGGTCTCTTCTAGCCACAGTAATTCTACAATTCGATTAAACTCACTTATTTGCAATGCTTCTCCCTCTTACAACCGGGGCGCGATTTCTGTAGTATCATAGAGGTCCCTTCCACAATAGCACTGATGGACAAGCCACTCAGGAAACCCTTGCTTTTCCTCACCTCCAGCAAAGCATCAACAATTGTGGTTCTATAGAGGAATAAAACACACAAGGTTTGCCATAACACACTGTACAATTCATGTAGCACTAAACTGCTGTGAACATGAGATCTGTTCCAAAGCCATGTGGAAATGAAATCCCAATGTCCTCACCTGTTAGCTTCTGGGTGGAGTTCTTCAAGTTTCTTCACTAGTCTGGTAAAACTGCTCAACTTCAGCTTATTAGCAGAAACAAGGGCATCCTGAGCATTAGTGGAAAAAGGAGCAGACGTTTTCTGCAGGGAATTTTCTCCAGTATCCTGCAATTGCACCAAAATAGGCAAGAAGTGAGTGGGTTAAGTATCAGACAAACAGTACAACACATCTCTACTACAAATAAACACTCCTGCTACAGAAAAAGAAATCACAGATACAGATTCAGGTCAGTAGGTTATCTGAATACAAGCAGTCCCACTGCCCAATCTGTAAACCAGAAACTAAACTACTACACGCATTTATATGGAACTGATGTCCCTACTCCTTCCGATTTGATCTGATTTCTATACCCCAGAGGCCCTGCCTGCTTAATATTCAGTCCCCAAAGGTCATATATCCATAGACTTTAAGAAATAGCAGCTATTAGCAGGTTTGCCAAGGATGAGGCTGAGCAAATACAAAATACTAGATGTATACATGGCTGTTTCTTAGATTTATATTAACCCCCCACCTTGAGGGATTTTGTCCTCCAGGATCTCAACATTTTTCCTGCATAAAACCATAAGGACCTTTCAATAAGCTCCAAGCAAGTAACATACCACAACTTCACCAGATGATTTCAGACCACGGTGCTTTGTTCCTGGAGGTACTTGGGCAGAGCAAGACTTTTCTGATATTGTTGTGGGAAGCATTTTCTCAGCAGCAGAGACAGTGTCAGGTGGCTGAATGAAATGCGAGGCTGAGCCGAGTGTTTTTTCTGTACTGTTTCTTTGGCTATTATCAACAGGTTGGTTTCCAAGCCACAGCTGACTGGTGAGTACTTGGGAAATGAGATATTTAATCTCTGATGAAGTATTTACAAGTTCAGCATTAACTGGTTTTCCTTTGATTTTCTTGTGGTTCATTTCCTCTATAGCCAACTTGGCTTTATTAGCATCTTTAAAGGAAAGAATTGTGTACCTAAGGGATAACACATTAAAGAAACAACAAGGAAATGAAGTCAAATACATACTAAAGAAAGAACACAATGGCTCTCATCTTTTGACTATTAACTGTATCTTCACTACAGTCTACGAAACCTTTCTGGGCCCCTCAGTTCAAGGACACAAGAGCTGCTGGAGGGTGTCCAGCATAGAGCAACAAAGCTGATGAAGAAAGTAGAACACCTCCCTTATGAGGAAAGGCTGAGGGAGCTGGGTCTCTTGAGCTTGGAGAAGAGGAGGCTGAGGGGTGATTTCATTAATGTCTATAAATATGTGAGGGGTGGGTGTCAGGAGGATGGAGCCAGGCTCTTCTCAAGGTCATCTGGTGATAGGACAAGGAGCAATGGGTGTAAGCTGGAACAGAGGAGGTTCCATATAAATATGAGAAAGAACATCTTCCCAGTGAGGGTTACGGAGCATTGAAACAGGCTGCCCAGGGGGGTTGTGGAGTCTCCTTCTCTGGAGATATTCAAGAGCTGCCTGGACGTGTTCCTGTGGGACTTGGTTTAGGTGATCCTGCTGTGGCAGGGGGATTGGACTAGATGATCTTTTGAGGTCACTTCTGATCCCTAATGATTCTATGATTTCAGACTCCTTAACTTTTCCTTAGACGAGACACTGTCTGGAATGACAAGGCTTTGTCAGTCTTTCTGTACTACCATTAATTACTTGAAAACCAAAAGTGAACAACTCCTTCTTCCCCTCCCATGATTTGCTTACTTCAAAAGAAAAAAACATCTTAAACCAAGTACAATTTAATATACCTGTAGTTACTAGAATCCACAGAGAGAAGAGTGTCAGAAACCTGATACTTCTGGAAATGTAATCTTAGATCATCCTACAAAACACAAGTGTATTTGGTTGTAAATGTGTAGTAGGAAAGAGGGTAGAAGAGAGGCAAGAGATTCCTACTGCTCCATAAGGACGTACCTCTGTCAGAGAGGAACTCAGGCCACTGACACAGACGAAAGAAACCTCAGTTCCACTCTCTGTTGTCTTTGCTTCTAATATTTAATATAATAAAACAATGTGTTGTTAATGATTCTTGTTTCTGTTCGAGCTAACATCCCTTGTGCAGTTTTCCTATGGTCTGCAGAGGTACAAGCAGAGTACCCACTGGTGGGCGCCAACCCCATGGGTAGTGCTGCCAGCACTACAATTCGACACAAAACTACATCTGAAAACCCAGGCAGCAATTTTTTCCAATGCTACATACTTGTAGAAAAAACAGAATACCCAAATAAACATAACTAGAGGTGGCAGCTTAGGACACACGATCTCACCTCTTAAAGCAGCTGTGTCTTGCTCTTGTTGCTTTGTTGCTGCTTCAGCTAATACTGACAAACCCATGGCTGTAAAGTCCTCTTCAGCATCAAACCAATATTCACTCCTTTCTTCATTTTTCAGCCAGCCTTGACAGTTGAAATAAATGTCAGGGTCTTAATATTCAGACTGCAGTCTACCATGCAGATGAATGATCCCAGCTACCTGCACAACTTGCTGATACGTTATAGAGAGGTAACAGACACTAGTTGTCACTTCCGAGTAAAGCAGCAGAACTTTTTTCAAGGAGTGTAATCTAGAGCTGATACAAGACTGAACATTCCATCACAGAACTCAGCTGAGTCAAGTGTTTTACAGAAGGTTTGGGTTTTTTTCCAACAACAAACATATAATGTAGTGTTCACAGTGGCAGCAGATCACTTACCACATTCCACAGGCTGATCTATATGTTGTTCTTCAAATGTCTTTGAGGAAGTAAAGTTGCTTGGCTGATGACTATCAGCCCAGCACAGGGCCTGTGGACTCTCCTACAAACATAGTGCAATTATGGCATAGCATTCACATCTGATGTACAGTATTTTTCTGAACTTTGGAATAGTAAAGAGGGTATTTATTTTTTTACAAGGGAATCAGCTGACTGCCCTCAAGAACCCCAAAGTGAATTTATTTTGAAAGATGAGTGCTGGCAGCAGGAGCAGGGAGGCGATCCTTGCCCTCTACTTAGCTTTTGTGAGGACACATCTCGAGTGTCCAAGTGTTGGGCCCCTCGCTACAAGAGAAGCCTTGAAGGGATGGAGAGAGGACAGAGGTCGCTAGCAAGCCAGTAAAGGATTTGTAGCAGGTATCCCACAAGGAACGGCTGAGGGAGCTGGGACTGTTTAGCCTGGAGGAGATTGAGGGGAGACCATATTGCTCTGTACAACTGCTTTAAAGGAGGTAGTAGAGAGGTGAGGGTTGGTCTGTCCTCCCTTGTGGCCAGTGATAGGACGAGGGAAATTTGGCTTAAACTGCACAAGGGAAGGTTCAGGTTGGATGTCAGGAGGAATTTCTTTCCTGAAAGGGTTGTCAGGCACTGGAACAGCCTGCCCATGGAGGGGATTGAGTCCCCATCCCTGGAGGTGTTGAAGTGAAGGGTAGATGTTGCTTTAGCGGGCGGGGCTTAGTGGTGCTGATAGGGCTAGGGAAAGATTGGATTCAATGATCCTAAAGGTCTCTTCCAGCAAAAACGTTCTATGAGTCTATGATCACAATTTGGTTACATCACCTGCACTTGCAGATTCTTACTGGCAGAGAACCCCCATCTGAGCCCTAAAGACAGTGATTGTTTTTCATGTTTCTAAGAGAAGACTGCTTCACAATGTACTAAGGAACTCAGAAACAAACAAGTCCCTACCATGTTGACAGAAATGTTCCTTTCCTGCAGTTTAGGTGTTTCCAAGTCAGCTTTTTTCATGTTTGAAACAGATCTAAAAGAGATCCAAGAATTTCACATAAAACACAGCCAACCAATTTTAAATTTTACATTGAATACTTTGAAATATTAACTATTACCAAATAAATAAAATAAAACTCAAAATGTGCTTAACAGGCCTTAACTTAAAATGATGGAAACATTAAGACACAGAGTATTAAGATCAGAGACAGACTACTATTAGTGAGAGTAAGGAACCAGGGATTTTGCTTGTAAATTGACAGCTTTTGCTATCAAGGTAGTAAGAATACAACTGCATGGTTTGTGTGTTCAAACACCCTGGAATCCAGACTTCCTTAAACTAAAATCACTGTACCCAAAGCTCAGTTCTAATATGAAATAAAGAAACCTCAACATCTTTTAAACTCACTGCTCATTAAATTTGGCCTCCATGAACAAGGGCTACTTACTCGTTGTCAAGATCCTCTCTGAACATCTGTCAACAAAGAAAAGATTCACCTTCATTTTCTGCAGGAAACAATCGATACTAAAACCTAAAAGTAATTAAGGAGTTACCTCACAGGTGACATGAGAAGGTGAGTCTGGGAACAGCTTCAACGCAACAGATAGCAGTGGAAGTGCCTTTAAGGGGACACCCAGTTTTATTTGCATCCTCATATGGTTGTATTTGTTCTTCAGCTCTTCCAGATGCAACAAGAGAAATGAATGTAGTTCAGTATTTCCTTTGCATCTGCAACAATGTCCGAGAAGAAATGAAGGTCAGTTTAAGCATATATTTAATTTATTACCAAACACTGTTACAAGCCAGAGACAGAATGTATGGTTGACATGCAGCAGTTAATGCTTTTTAACCCAGTTTTTAATGTCAATGTCCCTTTCTACAGCTATCCGCAGGGAGGCTGTAGTCAGGCGGAGATCGTGCTCTTCTCCCAGGCAGCTATTGCCAGGATGAGAGGACGGGGCCTGAAGTTGTGCCAGGGGAGCATTAGGCTGGATGGTAGGAATCTTTTCCTCTTGGAAATCATGATTAGACACTGGAATGGACTGTCCAGGGAAGTAGTGCAGTCCCCATCCCTGGAACTGTTTAAGGTCAGAGTGGCTGTGGCCCTTAATGCCCTGGTCTAGGTGATTGTGGTGTTAGGTCACAGCCTGGGCTGGATGAGCCCAGAGGGCTTTTCCAGCCTCAATAATTCTGGGATTCTGAGATTAAAAGGACATGAAAGTACGTGCCTCCAGAAACATGGGTGTCCCACCAGAGCCTGTCTGTAACTCTTCCAGTAGTACCGGTAGTACATCTGATATTGAATGTTTAGCACCTGCAGTTCTGCTTCTATCGCTCTCTGCAGCAGTTTCTGACAGCAGCCTGATGTGGAATTCCTTGCAGTCTCTTTGTCCAGATGTATTGGCCTTTCAAATAAGCAAATAAACAGCAGCTTTGCAGAAGTTATTTTTGATAGGATTTAAGGGGGGGGAAAAGGAAATAATTTCCTCCTACTAAACAAGAAAAATGATGTCCTGGAGTAGCCAGATTATAATCAGAGGTGGGAATTGCACAAGCACTGTCATTTCTATCCAAAAAGGGTGACTGCAGGAACAAGAAGAAACTTGGCAACTCTGCTGATCTATAGATGCACTTGTTTTGCTTACTACATCACAGAGTAAGTTAGGTTTGAAAGAATCTCTGCAGGTGTGCAGTTCAAAGCAGGGCTAACTCCATTAGGAAAAAACATCTTACCTGGTGTTTAGAATTTCAAACCAAGAACAACTCAGGACCTACCTGTCAGAGCTTGTCCCTGAACTGCCACTACATGGCTTATTCTTCAATTCCTGCTGTTCCTAAATAAAAAACCCAAACATATAAAATGTTGAAAATTAACATTTCTCTGAGCAACTTTTAACTTAAAGTTCTATCTATAAAAGCTGTTGAATCATGTGTTGATTTCTTTTAACTTACCTGAATTTTGGAGCTTCTTTCAACTGTTGCAGTGTTGCCATTGGGGAGTTTTGCCAGCACCTCAGTAAGCTGCGACTGGATTTGCTCTGTGCCAACTCCACATGACCAGTCTGTGTTGCACCCAATGTCTGCAGAGCTTTCACAGCACCATCCCATGGGTTGGCACTTGCTCATCATCGTTATCTCTGTGTTGGTAGCCCTGGATGAGAGGCAAACCTGAGTGCTGGTACTTCTGCTTGTGGTAAAGGAAGCTCTGAACTCAGAGCTCACATCGACAGCCTGGTTAACCATGGAGATGCTGGTAATGGTTCTTGAGGCTTCGCAATGCTCTGAGTTCAGATAGCTGGTACATCCGAAGAGGAATTTATCTGCAAATTCCACCTCAAAAAAGGGATTCTTGCTAGTGAGGCACTCACACATTGGAAATGGGGTTTTGGCATCCTTTGTGGTGCAGCTGGTACCACGGGTGCACAAACAAGGCTCCTCACCAGGGCAGATATCAAAGTCCCTGGCACAGTTGTAGAATTTCATGTGCGGCCTTTCTCCAAGTGACAGTAAGGGCCTGTCTGGCTTCCCCGAGAGGCCAGAAACATGTTTGTCAGTCTTTTCAGACACTTCATTTGTCACCACACAAGCTGGCAGTGTGCTGTCTTCCAGCATTTCTTCTTTACTCCAAGAATGCCTCTTGAGTAAACTACCACAAACAGCACTGTGATACTCTGTCTGCTCTTCCTTATGGTCTTGAGCTGTGTCACAGCAATCTGGCTGAGGCAGGGAGTCCTGAAGCAGATGGGGAAGCTCTGGCATAGCTACTTCTGGGGAAGTCTCAACACTCTCACCATATTCAGAAGCAAAACAATCTTCTGATCCATCTGTGATATATTGCTTCTCCATGGGTCTAGCCCCTGGAACTTCATGACCTGGATCTACGAGCTCTAACATTGCAATTCCTGCAGCTTCGCTTTGCTCAGAAAACTCATTTGAGCTACTACCACTATCATCAAAATCTGGTTCAGGAGCACTGAGATACTCCATCTGGGAATCCTCACCCAAGCAGCTCTGTCTGCAATCATCACACACCCTGCAATTACACTGCAGATCGTCACACGCCCTTCCCGACACAGCAGCACCTTCCTTGCTTCCATCGATGCGTGCACAGCCAGCTCTCAGTCTCTGTGCATGATATCGTTCAATATCTGCATCTAAAGATGAATTCAGATAACACAAACTTTCCTCCAGCAGCCTGAATTCTGAAACAGTGGCAGGGAGAGCCTGGCCAGGGCCAGAGTCGTTAGCTCCTGCTACATCTGTTATGAGCATGTGCCCAACTTCCTCAGGGCAAGAAAATGGAAGAGAGGTCTCAGTGAAGGATCTCCTGTTTCTAACATCACTCTTCATTTCTAACTCCATGGCACAAACACTTTAGCCCTCTTCCTCAGAAGTAAAGCTCACAAGTCACGTTCACTGCAACTGCTCAAAGTACCCTTGTATCTTCCTTGCAGCTTCTCACCTTAACAAAAACTAAGAGACAGTTGAGATACTGTGTGTTATACAAGATGTTAAATGCAAGAGGTTATATATAAAGTTATTCAACGATTTATCAACATGTTACATTAACCACCTTACTTTCATCTACTACATGCTGGTACAGAATCTAAGAATCAACAGGGTATCTTCTCAAACAAATCCCCAGAGCTCCCAAAAGACCTTTAAGAGAATTTGCTGCCCTTGCTTGTGTGAGACTCCCAATGACTGAAGGATCCTCAGATATCAACCAACCCTATTACCCTATTTCCTTACACTCGCAGGCAAGGTTTCACCTCTTACCACTGCAGCACTACTTGAATTGTCAGAATCCCTGTTGTCACACAGCGAGCTGTTGACATCATTTGCTGACTGAATCATGGCACAGAAGGCATTCAGACACACATACCCACCCTTAGAGTCAAGATGCTGACTGGCACAGATTCAGCCAACACAAACCCACCTTATATCAGCCCTGCTTCTCGATCCATGACCACTGTGTTTGCTGTAGGGAACACCCTTCAGTCACAGATTCATAGAATTACAGCATCATTAGGGCTGGAAAAGACCTCCAGGATCATCAAGTCAAGCTTTCATTCCAACATCTCCCTAACCAACTCAAGTGCTCTGTCTACTCCTTTTTAAACACTTCCAGGGATAGCGACTCCACCATCTCCCTTGGAAGCTTATTCCAATCCCCAATCACTCCCTCAGTAAATAATGTCTTCCTAAGATTCAATCTAAAACTCCTCTGACACAACTCGAGACCATCTTCCCTTGTCCTATCATTAGAAATTTGGAAGAGACCAGTATCAGCCTAGCTACAACCTCCTTGTAGGTATTTGTAGAGAACTGTAAGGTCTCCTCTCAGCCTCCTCTTCTCTAGACTAAATAAGCCCAGTTCCTCTAGTCACTTCTCACAGGGCCTGTTTCCCAGACCTCTCATCAGCCTTGCTGCCCTTCTCTTAAGCCACTCCAGCACTTCAATGGCCTTCTTATACTGTGATGCCCAACACTGGACCAGTACTTAAGGTGCAATCTCACAAATGCAGAGTACAGGGGCATCATCATCTCCCTATTCCTGCTGGTTACACCGTTCTTGATGCAGGCCAAGATGCTGGTGGCCTTCTTGGCCACCTGGGCACACTGCTGGCTCCTGTTCAGCTGGCTGTCAACTGACACCTCCAGGTCCTTTTCATCCAGGCAGCTCTCCAGCCACTCTTCCCTTGGCCTGCAGTGCTGCTGGGATTTGTGACTGAAGTGCATGAACTGGCACTTGGCTTTATTAGACCTCATCCTGCTGGCCTCAGCCCATCGCTCCAGCCTGTCCAACTCCTTTTGCAGTGCTTCCTTGCCCTCAAGCAGACCAACACTGCCCCTTAATTTCATGTCATCTGCAAATCTACTGAGGATGCATTCGATCACCTCATCCAGGTCAGCTCTCTGACATTGGCCATTCAGCCAGTTTTTAACCCAGTGAAGAATCCACCTGTCTAAGCTGTGAGTCTCCAGCTTATCCAGCAGAATGCTGTGGGAAATGGTGTCAAATGCCTGACTGAAGTCCAGACGCTATAAAAATTTTGGGGGTGAAAAGGTGAACTTACTGCTCTGTGTCTCCCAAGAACCTAAAATCTTTTAGGTGCTGGACAAGGGGGGAATGGAAACACATTCCTTTTAATCCAGGGGAAACACAAAGCAATGGTCACCTAGCACAGAACTGTAAGAAAACACACAATCACAGAATTATTGAGGCTGGAAAAGAACTCTTAGATCATCCAGCCCAGCCCATGACCTAACATCACTGCAATAAGCTAGACCATGGCACTAAAGGCCACAGCCAGTCATTCTTAAACACCTCCAGGGGTGGGGACTCCACCACTGCCCTGGGCAGTCCATTCCATGGTCTGATCACCCTTTCTGTGATGAAGAGCTTCCTAACATCCAATCTAACCCACCTCTGGTGCAGCTTCAGGCTCTGGCCTCCTGTCGTGTCACTAGGTGCCTGGGAGAAAACCCTGACCCACATCTGACTACAACTTCCCTTCAGGTAGTTGTACAGTGATTAGGTCCCCCAAGTCTCCTCCAGGCTAAACAACCCCAGCTCCTACAGCCTCTTCTCATCAGACTTTCCCTCTAGTCCCTTTTATCATTGCTCTCCACTGGAGAGGCCTCACCAATGCCCAGCCCACAGGAGGAGAATTACAACCTGCTGGCCACGTATCAGACCACCTGCAGATCACATAACAGGTCCACCACCAACTGGGTTCACACAATTCTAAAGCCACAAGTTGCTGGTTCATCAGCTTCCAGAGGTTTTTGCAACATGGTGAAACACAGGTTCACCAGGAACACAAGTCCTGAAGTGAGTGTCTGCTGGGAGAGACTGGGAATTCAGGTGTGTTTCTTGGTTGCTGCTCTAGGACTTACACAGAGATTGTACCAGCTCTATCCACTCTAGACATAACCAGTGTGACACAGTTTACAGAATGGACCCCTATAACTTTATGATAGTCCTTTCTCCTGGGGAACAAGGGCTTGTCTCTCAGCCCTGCTGCCAGTGATTCTCATCTGCTAAGGATGATGTAACTGAAAAACACTTCATAAGCTATTTACATAATTTAACACAAGTAATCAAAAACAGTCAGTCATCCTGCAGAAAACCCCCAAACCTTGCCATGACCTCGTTCTACAGTTAAGTTTTAAAAACATCATCCTTCTCATTGCACTGACCTTATTCTCTTCTCCTGAGGTTTCGAGCAACAGCACCCGTGAAATTAAAACTCTTGTTGTGCAGCTACCAAAACCTATCACAACTTATTGTGACAGAAGTGACAACCCACCCCCCCACACACACACCTTTTCCTTAAGAACAGGACTCAAAACAGCTGTGTCCTAGATAACCAGCAATAACCTTGTCGTGACTGAACGACGGCTCAGGCGGTTAGAAACGAGCCGCAGGTCAGCTCGGGGATCAACAGGGAAGCCCTTGGAGAGGACTTGGGCAAGTTAGAGAGGCGCAGGGCGAGACCCTTAGTTCAGGCCTTTCTCCCAGAGGAGACTTCCCCGGGGCAGGACCCGCGGTGCCCGAAGCCAGGGAAGGCCAAACAACCGCCCTGCTGCCCAAGTGCAGCCAGACCTCCTACTTCCCCTCCGCTAACCCCCCCAACGGGCCTGCAGACGTTCGTGCCGAGCGCGCGCCTAACAGCTCCCTCAAGCCTATTGGCTGGCTCTTGGAGGGCTCCGGCTACTGATTAGTCAGCGCCGCTGCAGCTTCAGCCGTACGCCCGCCCCCTCGGCACCGCCCTATTTCCCCCCAGGGGCTGCTGGGGTAACGGGTGTCCGTTTTCCCCGTCTTCCTCCACCCCTCGCCCGTTAATTTTACAACGCAATGCAGCGGTCTCGTTTTATAAAGGCTTGTTCCTGATGGGAGGGCTTCTTCCGGGGAAAGAGAACGCATGGGGTACCTGCGTGTTCACCCTAAATGAGCAAAAACCCTTCAAATTTGTGCTGCTGGGACTTGCGGCCCAGCCCTCGCCCTCCCCAAGTGTCCCCCTGCTACTACTGTTATTAAAATATACCCATATTAATATAAAATATTCATGTTGGATATTAATATAAAATATTCATGTCTCCACACAAGCACACGCAGATGATGCAAGCCCCTGCCCCAGTGCCACCAGTGTTGCTCACCTTTGCATGCCTGCAACGACATATTAAATAAGGAAAAAATCCCAACAGTTTTGTGTTTTTAACCAGTAACACCATGACGACAGACTACTCGGTAAAAGCTACCCAAACAAATGACTTTTTATTGGCGATTTCTGCAGATGAATTGCCCTTTTTCCACGCTCGTATTCCGTGAACAGAGAAAAAAACAGAACAAAAACCCCCACGAATTTGGGTAACATTTTGTTTGCAAACAATAAAATTATTGAACAGTTAAAAATAAACCAAAATATGACAGTTTTGTTTCGTTTTGTTAAAAATTGGGATTCCAGGAGAAGAATAGGAATTCCTCTGGGAAGTTGTTCCTCACCACCTCAGCTCCACTCCCAGTCAGCAGGGCTGGGCACTGAGGTTCTCTCATTTGGAGCTTCATTAAAAGGAGCGGGGTATGTGCTATTACTACCATTCAAAGCCCTGTTGTTGTACATTCTTCACAAGAAAACAGTTTGCAGTAAACCAACCAGTACTTTCCCTTCCCTTATTCTAAAGCTAAGTCATACTGAAAGTTAGGGGGAAGGGAACAGAGGGGCAAATAAAAAGTGGCTTCAACATTCAGCTACTTTATCACACACAAAGATTTCTACTAAGAGCATATTCAGGTCAAAACACACATCTGATCTCTGTCATGAGCTTAATGCTTATGGAGTGTGAGATGCAGTCTACTTGGAAATGATAAACACATCGCTTCTCGATGAGCGAAGTATTTCTTTCAGCCTTTTGGACCGACGATGCTCAGTTGTGAAGTTGTTTCTCCTGCATCTTGCCAGGAGAGAAGTTTTCACCTCTATCATAAACAAAAAGATGGCTGGTGGCGATCACACACTTCATCTATCAGTAAAACAATGTATCTGCATTTTGAGAAATACGGAGTTGGCTTCAGTTTAGGCCTCAATGGCTTTGGACACCAGAAATGACACAAGTTGACCACAGAAAATTGTTAAGTGGTATCCACAGCAATTTTGTGAGGTATTCCACAAGAAAGCTGGCTCTGCACCTGAATGTTCCTCCCAACAAACCAACCCAAGAACCCTAAGCCCTAGCTGGAGTGGAACATTTCAAAGATTCTGTGTTCCACCACATTGGTTCAACAAGGACAAACTCAGATCACCCTGGGGCACCAAAAAAACCCCTTCTTCATGCTTTTCCTGGAATATGAAATTCAGTACTTGATTCCTAAGTTTCCGGGTGCTCTCAGAAGAGCCGAAGAGAAAGGTGATGGCATGTTCTAGTCAAATGAGAGAAACACATTCAGACAATGGTTTTTGGTTGATTTAATTGGTGCAGGTGTTCTAAGGTGATACCAGTACCAGCAGCTCCACTCTGTTGAAAACAACAGTGCTTTATACTCTTAATCTCCAGCCTTGAAAATAGCAGCGCTTTATGTTTTAATCTCCAGCACGTGAGGAACCGGCTACTGAAAGCTCTGCAGCAGAGAGTCTGAAGACCAAGTTAAGAAGAAAAATAGTCTCCTGGGTATGGATTTGGCTTGATAGAACTGTCACCTATCGAGGCAGCTGGCATTGGCTGAAGGCTGCTCCTGGAAATGCTGCTTCAGAGCATGGGCTGGTTGCTAAGGGACTAGTCGCCTGCTTTACCCATGAGCACAGGGTCAAAGGAGAGGGACGGCTTTATTCTTCAGGTCTCTTCTCCTCTGAGTAGTACATTCAGAGTAACTTCCAATAAACCAGAACTGTGTTTAAGCAATTGCCTGCAACACCTTAATTTTTGCATTAGGAGTGGAAAACCTTGACCAAGACCTCAGAAGGAAGTAAGTCGCTACTTCACTGTGTGTAGAAAAACTGTAGGCAGTTATATTTTCTAAAGTGCTTCTTTACTTACCGGTTCTTTTATTAAAAAAAAATCTACTTGTATTTTGCAGCTTTATAGTAGTTCATGGACTGGTAAATAGTTTCTGATGTAAAAAAACCAACCCATTGCAGATTTTCTTTAAGCAAATGACACTTGCTCAGAAAAATGCACCAAAAGGGAGTGATTCTTAAGTGCAAAACCCCACAGTTCCTTAAAACATAGCCTTGTGCTGGTTTATTAATGCAACTTGACATCCTTTAAAAGTAGTTTACTTCAACTCCAAGAGTAGGGATTAAATAATACAAATAAAAGTTGAAAATTCCATGAAGCTATTGCCCGTTTACCCTAAAACAGAAGTCTCATGATTCCACTGGTGCAAAATCCCTCCAAACACCTTTGTTTTATTGGCAAAGTCATTTAAGGTCACTTGCTTCCAAGACCATCTTCTTTCCATGGTTTCCACTGAAGGAGTTTTGCTTTGTAATGGCTTGTGGTTCCACAGTGATTTGTAAATGAAAAACCTACTATGAGTAACATTACCATAGTCACTAAATTACAGCTACTGTCATGAGAAAAGTCCAAAAATTACAGTGTCAGTTGTTTTAAATTTTCAGCAAGACACGAGATTCCAGTCCGGATAAAAGTGTTTTTGTTTTGAAAGCCATTTTCAATGGCAAGAAATGGCTGCTGTGCCGCCTTGATGGAGAACGTAACGCGATGCCTGACAATGTGCTTCGTAGGTGCATGTTGTACTTCAAACGCTCCTGCAGGCACAGCCATTTGGATCAGCTACTCCTAAGTAGACAGCGCAGTAGGTTCGAATCTGCGGAGAGAGAACCATGTAGCAAATGTTGGGGTGGTATGTTCTCAGAAGGCATGACACAATGCATCCCAGACAGCAAGAGACAGAAACATCTCTGACGTTGCTCTGGTTCTGTCGAGTCGTAGTGGTTGCCGTCGGGAGGCAGTGGTGGTGGTTATTGCTGAGATAGTAGAGCACTGCGGTTGGCTTTCATCTTCTCCAGGCGTTTTATTAGGTGACCATTGCTGACTTCAAGTTCTTCGGTTTTATCTAGCGCTGAACGAAGCTGAAGGAAGGAAGCAGAGAAAAAAAAAAACACCTGTAAATTACACAGCATTTCCCTTTCTAAACCAGTGTTTACAGTCCGCAATACTAACCAACCACATGGCTGCAACTTTCCTACAAGGCCAAGTGCATGGTCCTACACTGCAAGATTATACAGTCCTACTAGCCCCTACAGCTACAGATTAGGGGATGAGTGGCTGGAGAGTGGCCTGGTAGAGAAGGATCTGGCAGTACTGGTTGACAACCGGCTGAACAGGAACCAGCAGTGTGCCCAAGGGGAACAAAAGGCCAATGGAAAATCAGAAATCAGAAATTGTGTGGCCAGCAAGACTAGGGATGAAATTCTCTGCCTGCCCTGATCACTGAGGAGACCTCCCCTCAAGTACTGGGGGCAGTTCTGGGCCACTCACTTCAAGAAAGAAACTGAGGTGCTGGAGAGGGTGCAGAGGAGCAATAAGGCTGGAGAAAGGACTGGAGGAAAAGTCTGATGAGGAGAGGCTAAGGGAGCTGGGAGTATTTAGCCTGGAGAAGAGGAGACTCAGGGGGACCTCCTCATTCTCTATAACTCCCTGAAGGGAGGACTTAATCAGGTGGGGATTGGGCTCTTCTCCCAGGTAACTAGCAGCAGGATGAGAGGGCAGGGCCTAAAGCTGCACCAGGGGAGGGTTAGGTTGGATGATAGAAAGCCCTTCTTCATGGAAAGAGTGATCAGACACTGGAATGGACTGTCCACAACAGCTCAGTGTAACAGCTCCTTGGACTGAACATGCAGTTTGGTAGGACAAGTAAGATCAAAACTACAGACAGCCTGAAGATGTCGTCTTTTAAGAGGCCAGCGTAGACAGAGAATGGATGCTACAGTAAATAGGCATGAACGCATGGACAAGATCAATTATCATAGAATCACATAGGCTGGAAAGGACCTCCAGGATCATCAAGTCCAGCCCTCACCCCAACATTTCCTCAATCCCTAGACCATGGCCTCAGGTGCTCTAGCTACTCATTTTTTAAACACCTCCAAGGATGGTGACTCCACCACCTCCTTGGGCAGCCTGTTCCAGTGCCCAAGCACTCTCTCAGGAAAGAACGTCTTCCTGAGATGCAATCTCAATTTCCCCTTGCTCAACTTGAGCCAATTTTCCCTCATTCTATCATTAGTAATTTGGGAGAAGAGACCAGCACCTGCCTTGCTACAACCTCTTTTCAGGTAGTTGTAGAGAGCAGTAAGTCTCCTCTTCTCTAGGCTAAATAACCCCAGTTCCTTCAGCCACTCTTTATAAGACTCTTGATAAGGAGCCTTAAAAAAAATCATCACTTTTATTCTTTGCTGTATCAACAAGTGTAGTTCTTCCTCTAAAACCTACCAGACAAATGGCTCATCCTGACCCTTCCCCAAAAGTGCAGTGCATGATGGTTTGCACTAGGAGTTACCTCTCGCTGTAGTTTGCGTTTCTCTGCTTTCAGTTCATCTTCTACTCTCTCCGCATTTTCAGCAGCAGTTTTGTACCGGGCAACCTGACCTTCCAATCGAATTACCTGAAGGAAAGGCATAGTTTTTGGAATTAGAAGTTGTACCAAGAAGTTACTCCAAGGCTTTACTCTTCCACTAGTAACCAACCAGTAACCATAGAGATGGTCACTTCCCTCCCTCCCCCAGATTAGAGCCACAAAGATGATGAAGAGAAAGGAGCATCTCCCTGATGAGGAAAGGCTGATGGAGCTGGGTCTCTTTAGCTTGGAAAAAAGGAAACTGAGGGGTGACGTCATTAACGTTTACAAATCTGGAAAGGGCAGGTGTCAGAAGGAAGGAGCCAGGCTCTGCTCAGTGTCATCCAATGACAGGACAAGGGGCAACGGGTGTCACCTGGAACACAGGAGGTTCCACATAAATATGAGAAGAAACTTCTCAGTTAGGGTGATGGAGCACTGGAAGGGGCTGCCCAGAGAGGTTGTGGAGTCTCCTTCTATGGAGACATTTAAAACCCGCCCGGGCATGTTCCTGTGTGACTGGACCTAGGGGATCCTGTTCTGGCAGGGGGATTGGACTGGATAATCTTTGGAGGTCTCTTCCAATCCCTAACAGTGTACAATAAATGAGGAATAATGAATATTTTTCAAAAATAAATGAAAAAATATTGAAGAACATATGAAAGCATTTTAGGGCAGTAACCCTGATGCTGCACCATCTTCTTTCAAGGGGCAATCACAGTAATATGAATTTATCATCTAAGAAAATACTCTTTTTCTCTGCATCCTCACAGCACATAAACAAATGGAACAAGCCAGATACTTACATTCTGCTCCAGTGCTGTTATCTCCTGCTCAGATTTTGCTAGTTTAAATTTGAGATCACTGATCTGTCTGTTGGCATCTCCTGAAAGAACAAGAGAGGTTACCAGAGATGTCAGAACAAGCACTAGCACAGTGCCCAGCAAACGTGTCATAGCATCCACTTGGGCCAGCGGTTGAGCAGCAAGCGCCCTCAGCCAAAAAAGCACCTGGTATTACCCGATTCCCTTCTGGGGATGGCTCTGGAAGCAGAATTAACCAGGAACTCACTCCAGCTCTCTTGGCACATCTCCAATGGCACAAAGGGTAATGGTTCCCTCACCTTTGGGTACATGGCTGGCTTCCTGTTTGAAGCTCCCTTAGACCCGGAAGCTTATGTTTACTTACAACCAAATGGTTATTGTACAGGTATGTGTTCTCACTTACATGCAGGACACAAAAGTTCTCTTCAAATCAAAGTACAACTCACTCTGGAGGTCAATCACGTGCATATCTGTCCCATTTTCCAAGACTTCATCTTCTGACTGGGTGTTCTCCATCTTCCCATTCTTCTGCTTTTCTTCCAGTTGTCCCTTTAACATTTTAATCTGAAAGACACAAGACAGTTCACACGATCAGTGAAGGGTGAATTGTGGCTCACATTCAATCGTTATAAAACAAATGACCTGTTGTTTTAAATGTATATCTCCACAAACTTCTGCTACTCAATAGTTGCCTAGGAATTCTTTTAGTAAATGCCTCTCATATTTTACCTCTCGGTCTTTGTGCAGAAATTCAGGACCAAAGGTAACAAGTGGAAGGAGTTGATTAAAATTAGAAAAGGCACAGATGTTCTGCAGGCATATACATATAAAAGATTGTTACAACCCCAAAACTCGTGTTTCCATCACTTATTTTAGAACAACCCAAAGACCCAGCAGTTGGGTCACTGTAGAATTTCCTGCTGTGATTTCTGGACCGTATTTGTTTTGCCTTTGGACTTGGCCCTTATCAAGTATTATTTTTCAGAGAGTTTTAGCTGACCAAGGCCACTGGATGTGATGGGTTAGTGACACAGTGGATCCCTAGAAGGACTTCAAAGCTGTGGAGATGTGGTGCTGAGGGACACAGCTTAGTGGTGATATGGCAGCACTGGGTCAGTGGTTGGACTCAGTCTTTTCCAACCAAAACAATTCAATGATTATGTGGAATGGGACCACTTGTTCCTCCTTCCTTTCTTCTGTATCTCCAGTTAACAGGTGGGAAAATTGTTTCAGTAAGTTATCCACAAGAACAACCAAAGGCACTGGCATTGCTGTCCTAAACCTGAGGTTAGGGCCATCTGGAACTTCTCAAGCTACACTAATCTTACTACAGATTTAGGAAAGGCACACCCAGCATTCAGGTTTCCTGTGATTACCTGGTCTAGTAAGGTTTCCCGTTCATCAATGAGTTTTTTCAGCCTGTCTGAAAAAGAAAACGGAAAGTTCAGTGACGATCTTATTGAGCCACACATGTTGGAGTGTAACTGATACACAAGTGATCCATTAAGGTTAGTGAAACTAATGATGGAAGGTAGGTCTGCACGTACCACAGGACAGGAAGCCACAGCCAGGGCTGGGAGGGGGCTGCAGCCAGGGAAGGTTAGGTCATTCTCACAGAACATGCTTGTCACGCCAGTGGCAGCACCCAGCTGCATGCAAACAGGCTATTCTTCTACGTTAGGTTAGCATGCAAGAACTCTAGGGTCAAACACAACTGCAACACAAAATCTCATAGATCTTTACAAGTTGAACATCATGAAAATACTGTGAACACCAATAATGACAGCTAAGCACATCTGCAGCACTTTCTATCTTCATGTCTAGGCATGTTTGGTGCCATCTCTGGTGTTACCACCAGAAAAACACAGAATTGTTTTTATAAGTCTGGTAAACATGATTTTCTCTGTAATCCTTCACCGTCAGTTCTTCTGGTCAAGCATCAAGCAGGTGATGAGCAATCTGGACCGACTGTTGTGCCACACTTGGCCTTGGAAGTGCTGCAGAGCAGCATGTGGGGTTTGTGGTGTTCAGTAATGAATTGCGCACTGCCACAGGGAACTGCAAAAAAACCCCAAACTAGAAAGTAAGTAACCAAATCACTTGGGTCTTTTTTTCCTTCTCTATTAAAGGGTGCAAACTGTGGAAGCACTTCAACAGGTACTCATAGATTTGTCTTTTCTGTTCATTAAATGGTTAAAATTCCAAAGGTCATTTGAGAAAAAGGTCTTTGGTAACTGAAGGACAGCAATGTGAGACATCACAGGTAAAAAAGGCTAATGGGCTTTTCCTAGGTAAATTATGTTGATAAAGCAGTTTTGAAAAGCTTTAAAAAATGCTTCCAAAGTTTTTTGGGAAATCCTCAAAAGAACAAACTCTTATAGGTCTTCTTTTCTTCTCATTAGCCCGGGCAGCAAAGTGAATAGAGTGTCTGTATGGAATCAAAACTTGGGGAAAACTGAAGTTTTCAGGTGGAAGCAAGGGTAAACAAGTTCCCATATCTCAGCAGTGGAAGAAAACCTTTACCTTGGCTTCTGATGCAACACCCAAGCACAGATCTCAAAGTGACATTCAGCAGTTGCACACATTTGTTTTGAACCTCCTCAAGTCCTACCCTTTTATTTTTGTGTGTTTTTAATTGATTTTTAGCCATTCAGTAACACACCCAGCATTGTTAAACCTGAGCATTGATGGGAAAAAACAAAACAGACACAAACAACAAACCACAGGTTTTGTAAACTATCAAGGGTAACAAAAATATACTGGTATAAACCCCTTCAAAACAATGAAGCTATTGCATGTATCTCTAAGGGAAGGAAAGATAGCTGAAGAGAGTAAAGCTTCTGTAAGATGGAAGGAAAACAAAGGTCAGAACACAAGTTTTATGAGTGTACAGAGAGATGAAGGTCTCTGAGATTTCACTTCTCTCAAAACCTCACACGCACACAGAAAACTTACTTTAGCCTTAGCCAGTATCTCTGCAGAGTCACCTTAACTTTGCGTTTAGGACACATTTTTTCCCAACAAATTAAAGATCTGAGGACCTTGAGCAGAAAAGAGTAATCTTCTGAATGAGGACACAAGGCAGCTAATTAAATTTCTCATCTGTAACAGTCATTATCCTTATTTCACATATAAAGATAGCACCAGCAATAATTAGAGAGTGACATTCAGCTCATTTTAACTTAGGTAACACCACTCCCAGGCTACTCACTGTGCCAGTTCATGGCTTTCATAGGCAAAGAAGCTGATTCCAGGAGCTGGGCCCTGGGAATTCCTGGGAGAGAGAATGAATACGATGCAAAGAAAGGGTGGTGGTGAGTGTCTGCTGCTGTGGTACAGGTGAGGTTTAGGTCAAACAACTGCTCTTACGGCTTTGGTATCACACTTGACTCAAGGCATTGCTAATGGTGCTATTGCAGTCACCTGCTGCTGACATAAAATCCCCGCATCAGATCCTTGATGTATTTTCCTACTTGCAGGGGAGCAGATGAACCTCAATGATTTGTGTGATGTGTTGTCCAACAACTAATTAATCCAGATGCAAACGAAAGGAGACTTGAAGAGTGGGAAGACAACTCAGGAAATCCCACCAGCAGCCCCAAATAGCTATTCAGAACAGCCTGCAAGAATCCAATGGTCTGATCATGAGCTGGTTGAAAAACACACTTCCTCCAGAACGGTCAAGTTGGTTTGGATGCTGAGAAAACAAAACAAATGTTGAGAAACACCTTGTCTTATTCTCAGAAGAGGGATCCTATTTAGAATGGGCTGTTGGGACAGTGAATAAGCACAGGTTTTGTGGTGGGTTTGGCAGAGTTGGGTCAGTGCTTGTACTCAATGATCTTAAAGGTATTTTCCAACCTAAACAATTCTATGATTCTATGGGAAGTAGAAGTCACCAGCTTGCAGTGCTGGTTTTAAGTAGGATGGAAAAACCATTTTTTTCTCTAACAAAGGAAATACTAACCAAGTTAATTAGAATCACAGCATTGTTTAGATTGCAAAATACCTTGAAGTCCAACCATGAAGCTACCTGTTGAATAAGGCAAAAAGAAAGAAGTTTCCTCAGCTACTACATTTGAAAGCCTTTCCAGCTACACATGGCCCATGGTACCAAACAGAAAACCTAGGGGGTATCTAGTGCTATTCTGAAAGACATTGTGAGCATCTCATCAGCACTGCTCCTGTTCAAAACAAGGTGGGTAACAGCAGCAGCAAATAGGAATCTTGATTGTAGTTCATCTTTTGGCTTCATGCCAAGTCTGACATTGGAATTTTGCTTTGAAAGTCAAAAGGGACAAGCTAGATATTTTCTTCTTTTTGCTAGATATCATAAGGAAAATGCCCAAACCTGGTTTTAATTGCATGACTTTACAAAAGATGTGTAACTGAAGCCCAGGAAGCACATTAAATGTATTTAACATTGATATATAAATAGATTTTAAATACTTCCTACATTGAACCAAATGTGACTGTTGCGAGGACAGCAGAGACAAATCCTTAAATAAACACAGCTACAGAGACATAAAAGAAATACATTTTAAAATCAGTCCTTTTAGATTAGCATTTAGTGAAAATCTTTATGAACAATCACTTACAGAAACCACACTGGAGCTTCTGTAAATTAGAGAGAAGCCATGTGAGAATTACAGGTTTAGAGTCGTGTTAGAAGGTGCTTGGTGTACCAAGGCTGCCCACTCTTAGGAAGGCAGCTTTTCTAGCTGGGTAGTTCAACGCAATAAATTTCTCAACACTGCAGAGAAGTGTATTTGAAGTGACAGAGACTGAAGTTAAGTATTTACTCAGGTATATAAACAGATCTCTGGACAGGCAATTTAAAGTACAAAAGACGTTTATTTCCATTATATACAGCTCAGTACATTCTGGATACACATCTTGCAGTGTTTTCGTCTGCTTAGACTCCATCGTCTGTGCAACATCAGCACAAACACAGCCCCCACCACTCAAATATTCAATCTGCATTCAACTTGGGACCTGCAATGCTTACAACAACTTTAAATGAATGTTTAAGCATGCAAAACACATTGTCTTCCTCCCAAGCACTAGCAAAGATGTGAGAAGCAATATACCAACAGAGTGATTAAAGCAATCCAGCTTCTCTGAAAGGCTCAGGGGCCACAACACAGAACAACAGTTGTCTTTGGGCCGAGAGCCAAGGAGAATTAAGACATGCAAAGTTTTCTTCTTTCCAGTAAGGGAGAGGTAATCATTTTTGTTCAGAGAGAAAAACATTCTTTCAGAATAATAAATTTGCCAACAAAAATAAAGTATAATGCAGTAAAGAAATATGATTTGAAATAAAAATCTTCCTGGAAAAATAGATATTTTATATATTCATAGCTAGACAATACTTGATAGCTAACCTAAGCACACATTAACAGTGTGTATACAATAAAAACCCCATGCGAGCCATGGTGTGCAAGGCCTGTTGTGGTGCAAAGTGCCTAGAGGAAGTAAACACGGATATATTTATCCTTTTAACCAAGCTAAGAGCTCTGTGTTGCCCTTTTCAGAGCAACTTGCACTGTATTTTGTTTGTCCGAAGTGTCAGGCTAAGCTGATTCATGAGGATCTAACACTATTTTGGAATGTGACAACATGTGATCAAACACAAAGCACAGTGAGAGACTGATACTCTTTCCCAGAGTGAAAAAGTAGGGATTCGTTCTTAGGCTTCAATCAGATCAGTGCTGCTGATCTAATGAGTTCTTCATGAAGGGTCAGTGTACTTACTCTAGATTGAATCATAGCATCACAGATTGGAAGGGACCTCTGAGGATCATGGACACTAACCCCTCATAAGCACATGCACGTGTGTAAGCTCACATCGAATCAACACACACACAAGTACATTCAAGGAATCTACCATCTAGTAGAAATTCCTCAGTAGCAGTTATCCACACTAAAAAGTTCTTTAATTGCAAAATAATCTGAAGAAATCAATCTGTGCTGCTTGCTCTTTCGGTGGTGAACTTGAAACCTGAGACACAGCAAAACCAAACCCATGCACTGTTTTTTGTGGTGAGGTATGTTGGTGAATAACTTAATACTTTCATCATCACCAATTGCATAATGTTGTGTTAGGATGAGTTACCTACAGAGAAAAGAGCTCTCCAAGTATTCCTACATTGCAATGTACTGTGCAAAGTGCCTGCTCTGTACTGGGGCCGATCAAGTTGTATGTAACCAGTGTAGCCTTCAGAGGCTGAGTTAGGATATGGTGCACTCATCCCTGGATTTACCCTTCCCCCTTCTCCCACCAGGCAAATCCTCCTTGCTTTCCTCCCTGTGACTGCTATCACTTTCTAAATGCTGCTCTGAAACACTTCTGTTCACTGTTTTTTCCACTTTATTAGAAATTGGTGCTTCAATTTCATCTTCCAGCACATCAGCCTTCCATGATGCCTCCCCTTGCAAGTGCCACGACCCTTTAGACTCGCCTCTTTCCTCGTGCTGCATACTACCATCTGCAGTTAAAACATTTTTGGTTTCTGCTTTGTCTGTTCCTTCTCCAGCTTCTTCTGTTTGAGCAGTTTTTCCATTTGCACTGTTTGCTCCATCACAATCTCCTTTCTGTGCCTCAACTTTCTCTCCATCACATTGGTCCTTGCTTTCTAGTATCTGTTTTGACTCTTCATCAAAATCAAATTCATCACCGTCATCTTCCAGTCTTGCCTTTGCCTGACCCTCCTCTTGAACTGGTTCACTGACATTTTCATCCCACTCAGCTTTCTGTGTCAGGGATTTAATTGCACCTTGCTCTGAAGGAAGTCCACCAGCACAGTGGTGCTCTGCAAACCCTAACTCCTGCTCTTTCAGTGTTACTTTATCAGCTTTGTTTTCAGTAGTCACACCAACATCTACAGCTGACTCCTCTTTAGTTTCACCATCTTCTTGTTTAACTCTATCCTGTGCTTCACCTTCTAATGGAATATTTTTCTCTCCTATTGTATCATCTGTTGTTTCTTCACTATACTGAGCTGCCTGAACTTCTGCTATTGGCTTGCAATCTTCTACCTGTGCTGTTCTACTTCCCTTGCCTTCCCCAGACTCATGCCCTGATTCCAGTTCTGACTCCTTCATTTTGTCACCTACAAGACCTAGGCCTAAACTGGTTTCCCAAGTTGTCACCTCTTTGTCCACAAGTGTGTCTGGCTCTGCCTGTGGCAACACACTCCCTGCTGCCTCGGGAATACAACCTGCAGCCTCCACAGATGTCTTGTCATGCTCACTTGTTTCTGCAGAATTCACACACATCTCCAGCTCTTCTGCTGACATTTCTTTCCAGTCACGCTTCTCAGCTAGAGTGTTTTCAAGTTCAGTTTCACCCTGTGTATTTTGTTCCTCTGATGATGCTGAAGGACTGTCCTCTGAATCATCTGGCTGGATGTCTGTCTGATCTTCTCCACCTTCCTTTTCCCTTGCATCTGCTGGGACACCACTTTCACATGCCTCTGTCTCCTCCAAACCCACAGCCTTTGTTTCCCTTGTCTGACCCTGAACTAAGTTCCTAGCCTCATTTTCCTCTTCAGCTCTGTCACCTCCTCTACCAGTTCTTCCAACAGCACAGCCATTGTTTTCAACAAGCTCTGCCTCCAAGACACTTACACCTTCATTTTCAGCGCTTTCTTTTGAGTGCTGCAGTCCCTCAGCATTACTCTCCTTGTCTACCAGTTCAGTAAGTGAACCTGTTGCTGTAGCCTCTGGCAGCCCTGCCTGCTTAGGAACCAACTCACAGCTCTCCCTTGTGACACCAGCTTCCTGATCCATTTCATTATCACTCAAGGCATGGCTAGTTTTAAGATTCGCTTGATGTTCCTGTTCAGGTGCAGCTTTTCCCAGTTGACACTCTGCCTCTGAGCCACTAAGTGTCTCCTGAGGAGTCTCAAAAACCTGATGACCTTGCAGAGACCCCATCTCCAAGTTCTGATGTGTTCTGGTGTTTAAGTCATGGTGTTCAGCCTCGGTGCTAACAGGCTGTTGGACTGTTGTGCCTGAGGGATCCATCTCCCCTCTCACATAATCTGTGTCACTACCATCACTGGAAGAAGCACTCCAGGAGACCAGTTCTGTAAGGCTTTGAGTTTGTCCTGTAAACCCGCTCTTTGGTGACATCACTGGTGACAGGGCACTGCATTCTTCACCCACGTTTTCTGCCTTTGCATTTCCATCAGCATGCAATGTCTGTACTTCCTGCTCCTCAGACTCCTCTTTGTGTTCCTCACGCTCAGTATTCTGCAAGATTTCTGTTTTCCCCACATCCTCCACAATCTCATTTTTCATGTCCACTTCATTGGCTTTGCCTAAAAGACCATTGAGAAAATTGAAGGGACCACCACACGTCAACACTGACCTCCCCACTTAAAACCCAAAAAGAGGATGAATCAAAGAGCAGGCTAAGAAAAGATCAGCTTTTGCCAATTATGTGAGGCAAAGCAGCAATTGAATTAGTAAAGGTTGGGATCGGGGTGTTTTAATCACTGAAATTTGCTACCACCCTTTTCAAACCAAGGAGTCTCTGGTGCTGGCTTGTGGGTTTGGACCATAGAAGACTGACACTCCTGGCTGTTTGAATGATGAGAACCGTTCCAAGCAGTGCAGTTTAACAGTAACAATTGCACATGGAGCACTAACAGGACTGTTAGCAGTATCTTCTACGACTTCAAGGCTAAACCCACTGTGCATACAGGGCTGTGTGCCTGACACCATCAGAAAGAGGTAATCGTTGGTAATAGTGTTTCTTCAACTTACAGTTAGAAACATCAGTCATTAGAACAACACAGCTTGTGGTTTCAGTAGTTAGCTTTTGGCTCTATGTTGTACCTATTTCCAAAAAGCAAACAAAAACCAACAGAATGAGAGGAAAATGTGTTTAAAAATAAGCCCTTACCTTGGTTTTGGTGTTCCACATGGTTTCCACAAAAAAAAATGAGGAAAAAGCAGCCACCAGCTCAAAGCGAGGTAACAGCTGGCTGCCCGTTGCTGTTTACTAGGATGTTCATTTATAACAAAAACGAGAGGAAAAAAAGGTAAGAAATCTGTTCTTTCCTTTCTTTTCCACTGGAGTAAGTTCTCTCACCACAAAGTGCCTCAGAACAGTGCTTTTGCCAACCAGATTTCTCCTTCCTGACGCTACCCATCCCAGTTCCGTCCTTTCCATTTAACAGAGGTGATAAAATAAGTGAAAATGCTCAAGTGCTACTGTTAAATATTAATTATTCAGCTCCTCAACAGTATAAGATCCCAAGAACAAATGAACTCTCGCATCAGCGTGTTTTCACACAGAAGACACAGTTCTCTGCTGTAGGTTTTGATAGAAACCTAAAAATGCTTTGTTTTTCCTGGTTATTTGTGCTGAAGGGTTAAACTGCAGAAGGGTTGTTCTGGGACAGTTCTCAAATGGAGGGGTTAAACTGTGAGATCGCTACTTATCTGTAACAGAGTATCTGTTCTCCCATCCTTAGTTGCCTTGATGAGGGAATTAAGTCTGCCTTGGCAGCGTGCTGCATGACATACAGGGGGTCTGATAACAAACATGAAGCAGGAAAATGCAGGGGAGGTGATTGGACATGCTGCGTGATTTGTTAATTGTCCCACTGACAAATGCCCGAACTCCAAGCAGAGATGAATGGATGGACAGACAGACAGACAGAAACACAGGAAAGGCTATTTAGCACTTACCCAGCATTCCATCCCCTCCTGCCTTTAATGCCTGAGTTGTGCCTGGAACAGTTTTAGAAGAATCCAAGTGTCCTTCGTTATCAAGGAAGCCTGATGTCTCCCCATTGGTGGCCACGGTGGAGTCTGAGATTATCCCGTGTTTCTGTGGAGAAGCAAGAGCGATGCTTTAGAGGCTGCTGCTGCTGCTCAGGAAGGGGAGCAGTGTTTCAGGTGTTCCTGTCCTTGACATTCTGGATAAACAATTGCGTCAGTCATTCAATTTACCATGGCTGGAGGTCATAAAAAGCACTGAATATTACAGTTCTCTTTTCAGTGATTATGATGGCAAATCTGACACCAGCTCTTTTTATGCAGAAATCTGCTGCATAAAATGTTTCTCAGAGAAACAACTCCTACAAAAGCGACTACTTAACACTGCAGTCTATACTAAAAGCTCTTAGTTAATTTTTAGGGGAAGAACATTGTATAGAAAATTCCTGAAGCAGCAATTTAGAGGCAACATGAAAATAGAATCCCTGCTGCTGAGCTACACCATCATTTTCTGTCAAAACACAGAGAAGCAAAAGGTCAGCGGTTGAATGTCAGTTTATTTTATTCCCCTTGCATACCTTCAGTTGCTCCTTCAGCACAAACACTTCATCTCTAAGGCCATCCCGCTCACTCCTTATGGAATCAAAGAAATCTTTCTGCCTCTCTAACGCCTGAGTTCCCAGCACAGACAAAGGGCAAGGAGATGTGAAGAAAGGAAGGGAGAGACAAGGAAAGACCATGATAAGCAAGTATAAACAAGAACACACAGATTTCAGATAATCAGAGATTCATGGAAATGGCTTGTATGAAAAAGGTAAAGGTTCCAGACTAAAGGGGTGAATTTACATACGCACAGCTGGTTATCTTCAAATCCAAGAAACACACAGCTTGTTCAATAAGCAGCAGGAACAGAAGGGCTCAAACCCAGACCCAGCAGATTTTAATGTGATGATTTTACCATCATGGGTGCAGGCCACTTCAGTTAGTTTCAAAGCTGCTACTTAGTCATCTTTCAGCTGGGATGTACTGTGTGTAAACACATATTTTGCTACTCAACTCCCTCCCCACACCCAGTATTTCTAGTGAAATAGAGAAAAAGTTCAATAAAATATTGGCAAATGTTGAGTTTCGAATTGCTACAATCTTTGGGCACCACAAGCATGGGCAGAATGCCTGATCTCTTTGTCTCTATTCAGCAAGTCTTTCTGTGCTCATCATTAAAGTGCCAAGCTATGCTTTTTTCTAGGAGTAGTTTCCATTTGGCTTAGATAGAGGGATGAGAAGCAAGTGAGAGCTAAAGACTTTCATCCCAATACCATCAATAGCTCTGCTGCTGCTGTATCACACTCCAGTTTCTGCTCAGTCTGCAGATTACTTCTGAACAAGCAAAAATTCAGCACAGACGGATCCACACTGTAAACTGCGCTTTCTTTTTCAATATGGCAAATACAGATGGGGCACCACGGCAAATCAATTACGCCATGGTTTGAAATCAGAGCAGCTGCGAAGTTTTTCTTGGATTTTACGGTACCGGCCAACAACAAAAACTGCTGTTTGCTAGTTTACTGGTAACACAGCACAACAGCCACACCAAAAAGGCACGACTTAATTCATGAGGTTGTGCCAAAGCAGGATGAGCTGCACCACTCTGCACACATTTTGGGAGATGACAGTCCTACCCCTATTTTTTTGTCTTTCCACTCTATTGTCTCCTGAAGATCAGAAATTTCCCTGACATAGCTCTGTTGTTTCTGCTGCAGCTGCTGGATTTCCTGAGAGACGGGAGCAAAACAAGAAGACAGAAAGCAGGTAAGAGGTTAACAAAGAAATTCAGGATTGTAGTGATGCAAAAGAATGAAAAAAGTCAGGTGCTAAAGTAAAAGAGGATTGCAGTTTCTGACATCTCAACTAATCCCACACTCCACAATCTGACTATGCACTCTAGAACAAGTTAAAGAGCTCCACTGGTTTCCTCTGCAGCTCCACAAACCCAGCTAATTTCTTGTAAAAGGTAAAAAGGGAATAAAAATTCTCCATGCCTCACCTTCTCCACTCCTACACCTAACTTGGATCACACCAAAGAAACCATTAAAAAGTCCAAAGTTACTTACTGCAAGCATTTCTTCTCTTTGCTTCAAAGCCTCTTTCATTTCCATGAACTGAAACTGTAATATGCTATGAGCATGCTTCTCCCTCTCAAATTCCTACAAATAATCGTATGAAATAATAATCATTTTTATTGATCAAAAATAGCATCCCATGGGAAAAAAAAAGGAGAAAATCAGCTCAAACACAAAGGAAATGCTTACTGCAATGCAATTCTTGATTGCTCCTCTAATCACAATCCCAAAAGAGCATAATTTTGATCTCATTTGTCCCTTATTCCATCAAATACAGATGTGACTCACACCACATAGCCTGTTTCACAAACAGAAAGCAGGGTGGCAGTGAACAGCTTTGACACTCAGGTCCTACAGACTTCACCGATGGGTGGGTGGTAATCTACCTCACTCATTCCACAGAGCCCTGCACTAAGTTAGCTAGACACTGCAGGATTCAAAAAAACCCAACACCCCACATATTCCAGGAACTGTGTGTTTTGAAGCCCACTACAGTCAAATGCCCCCAGCCACAGAGCCAGTTCTGAAAAGCTAACAAAAGCCACAGCTTTCTTATTTAACACCAACTCACTAGCTGTCAGCTGCTCAATTTGTGTAAAAATAAATTCAACTCAACTACACAGCTGCACTGACTCTATAAAGTGCACAACTCTCCTTCCATGGGCTTTCTGTAAGGAACCTTGTGTGTAAAAATGCCCCAGAAGTTACCATGAACAAATGCTCTGAATGGGATACAGAAGGATGAGAGATAATATCAAGAGTTCTACCAGGTAAAACAATTTTTCACTTCTTCAGAGACTGCTTTATGAGGTGCAAGGACTCCCAACTGTATGATCCCGAACACATAACCCGCTGCTATTCCACTTGCTTTAACAGTAATTAAACCAACAACTTACTCCAAATCTTGGATAATAAGTTGGTTGCCTCCTCCCAAAGGTCTCTGCCTCCCCTCCACCCAGACCTTTCCCCATGAAACAACATGCTGCAGCTATATTACATACTTTACTCTTCTCTTCATACTGCCGTCTAGATTCTGCCAGCTGTTCTTCTAACTCTAGGAGCGCATCTTTCAGGGTGTCTACTTGGTACATGAAATTTGTTTTCTCATTGTCTAGCTGAGCATTTGACACCATAGCCTTCTTGTATTTCTCTTCCACTTCAGCTAGCGAGTCCTGCAAAGAAGCCAGAGCAGAGTCAGTTGTAAAAGATGCTTTGCCAAGGAAAAGCTTCCACAAGAAAAGGAAGAACTAAACCTCAGGCATGCCAAATGCTCCTACAGAAACCGGTGCTAACTGTGCACTTCCTAGTTGTCCCAAGGTGAGGAAAACCTGCCCCATGCTCCCAGCAGACAGCTGATTACGAGGAACCTTACCTCAGGATGGATTCAATGTCTCCTGTTCTCTGCTGCTTCAGCTCCTGCCTTCTCTGAGTTTTTCCTCCTCCCTCCTCCCACTGCACATTGGCAGCTCAAAGCAGCTGCCTGAGATGACAAGCAGGGATTTTTTTTTTTCTTTAAAGGTAAGCTGGCCTTGATTTAAGATCCTTTTAGATGATCTTTAAATTAAGGCAATTTGACAGGCACTTCTCAGAGCCTTCAGGGATCCTTGCAGTGTGGGAACCACTAAACAGACTGACTCAGGAATTAGGATTTGCCATGAAAAAGCTGCAGCTTTTGTGACCTGAAGTATCATTTTTCATTAGGTTTCCTGTATCACATCCCCTCCTTATAAATTCACTCCGTAAGACACAATTCCCAAGGTCTCAAAAATGCCTCCTGTTCACCTTGGATGGAATACAGAACACCAGAGTATTTATATGATGGTGAAACACAGACAAAGATCATTTGCACATTGTGCAGCAATTGATTTTAACAGAGAACCAAGAGATTCTGGTGAACAAAATACTGCAAATAGGCAAACAAGGAGAATTTGCATTTCAGATCAAGCAATTTCTCTGGGAACTGAAGTATTAATTCTAGTAATTATGGCTAAAGCACAAGTATAATATTCCCCTTTTCATTTGGGATGACTGTGATGAACTGACAGGATTCGTTTCCAATCAGTTTAGTTTACATTTCTAATGACAAATGAGAAAATTTGTCTTTAAGGACACAAATTTGTTCGGTTCTTAACATAAACTGTGTTTTTGTGCTCCTTCCAGCTGAAGGCTGAGAAATACCAAGCACAGGGAAGGCAGAGGATCAAACCTCAGACGTGAGCTGGAAGGGAAGTGCAATCACAGAATGGCTTAGGCTGTAAAGGATCTCAGAGATCATCTAGTTCCTTCCCACCAGACTAGGCTGCCTAGAGCCCCATCCAACCTGGCCTTGAAGGCTTCCATGGATGGAGCAGCCACAACCTTCCTGGATGGTCTAGATGTACCAGATGGTCTGGGAGCAACATTCCAGCCTCAACTGTTCTGTGATTCTGTGACTCAGAGATGAGATTTTTGAACATGAGCTCTAGATCATCTTCCAGTGATGGGAGGTTTCTTAAATACGGAAATTATAAACCATCACTCTAATAATTTTAATTTGCTAGTCCAATGATTCTCTTCTCAGAATAGCTAAGACAACATGCAGTGGTAAGCCAGCAGCCCTTCCGTGAGCATTTGGAAGCATTTCTCACCACAATCAATGGACCTCAGCACAAATACTTTTCCAGTTAATGAAATGTTGCTTTTCCCCACAATTTACAACCCCTCTGAAAAGAGAAGCATGCAAGGTCAGTTCTAGGTCTCACACTGGCACTCTCCATGTTTAGCTGGTGTTAATGATCACACTCCCACTCTGCAGGAAACCAGTACCTTCATTTCTTTCAGTCCCTGCATGTATTTGCCTTCTACATCCTGAATTTGTTCCTTTAACTCATAGATATCCTGGGGGAAACGGTGAGAAAGGTGAATGGAAACTAACGGGCAGAAGCACAGGTGAGAGGGAAAAGCAAATTCAGAGTTCTCATCTAAACATTTCTATTACACAGGTTAAGTGATCTGATCCTAACCTGAAGCCTTGCTAGACAGTGACAGTTTCTTGGTTAGAGGTTTATGTTAATTCAGCTACTTTTCACCAGAAATAATGAAATATTCAATGCTAAGGACAAGAGGGAGACCCAGCTTCAAAGTCTCTGACAACTGTACCCCTGGCCATACTGCCCTTTCACCAGTCATCACCCTCACTGAGGAATTCTGGTGTTAAGAGCAGGCCTGAAATACAGGATGTGCTAGGAGTGACTGAAAATCCTCCATCATCCTAAATTTACCTATAAGTTCTATTTTACAGTCTCTCTCCTCTTTTGTCCTCAGTCACCAATTGAAACTGGGACAGAGACCTGCTTGTATTTGAGCTCTCAGTACAATTTCTGGATTACTTAAGTGGCTGTATCCTCAGTTTTCATTTACTATATGCAGTTTGCTTTGTCAGAACTGCCAGAAGGTGGAGACAGCAAAGTCTCTTCATTAGAGAAGAAGTCTAAAGCCTATTTAATAATTTCTATATAATAATTTCTATTTAATAATAATAATGTAGGGGGACAGTCCTAATCGGCATTAGCCCATTACTCCCAATTGCTAACGGCAGCATGGCTTTCAAGCAATCCTATAGATCATTAACTTATGAAGTGCAAGGCACAAATCCATCCCCAGCAAAAGAGATGTAGCTAAGAGACCCATTCCTCACCGTTTATGCTGGTTACAGCTATTTCTTACCTTAATTTCCCTAATAGATGCCTCCGTATCAGCTGAGATGGAGGTATCTCCGCTGCCTCTTCGGGAAGAAGTCCCACCCAGAGATGCTAAGGTAGCTGCTGATAAACTTGAGACAGTTCGTGATCCCTACAACCGCAGACAGTTAAAAACAGTTATAACATTTTTTCTATGTACCTTGCGGGTTTTTAGTTTGGGGATTTTGTATTGGTTTTTCATTTGTTGGGTTTTTTTTTCCCCCCATTATTTTTGTTTTAGGATTGTGTTTGGGTTTTTCTTTAAGCACACACATAACATTAACCCTTGCAACTTGTCAATTAGGCAGATTTGATTAGAAGGTAACTTTCCAGAAGAAAATATCAAAAGATTAAGATTTAAAAAGGGAAGTCAATAAAATAAAAGGCTGATCAGATAATATTTACATGCTGTTGAAATAGGAATTTGATTGGCTTAATGTGTAACCATCGATTCTACATCACAGGGGCTCTTTCATCTTGCCAGGTACTTTAAAAACTAGCAATAAACCATCTTGCTGGATGCTTTAGAGAAACCCTTAAGCCCCTCTTGTCTCATGGATATTCATCTGTTCTGCATCAGCAGCTGCACTAGTTGTTTTACTGCACTGAGGGCACTCAATACTGCCACATCCAGCTCTTTATTATTATTATTAGTTTATTTTTACATAATAATATAATTAAAATCTAATAAAACCAGGATTCATGTGGCTTTGTCTAAAGCAATTTCAGTGGGTCAACTACATAACCTCTGAGTAACCACACAGGTTTGAAAGTTTGTTTTTAAAAACCATACTTGAAGGGTTTAGTAAATCCAAGCTTTGCCCCACATTGGGTTTTCTGGGTTTCTGGATACTTGCTGCAGGTTATACCTCCCAAAAAAATTGTGGAGGAAGTGCTATAGGCAGAATAAATGTGTTCCTCTTACCTTCTCAAAGTCTTTTTCTGGCCTTTCTTCAATCTGTAAATCAAACATGTAGAAGGAATCATTATTTGATGAAGGACAACCAAAGGAAATAAGAGATCAGAAAGAGAATTCTTCAACCTGTGAAAGATTTGTCATCAGCACTTCCTATCCAGTTGCAATGACTGGCTCAGTTGGGACAGCAGTATCCTGACCTGCATCTCAGGACACCAGGCTGAGTAAGTCACCTCAGATTTCAGCAGTGTATCATTAAGTGGAATATATTAATTCATGAAAACAATTCAGTCTACTAAATAAGACAGAGCGTTATTTTTTTTCATATTCTAAGTCACAGATGAACCCCAAACAGCAATTAACCTCAGGGCACAACTGAAACTATTGCTTTCCTCAAGTCATTTGTAGAATGATCTCTGTTATCTGGAAAATAAAAAAGGGTGGTCTCAGTTTTTAATAATGTAAAGGACTAAATATGGATATTGCTTTAATGAGTGAAAGAAAAGCTTCCACCTACCAAGAGGAAAGTATTGAAGAAAATGTGGTGAGAGCTGGAGTACTCAGAACCACAGCTGGGAAGCTCAAGACATATTTATGGCAAAACAATTACTCTCTAATATTTAATTATTAAAGCTATTAAGTACCTTCTAAAATTGAGGCAGTTTAAAAACATTATAACAGAGGAGCTTGTTTTCCCCTCATACACACATCCAGTTGGTGCTGATAGCTGGTGATGTTTGGTCATAGGTTGGACTTGATGATCTCAGAGGTCTTTTCCAGCCTCAATAATTCAGTGATTCTTGAACACTTGAGCATTTTTCTCCTCCAGTACAGTCATCACAACTGCCAATTTACCGATGCATTCATGTTTCAAAATCCAGTCTGTTTTGAGAAGACCCACTTCCTTGCCCTAACACAGCATCCTTTCATTACAGAGATGCCTCTTGCCACACCACACTTTTCTAAACAAAAATCTGACCCAGCTAGCATTTAATTTTGAGGCCCCCTGGCAGTGATACACCAAAAGCTGTAAAGAACTGTTGTAGACAGACAGGAGTCTGGTTCAAAATAAGATTCTACACACTTTTCATTCTGCTCATCTTCAGATTGGCGTAGTTACAGGATCACTCCTTTGCAAAGGGAAATGATGCTTCCAGCAGCAACCAGCCGCTAGAGGGAACTCATTTGGTCCAGTTAAGAAATTAAGAGAAAGGTCAAGAAAAAAATTACATTCATTTTTAGTTGAAGTTGCTCTAAAAATCCTTGTTAAGGTGTTAAATAAAGAATGGTGATATAATTTGACAGATTAAAAACAACCTCTCCACCTTTGCAACAGAGCACATTTCACAGAACCACAGAATCACTGAGGCTGGAAAAGACCTCTGAACTCATCCAGCCCAGCCCATGACCTAACATTACCACATGGGCCAGACCAGGGCACTAAGAGCCACAGCCAGTCTGTCCTTAAACACCTCCAGGGATGGGGACTCCACCACTGCCCTGGGCAGTCCACTCCAGGGTCTGATCACCCTTTCTATGAGGAAGGGCTTCCTAATATCCAACCTAATCCTCCCCTGGCACAGCATCAGGCACTGACTTCTTGTACTGGCACTAGTTGCCTGAGAGGAGCCTGACCCTCCATGTGACCACAACCTCCCTTCAGGCAGTTATAGAGATGGAGAAGGTCTCCCCTGAGTCTCCTCTTCCCTAGGCTAAACACCCACAGCTCCCTCAGCCTCTCTTCATCAGACTTTACCTCTAGTCCCTTCCCCAGCTTTGTTGCTCCTCTGGACCCATTCCAGTCCCTCAATCTCAATCTCTCTATTGGAGTGAGGGGCCCAGAACTGCCCAGAGTAGTTGGGGTGAGGAAGAAGAGATCTAAAGAGGAATTCACCTGAAATTTCTACAACACTGCACTAGTTTTCACATCTATGATGGTGTGGCTCTATCTTCCTCAATGATTTGATCTGTTTGTGCTGCAGTGCATAAAAAAGCAGGAAAAGGAAGTTATTTTCTGAGGGACTCCCGCACGCACATCTTTGTCTTGGCAAGAGGAGCAAGCTGCTCTCTGCAAAGTACAGTCCAGCAGGATCAGAGTTCAGCTTCTCCTGACAGTGATTCTGGAATAAATCCAGAGCTCTAGGACAAAAATATCAGCAATAACAGGCACTCACCACAGCTGGAAATGTAACCAGAGCAAAATCATCCCACAAGTCCATGTATGGCCAGACTATTGTTCATAGATAACAAAAACATTTTAGTATAATGTTTGTACATGTATTTCTCTCTCCTTTGCTCTCTGCACGCAGGTTAACACTTGAAGCTTTTTGCCACCACTGTGTCCAGGCCAAAATCAGAGCCCCAGTGCAAACAACACTCACTGAGACTCACAGAGACCTGGGACAGTTCAGCATCACACCCCAGCTCCAACAAAACCAAGGGAGGGATCAGCCCTAAGGCCCCATTTGCAGCTTCCAGCCTCCTGAAAAAGGCTGGTGAAGAAGGCAAGACTTCAGCATCATCAGTATGAGGCTGTCACTGCTCAGCAACATCTGAGCAGTCTGACTTGCACTTTGACTGACTTCCTCAGAAAAGCAACAGGGATTTTTTTGGGTGACTAATCAAATGAAGATCACTTCCTGTCTGTATACTAGTAGAACCCAGTTTGAAGTAGAAATGTAGCCAACGTTGAAGAAAAACTCTCTGCTGAACACAGAATGGTATAGACCAAAAGTGTAATTCAGAGAAAAAGCAGTACTGCAGTCAGTATAACCCCTCCTATCACCCCATTCTTACCAGTGCGAAGGGCTGGGCTGGGGCAGATAGTAACAGAGAGCTCCTGTGTCGTTTTCCAAGGAGAGACACTGTAACTCACTGCAGCAATCAGCTTTTAAAAGTCAGTAGAGCAAAAACCGCTGCTGAACTTTGCCAGGTCTGAAGTGGTTCTGTCAGAAGGTTCCTGGCTCAGGAATGAGTGTTATGCCAGACGTCACTGCTTACACACACTTATCAGTCTCTGAAATGCAAGTTAGCACTACAGCAAATCCCTGCTCTGGAGGGGCCGAAGCCCAGCTGGGCTACAATACAAACTTGCCCTAAATCTTTACATGTAGAGGAGAGAAGGCAAAGCCTGAGCATGCTGGTAACTGCTCTCATGAAAATTGAGTCTGCCTAACTTTGTTTTACTTCTGAGAACCACACAAAGCTGCTTGCAGATACAGCAAATTCCTAAAAATATATGCAAAGGCAAATTCATGTATCATGTTTAAGTGGCCTCCTGGCTTTCATTATATTACAGGCACGGTGACACGGACAAGAACACAAGCTGGAGTCACTGCCAGTGAGAGGAGGGGGAAAGAGAATTCTGAGCAAAAATATAAGGGCTGCCAGGACAAGGTGTTTCATGCTTTGATTTTGGAAGTTAAATGGAATCCTCCCTAGAAACATAGAATCATTTGGTCTAGAAAAGACCCTTGTGCTCATCCAGCCCAGCCCATGACCTAACATCACCACATCTGCCAGACCAGGGCACTAAGGGCCACAGCCAGTCTGTCCTTAAACACCTCCGGGTGTCTGATCACCAATGTCTGATCACCGTTTCTGTGAGGAAGGGCTTCCTAACATCCAACCTAAGCCTCCCCTGGTGCAGCTTCAGGCCCTGCCCAATCGTCCTGACACTACTTGACTGGGAGAAGAGCCCGACTCCCACCTGACTGAGATCTCCCTTCAGGTACATAACCAAAAGTAACCCACATTTAGTGCAGCAGTGTCCCACTGTTGTAAAGGATCACACTCCCAAGTGACACAGGTATGCTGGAAACAGCTGTTCAACCCACAGACAGTCCCACTTCCTTCCTCCTCCTCCACCAATCATGTATGTGCTGCTATATGCGTGCAGACGGCAGAAGGTCTACAAAGCAGAACCAAGAAAGCACATGGCTTGAGAGTTTGGAACGACTTGATTTGGGGGATTAGTTGTATTCAAAGAATCATAGGAATGTCAGAGTCAGAAGGAGCCTTAAAAATCATCTATTTCCAAACCCTCTGCCATGGGCAGGACCACGTTTCACCAGACCAGGTTGCTCAGCGCCCCATCCAACCTGGCCTTGGACAATTCCAGGGATGGAGCAGACACAACCTCCCTGGGCAACCTATTTCAGTGTCTCACTACCCTTACACTAAAGAACTTCTTCCCAATCTCCAACCTCTGTCAATCTCTTTCCTCTGTCAGTTTAAAACCACTACCCCTTGTCCTCTCACTCCCTGCTCATGTAAAAAGTTCCTCCCCAGCTTTCCTGTAGGCCACTTCAGGTACTGGAAGGCCAGTATGAGGTCCTCCCAGAGCCTTCTCTTTCTCAGGCTGAAAATACTTCTCCCAAGTTATTGGTGCCATCCAAGTTGCTCTTTATACTTCATTTTGGAAGTACCAGCAGGTGACATATAAAGCCAATACACTGAACTGATAAGACTGATAAGACTGGGCTGTATTTCAGCACCTTTGCTGCTAAGATCAATCCCACAACTGGAAATGTTATCAAATCACCCTGAAAGCTCTGATAGTAAAAGGCAAGGTCAGTGATTCCTCACCATGAGACACAGGAAAAGGCATTACCTGCTTAATACAGAAAAAAGAGGAATAAAATCACAAGGTGCTGCTGTGCACTAGACCTTGTCTAGTAACTAGAAATTTAGTTGTTAACAAGGCTTGCATGTCCTTGCAACAAGAGAAGCAAAGCCTCTGCAGAGGTGCCTTTCAGACCCAGAATGGTGTTTAAATCTCTTATTCAAGGCCACTGAAATAATGGAAGCTCTTCACACCCTGGTGTGAATAAATTACAACTGCAGGAGTGGCTGCTGCCTCCTCATGGTGCTAACTCAGCTTGGCACCAGTCAAGCATCGTTGCTGCACAGCTAATATCTCTAGCTACTAACAGTCCAGAGCAGAAAATGAAATGAACATAACACCCAGGAGGGACAAGCAGTGTTTTGTGATGACCACAGGCAACTAGTACATGTGACTCTGCTGAATCCACACTCACAGTGAAAACCAGCACTGAGTTATGGGCATGCAGAGGCTACACCTGGAGAACTTTAAGGATTACTGCCTTGCTCTGGGGAGAACTGAAATTCAGTTTGCAAAGCCATTTGAGAAGTGTCACTAAGGTAAAGTAGAGACTGCAAGAACTCTCAGCTCAGGGACTCAGATTCAGGAGCTAATGAAAAATTCCCACTCTTATTTTTAGCTGCCATGCATTTCTAATGAAAACCTTTCCTGAAGAGGAACACTCCAAATGTTCACATTACAGCTCTCTCTGTCCCACACTGTGGTAGGTTCTCTGACTACTCAGATCTTCCTTTTAAATTAGCCCTTAAGACAACGTGTACAGTGTTTGAGTTCATCTCCTCAGGAAATCAAAGGCAACAGGATATGTTAGCTAGAGAAGCACATTGTGTGTGTCCAGTGACACCCTCCTCCTCATCATCTCCTCATTTTGGGGAAGTGGTGGGTAACACAAGACAGGTCCCAGGAGAATTAGCATTAAAATCTCACTCTAGAAGGACCACTTCCATGAAGAAAAGCCAGTCACAAAAACAGACCCTAAAAAAAAAATAGAAGATAACTACTTTATACCTATAAAAAGCAAGGGAGAACTCTTTTGATCAGCTAGTCACAAAGGTTGGAGCCTTGCTCAGCCATGACTACTTTGGAACTCAGTGGTAGACTTGAGTTACATGCCAGGTAATCCTATGTAACCCTTCTAGCACCTCACCACACTAAAGACTCTTTGGCAATGCCTGTTAACCTACAGTCCAACCAGTATGGCAGAGCCCTGCAGTGACTCCCTTTTCACAAGGTGTCACATGGAAAAGACAAGGGCTGATGGGTATAAGTTACTCCTGGGGAGATTCCCATTGGGGTCCAGAAGAAAATTTTATGCTGTTAAAACAATTAACCACTGGAATCAGCTCCCAGGGGAAGGGATCAGTTACCTTACATGGGCCAGTTTTCAGACCCAGCTGGACAGGCTGCTGTGACAGGCAATTTAAACTCTGCTTTTACTGAGATAGGCTGGACTAGATGATCCTTGAAGTGCCTTCTAACTTAGTATTTGATGAAAAACACAGCATCAACGACCCACTCAGTGTAGGGAAACTTAAGAGCCAGAATATTACAGGAAGATGGAGCGTTTCTTGATTTAGGTGGCCAAAGAAGATGCAGCACTAGCACCATCAAACCAGTAGTGTTCACTTGGTTCTTGCTGCTGTGCTTTATGCCCAGCTTAGCTAAAATCTAGCATTTAAGTGACTCCACAGTGTACTTTCTATTGTAAAAGTGTGCTTCTGTATAGAAATGACTTGGATTTTGTTACTTCACATCTGGGTCACCCCTTCCTTGTCTCAGGTGTTGCCCAGAAGTTGCAAGAAGGGACAGTTACGTCTTTGCACTAAACACATCCTGAAGAACAGTGGAACAAAACAGTTTAGGGATAAAGAGAAATAAGGGGAGGAGCTCACCACTGGACTGGCCCGAGCAGAGCTGGCTCTTGAGGATGCCCGAGATCCTGAACCAAGGTAGCAGCTGTACTCAGATGGCTGCAGTGGGGAAACCAAGAAGCACAAGCAGAGAAAGAGAAAAATCATTAGAATGGGGAAGGGAAGCCAGAGAGGAGTCAGAGCATTACACCAGGAGTTAGTTACAAGAGCAGTTGCATGCAGATGGACGGAGGAACAGCAGTGAAAGTCAAAGAACACAGGGCTCACCTCTTCATTTCAACATTAAGGCAAGCAGTAATTTCAGTTGACAGACCAAATTTTGATTCTGTTCTTTAAATGACAGAGTATTAATGATTTATTTACACATTTTACAATACCAGTCACAAGAAATGACTCCCAGTCTCCGTACAAAAGGCTCAATGCTACTGCTCTTCAAGAGCTCAGAGGCTCCCTGTGAGCCTTCATCCCACATTCCCAACACTGTGGCCTGCTCCACAGGCCAAAGCAAGAAACAGACATCTATGAATTGATTAGAGACCAGCCCAGAGACTGAATTATCCCTCCAGGAAAAGCACCTGCAATCCTCATCTTCTGCCAAAGGAAGTATTTTAGTCCTCGTTAAAAGCAAACAGGGAAGCAGTGATGCAGAACAGACAGGGCTGACTTGCTGCTGACGAGGACAACAAATGTGTCGATGCTGGTTTCTTTCCAGAGGTTATACCGAAGTGCAAGGACATAAGGGAAATGAAAGCATCAGGGAAACACAACTAAAACTTATTCTGGAAATGCATTTTAGACTTATTTCAACAATTTTCTCACATTTCCAAATAGCAGCTTCATACTCACTCTTGTATTTCAATGCACCTTATAGCAAAACACATAAATGTGTATAGAAGGGAGGGTTTGATACCGCTAGAACAGAGAGAATGAGAGCAGTCTGAGGCTTACCAGACGTTTCTGTGTTCATTTTATAGAGCTCATACTCAAAAGCACTGAAATTTAAAGTATTCTCCTGCTTTTGAGATGCTTGTACTCTGACTTTTTTTAAGGTCTCTGCTGTTTCCTGGCCACCACAGGAATGGCCTGGACTCTGGTCAGCCACGTCTTCAGCAGGGTACTGTAGGACTATTTCAGCATTGTTAGCTACACTGAAGCTGCAGAACATCAAGTGAAAATTAAGCTCACTGAACTAATAAATTATATAAGTTGGTAAGCTGGAAAAAACCCTAGCTGCAGTACAACCATCAGTTAGTTACTAAGCAGGGAACATCACATTCTGTGGGACATAGCCCTCAGCAAGCCCCTGAGGCAGGGCAGAACGTGACCCAGCTGTGTCCTTGGATGTGTTATGGGAGGTGACACCTCAACTACTGAGCTTCATGCCAGAATACACAGAATTTATAACATCGTGGCAGCAGTTTTCAATACAATTCCTAAATTGGACCCTAAAAGCACTGAAGTAAATATTTAGACTTTGTTTTCTTACTACGTAGCTCTAGCGCAGAAGCCTCATGCCATCACTGCTGGTTTGTGTCCAACGTAACAAGGAGGTACAATAAACTGGGAATGCAGGACAGGGAAAACATTTCAACTCCTCACCGGAGTTCCATCCTAATGCTCCACGCGATGTATTTACTCTGTAGTTGCTTCCAGAGCCACTTGTTCAACAGGCTGAGCCCAAGAAAGACCAGTTTAAGACTCACCCCCTCTCAATTCACCTATCACCCATCTCATCAGCCAAAACGCATCCTTTGGGGTCAGTTACCCATTGACACACCCTCGAAACACCCAAGTTGCTCCAACGTTAAGATAACCACAGATAGCTCAATTACTGTGGCAAGGCTATTCCCTTTGAGCCAAACCCTCTCACTTCCACTCCCTCATTACCACTGGTGACCGTACAACAGCAACTGGAAAGGCTGGAATGAAACTCATGGGGAAGGAAGGAGAGGAATGAGCACCAGTAGTTTATCCAGTGTTCTCTGCTCAGGCCATTAGCAGTGGTTGAGGTTTATAAACAGCACTTGGGCTCAGAGCCCACTGTAAGTGATGTCTGCCCACTGTAAGTGATGTCTGCCAACTGTAGAAGAGGATCATCTGGACCTCTGAGAGACTTGTCTCAAACACAATACAACATCCTTTGCAAACAAAGGGCAACAACCATCCCAGCACAGCCCCAGTGAGCAGTTAACTTAATTCTGAGCTGTCACAACAGCTCAAATTGGTATAAGAATGGCTCCATTTTCCAAGACACAACTGTGAGACAAGAAATAAGCTGAAGCTTAACCTCAGTAGGAGAGAGATGCAGGCTCCAATGAGTGAACTGTGTGAGTGCAAGGGCATGAAACAGTCCTTTAAAGACTAACAGGAACTTAGTGTGAGCTGCTGAAAGTGCCTTTCCTTCTCCAAGTTAATAAAACAGTACCTTTTATGGTTGAATTGACACCAATCTTTTGTCTTGAGGCTTTTTGCTGGTATGGTCTTAAATGTTGTGTTTTTATTTGTTAGGGTTTTCTGACTGGGTTTTTTTCAGTAATGAGTGAAGGACTTCAGAGACAAGCAGTGGGTCCACTAAGCAGAGCCTAAACATCAAACAAATGGCTTCTTTTCCAACCCCCTCCCCAGCAGATACAACAGCAGCAGATGTACTGTCCCATCCAAACATCCACCATAACAAGGAGGCCCCATCTGAGAAGAGGATCAAGCTCTAGTCATTAGGACCACAGATAAATCCCTACTTATTATTTCATGACAGCTCATGGAATCGTTGCTGTTACTTCTGCCTACAGCAGCAGTCTGTGAATCTCAAGAGAGCCCAGTAAAGGTTGTGCTCTGGTACACACGGGTTACTGGAGGACAGAGACAAGACAACACGGAAATGCAGAAAACATCTTACAGCACGAGAACTAGAGGCACTATACCGACGACTCCCATTGTAAACGCCCTCGTCATACATAGAGGCCTACAATTAAAAGACAGAGTCAGAACAAGACTGGCAGACCCAGTTTCCCTGAGTTTCAGACCAGAGCATGACAAATTCACGGGGTGCAGAACAAAGGATGTTGGGGAAAGAGCAGTACGTGCGAGGAGGATGTGGACATCTCCTGTGGGCAACCGCAAGCAACATGCAGGTGAAGATCTGACACAACCACCTGAAGTCAGTGAGCTGGGAAACGTGCAAAACCTCACACACACTTACTCCTCCCATCGAATCCACTGCATGGGCATGCATTTCTAACCCTTCTCCTGGTTTAGTGCCCACCAGCAAACTGGCTCCATCAATTCTTTAGCTCGTTCAAATCTGTTTAGTCTTCACTTCTGGTGCTGGCACTGTGGGGGAAAACTTGTCCCTGGTGAATGTCACTTACCAGCCACTTTACTCAATGAGTAGAAGAGGATAAAGACGCATGCTTTAGATATGAAAGTGGAGCCAGTCTTATATGTGGGGCTTGGGAAACACCAAGGGATTAGGATACTGCCTTTAAGGTCAGAGGAATTGAGAATTTGAGAAGATCATGATGAAGACTAAACAAGAACAGTGGACTGTGGCTACTGAAACTCATGAACAGATTTTTGCCAGTTGTTGGACAACCAGAAAAAATTGATGTTGCCTGTCTCTGGCTTGCACGTTGTAGACAATATACCACAATGCAATTGTCTCCATCCAGAGAGGAACCAGGAGTAGCAGCACAACCCCACAAGCAGTGGCTGCACAGTTCCGACAGGGGTAAGAAAAGGGAGGGGGAGCAAATCCAGGTCTGTACCAATAGCATCGCGCACACACACACACACTCCACTTTCACTGGCGAGTGAAACAAATGGACCCAACAGGAACTACAGAGACAACACGGGCATGGCTGGAAGTGAGTGGCATCAAAGTTGGTGTTTAGAGCATTAGGTACAACAAACCCTATAACTTCTGGCTGGCAGGGCATCGCTGTACAGCAGGGAGGGCTGAGGAAGACAAGCACAAAACTTTTTTTCGCATAGAAAATGGGACCAAAACCAGTGCCTACGCAGAATTAACCATCTTGATAAGATATTAGGACTATTAGATTACAACAGGAGGAAAGGCAGCATAGAGAGTATTAGTCATCTGTGCTGTAAAAGCATTAGAGCTCAGCTTCCAAAGACCAAGAACACTAAACAGACACATGCATTTCCTACAGGAAGGGAGGACAGGACACTATCCAAAAGCAAACCAGCAATATCTAATTTCAAGTTGTCAAACTGTTATTGTCTCACAAACATTTGTGTAGAGCAGCCAGAAAGAGTGTATCTCCTCACTTCAACCAAGGCCAGAGAGAGAGCCACACAACACACAAGTGGTTTAAAATAAAAGATGTTATGTGTTTCACACAGCTCTAAGATCATCATTTTATTATTAAACAGAAAAAATTCAGAGAAAAATATTAACTCAGGACAGAATTATGAGCAAGTAACTCAGAGCACCACAAACCAAATGACTGCTGTTAGTAATTACTTTTGTTCACAAGATGCAACCATTAAGTTCAGAGAGCAGAGCGTTGAGGTGCAAGAGATATTCCAGCAGTGGTCCGGCTACAAGTCACACCCCCAGCTCCACATCTGCAGAATTCCATCACAGGCCACCACACAGCATCAGGCAATGCCCTCAGGCTGTGACTGGCCACTGGGCAGGACTGGCTGTGGACCACTGCTCAAGCATTGCTAGACTGCCTGAGCTCTGAGCTCTGGTCTCTGTGTCAGGAAAATCCAACCTCCTGGATGATTTTGAAGCTTCAGCAACTGGCAATCTGGGAATGACTTACTTGTAATTTGGGCTTTGGACTAAATGATCTCTAAGGTCCCTTCCAACACAAACCATCTGATAATTTCAGTTTGTGCAGCCCAGGTTGTTTTAAGCTTCCTGGACTGACACCGCAACAGAGAAGTTGCCTTGAATTAGAATAAAGAACTTTAATTGTTAATTTAAAAGTTAATTAAGATTTCACTTATTTTTTCCAGATTAGTCGAGACCAAAGGCGAACAAAATAAATGAAGGAAAGGGAGGAGCAGCAAAGGAAAACTAATTGTGCTCAGTTTAAAACAACTTTCCATTACTCATTCCAGCTTTAGAAGGGCTGGTTTGCTTTTTTTTTAGGTTTTCCTAAAAACAACGACTAAGACTCTTGACAATTAGTCCTAATTCACAAGAGGCTGCATTATCCAACTGAGGTCAGAACAACAAGTCCAGGCCAGGTAAAGCTAGAGGGCAACAGACCCAATTTCCATTTTGGGAAGAAGGCTGAGACGTGGAAGCGTAGCTGCTGTTGAGAAGACCCAGATCAGAGCAGTAGGAAGCCTGCATTGATAACAACAACAACAAAATACCTGTTTGGTTTATAATATTGAGTGGAACTCAGTATTTCATCTTCCTAAAACCTGTCGTAGTGTGCAACAACATAATGTGCAAACAAAGTTGTTGAAAAGCAACCATTTATAATATGGAAGGATACTCAGATTTGGAAATCAAAGTCTCTCTTCAATGCAGATTGGGTCGGTGGGCTGAGCTCCATTGCACATCATTCCAGTTTACAACCTAAAACTGTACATCTGCTTTGGAAACAATTATTTTATAAGCAGGTTCATCCTGTCCTTCCTGGCCTGAAGAACTCTCCTCTGGCTTTTGCTGCACTTCAGCAATACTTATGGTTAGCTCTGGGGTTTATGGAGAGAGTATTCCTGCAGGTGAACTCCAGCCAGGCTGGCACCAAGGGAGCTTCAGTGATTCCAAGTTACCCCCAAATTCTCACCCCTCTTCTACATAAAAATTAATCTGAATTGCACTGAATGAAAACAGCAAGGAACTAACAGTGTGGCTGTAATGATTCTCTACAGACACAAACCAACCTACCAAGAAGATTTCCGGTTCCTTTAAATGAAAACCAACCAACAACTTCTCCCCGGATGACTTTCTTACAGCTATTTTGCAATTCCTGCAGTACTTGGAGCTCTGGATAATGTCACTAAAGAGCCAGGATATCTTCTGTCACACAGTAAAGTTCCTTGAACTTGTCAAGCAGTTCAACATGCAGGGCACACTCTGTTCTTAACGGTTTAAGCAACAGCATGTTGTTTTCTCTGTACATGTGTACATTTTTCTGCTTCTATTTTTCTCTTTATATATATTATGTACAATATAATCTATTATATGTGTATATCCCCACATACAAGTGAAGTGTATAAAGCCAGATGGAAGCAACCATCTCTAACTGATGGGAAGCAGTAGGTCCCATTTCACTATTTATACAAACTCCTGTTAACTTCTGAAAAGGAACCCATAGAAGTCTATCTCCTGCTTAGTATGTTTTGCTCCAACCCTTAACTCAATGGCTCTGAAAAAGTACTTTGTTTTTCCTCAAAACGTAGAGATTTAATGTGCATAGCATTAAAAGTCTTGAGGACAGAAAGATCAGAGGGCTCTGAGCTTCTGTCTGCCTTTGCCAGAATAAAAGAAAAGGGAAAAAAACCCCAAACAACCAAAATTCCCCTCCCTGTCCCCCAAAAAGGCTCTACTTGCGACAATATCACAGAATGGTTAGGGTTGTAAAGAACCTCTAGTGATCATCTAGTCCAATCCCCCTGCTGGAGTAGGTACAATACCTTAAAATAATTTGCACAAACCCCAGTATTGCATGGGATTATAAAACGGAGATCTTGCTTAACCAACCTTATCTCTTTCTATGACCATTTGACTTGCCTTTTGGACGGGGTGAAGGCTGTGGATGTTATATACTTGGACTTTGGGAAGGCTTTCGACAGTCTCCCACAACATTCTTCTGGAAAAACTGGCGAATCATGGTATAGAGAAATGTACCCTTCGATGTACCCTTCACTGAGTTAAAAACTGTCTGGCTGGCCTTTTCCAGAGAGTTGTGATCAACAGGGTGAAATCTAGCTGGCAGCCAGTGACAAGCAGTGTCCCTCTGGGCTCAGTTTTGGGACCAGTCTTCTTTAGTATCTTTACTGATGACCTGGATGTGGGGATTGAGAACACCTTCATTAAGTTTGCAGACACCAAATTTGCTGGAGGGCAAGAAGGCTCTACAGAGGGACTTGGAGAGGTTGAATCGATGGGCCGAGGCCAGCTGTATGAGGTAGAGTAAGGCCAAGTGTCAGATGCTACATTTTGGTCACAACAACCTCAAGCAACGCTACAAGCTTGGGGAGGAGTGGCTCGAAAGCTGCTCAGCAGAAAAGGTCCTGGGGGTGCTGGTAGACAGCTAGCTTTGTATAAGCCAGCAGTGTGCCCAAGTGGCCATGAGGACCAACAGGATCCTGGCCTGGATCAGGAATAGCATGGTCAGCAGGGGAAGGGAAGTTCTTCTGCCCTTGTACTCAGCCCTCGTGAGGTGTCATCTTGAGTACTATGTTCAGTTCTGGGCCCCTCTTTACAGGAAAGACATTGAGATGCTGGGAGTGTGTCCAGAGGAGAGCTACAAGCCCATGAGGGTTCATAGAACAAGTCATATGAGGAGAGGCTGAGGGAGCTGGGTAGGTTTAGTAAAGAGAAGGGTGAGAGGGGACCTCATTGTCCTCTNTGTCATCTTGAGTACTATGTTCAGTTCTGGGCCCCTCTTTACAGGAAAGACATTGAGATGCTGGGAGTGTGTCCAGAGGAGAGCTACAAGCCCATGAGGGTTCATAGAACAAGTCATATGAGGAGAGGCTGAGGGAGCTGGGTAGGTTTAGTAAAGAGAAGGGTGAGAGGGGACCTCATTGTCCTCTACAACCACCTGAAAGGAGGTTGAAGAGAGGTGGGTGCTGGCCTCTTCTCCTTTGTGACTAATGACACAACAAGGGGCAAGGGTCTGAAGTTGAGCCCGGGAGGTTTAGATTAGATATTAAGAAGAATTGCTTTACATAAAGAGTAGTGAGGCATGGGAAGGCCTTCCCAGGGAGGTGGTTGAGCCACCATCCCTGAAGGTATTTAAGAACCATGGAGCCATGGTGCTTCATGACAGGCTAGAGTGGCAGCATGGAGGAGGTTATTTTGTGTTTTTCAATATCTCAGGTATTTAGGTTTTTTTGTTGTGTGCTGAACTTGGTGATCTAGGAGGTCCTTTCCAACCATGATTATTCTGTGATTCTGTGGTATTGAACAAAGAAGGACATTGAATTTGTATAATTTAGACAAAACACTGGTGCTGGAACAGGAAGGAACACTGTGACCCACATCCACACAACGGAGTTAATAATGGCACTTGTTTTGACATGAATATTTCTAGAAATATTGTATAAAGATGACAAATAGCTGTTCATCTCTGGAGGAGCTTCCAGAGGCTCTAAGGAACAGTTTATAATGATGCCTATAAATATGTGACAGGTGGGTGTCAGGAGGATGGAGCCAGGCTCTTCTCAAGGTCATCTGGTGACAGAACAAGGGGCAATAGGTACAAGCTGGAACAGAGAAGGTTCCATATAAATATCAGAAGGAACTTCTTCACAGTGAGGATAATGGAGCATTGAAACAGGCTGCCCAGGGGGGGTTGCTGAGTCTCCATCTCTGGAGACATTCAAGACCCTCCTGGATGTGTTCCTGTGCGACTTGGTCTAGGTGATCTTGCTGTGGCAAGGGGATTGGCCTAGATGATCTTTTGAGGTCCCTTCTGATTCCTAATGATTCTATGAGGGAAAGAAAGGATTTTGTGAGGTAAACTTCAAGTAAACAGCACACACTTGGGCAAAGTTCAAAATCCAAGGTCCATCTCAAGATGCAGACTAAATTCTAGGCAAAGCTTAACTGTTTCAGCATTAAAGCATGACATGACCATAGTGTAGGTGTTGTCCAGAACATGGAAATTCTCCTTGTATCCAGTATCTGCATCACTGGTATATAATTTTTGCTTAGGAGTTAAGCAGACTTGGTTTCCAAGTTCTACTTGCACCAAATTCTGAGCCTTCCCTTCCCACTCATGGCCTCATTTTTGAAGTTGGGTAGCCTAGAGCTGCACCTCTGTGCCTGACAACTACAAACCTCACAACATGCCAGACAGGAAAAACTTGCTTTACCACAGAAGAGAATTTGCTAATTAGCTTTAATCCCATTAAATAGGACAATAAATTTTATAGCAATATAAATCATCTACTAACCCTGCTAGATTTTCTACTCTGGGATGATCCGTATGCATCTTCCTCGTAACCATTGGTCTGTTACAGAAGGAAAGGAGAAAGAAAAAAAGGAGAGGACCAAAATTTGACACAGAGCCAAAGGGGGAATTTTTAGCACAAGTCATCATGTAGACAAAAGCAAAGCAGAGACACAGCTTTTCAGAGACACACCAGGAGCAGGAGAAGTGAAGGATCAGGTTGTGATTTCACACACAAGGACGTGAATGTCAGTGTGTGCTGTCAGTTCCCCTGCACCAGCCAAAAAATGTCAAGGATAGCCACACTTGCATGGTTTGACCTCCTTTCTTCTTGGTAAAAAACACTTTTGCTTGTCCTGTTACTTCTGCACTCTAACCTGTGTCACTTCAAATGCTCTAGGGACACAAAAGAGACACCACAGAGGCCTCAGTGAAATGAAATTATCCCTGTAGTTACTAGCAATTGGTAGCAAATGAGGTAATTCTGAGTTTATATTTGAGAAATTCCATCTAGTAAACAAACACACAATCCTTTATGTTTTCTGCTTTCCCCCACTAGATCAAAATTAAACCCAGAGAGTGACCATTGGAGGGTAGAAGGGCCCTGCAGAGGGACTTGGGACAGATGGGCACACTCTAATAGGATGAGTTTTAACAAGTCTTAAGTGTCAGGTTCTGCATTTTGGTTATAACAAACCCAGGCAGAACTACAGGCTGGGAATGGAGTTCTTAGAGAGTACTCAGGTAGAAAGACACTTGGGGGTACTAGTGGACAGCAAACATAGCATGACTCAGCAATGTGCCCAGGCAACCAAGAGGGCTAATGGCATCCTGGCCTGTACCAGGAATGGTGTGGCCAGCAGGGTGAGGGAGGTTATCCTCCCCCTGTATTCACCACTGGTTAGACCACGCCTGGAGCATTGTGTTCAATTCTGGGCCCCTCAGTTTAGGAAGGATGTCAAGGTGCTGGAACGAGTCCAGAGAAGGGCAACTAGAATGGTAAAGGGCCTGGAAGGTCAGCCCTACGAGGAGAGGCTGATGGAGCTGGGTCTGTTTAGCCTGGAAAAGAGAAGGCTCAGAGGTGACCTTATTGGCTGTCTATAACTACCTAAAAGGTGGTTATGGTCAGGCGGGGATTGGTCTTTTCTCCCTGGACACTGGAGATAGGACAAGGGGTCATAGTCTTAAGCTCCATCAGGGGAGGTTTAGACGACATTAGGAAAAGGTTTTTCACTGAGTGATCCAATTTTGGAACAGGTTGCCCATGGAGGTGGTTGAGTAGCCTCCTCTGGAGGTGTTCAAAGTTAGGCTGTATGAAGTGCTGAGTGGCATGATCTAGATGTCAGATGTTTAGGTTTACTTGGTTGGTTGTAGGTTGGACTGGATAATCTTTAAGGTCTTTTCCAGCCTTATCATTACTGTGACACTGTGATCTATCTAATTGAGAATGTCCCTGCTCACTGCAGGGGGGGTGGACTAGATGACCTTTGGAGGTCCCTTCCAACCCAGTTCAGTCTTTGAATCTATGAATCTGCCATGTCCCAGCATGTTGTGAGGCAGCCCAAAGGCCAGCAAGAAATTCCAGCTGGTCCAGCTGTCCCCCTGCCTTGCTGCCTTGAAGCTGTTTTCTATCAAAGGAGAATAAACAGGTTCAGAACAAGCGTTTCACAAGCAGCAGGAGATGCTTCAAGTAGAGAACAGAAAAAAACCCAACCAGTTCATTGCAGCTTTTAGTGTGGCAAACACAGTGTTAAAGAAAAGGGGACAGACCCAAGTGTCACATCAATCGATATCATTAAAGACTCCGATTTCTCAATCCATTCATTATTCTGGCATCGCTTTACAATGAGGCCTGGTTTAACACTGAAAAGGAGGAAGCATGTTAGAGTGGGGTGGGTTTTTTCCTCTTTAGTGGAAATCTAATTAGAATGTCTATCCAAATGAAGTTCTGAAACCCAAGTTTTCATGCACGCATTCCCAAAATGAAAACCCACTAAAGCCAACCTAAATCCATTTGCAAGCAAAATATTTAGCAGATGCTCCACAGTGGCTTCAGTGAAAATTAAACAAAGTAACACAGAAACCAGTTTAGACTCAAGCTGGCAAAGCAACCTCCAGGAACAGAGTATCCCCACAAACAGAGGGCCTGCACGTGTATTTTTTTTCAGTATGATCCTATTTGAAATACTGTAATATCCTCCTCATGCAGCTGGGCTTCTTTCCAGCTTTTATGACCTTTTTTCACCAGATATTTGTCAATTATTTGGGCATTTCTTTCACAGAAACTAGATCTTGCCTGAGTTTTCACTTGACATCATGCAGAGTTATGCCAAGAGCCAAGTGATAGTCACATCTTGCACCCTTAAATCATTAGTTGAACTGACAGAATTCAATTTTCACAAATACAGGTTCATCATTTATCTCTTTATCTTTCAGGCACTGAATGTGTCTGTTTAATCTACCCTGGATCTCTATCAGGATCTGCATAGAGCTCAAACAGAAGCTCCACAGTTCAGGCCATTTCCCTTGTCACTGTAACCCACCCTCTCCAGAGACCTCCCCAACACATAAGTTTTGAAGGCAAATGCTTCAGACAACCCTTGAAGAGCAGGGTCAGTTGGGCCAGATCTTGCTGACCTTCGTTCTGTGCTGCGTTAACATGCTGAGCACCTGATGGTGAAAACTAGAGCACACCAAACTGCATACCAAGGAGGCTAAAAATACTCCCATTTTACTTGTTCTCCCTCAAGGGGCAACTGGCCCTAATCTTTTCTGTACTTTGCTTTTAAGGGATTCACAAACCTTTCCCATTGCCGATATGTCCACTTGCAACATCAGACTGCAGGAAATGCTGCTCTTTTTGGCTTACTCAATCCCACAACAAACTTCCACTTCTCTGCTGGTTTCCAGTGTAGAAGCCCAACCCAGCCTGGCAATCTCTTTCTGCGATAAGCAGCCCTCCCTTACACTGTTTTGTTCTTTCTGGTGTGCTCTTTGCCTCTCTGAGACTGCTCCCCATGAGATTCACCTGAAAGGTTATTACCCTTTACTTTCTATCCACATCTGTTTCATAGTGCTCTAAGTGGTGCCCAATTTGTACAGCTGCTAGCAAGACACTCCATACTAAGCAGAAGCACCATCATGAAAGATGTGGCCTTTACTACATATATATTGCACCAGTATTACCTCCTTCAGTGCATTGTTAAAACTCAACATGGGCTGCGAGTTCTGATGAAGCAATGCTCAGCATTCCCACAGCCCTAATACATCCTGAGAATCACATCTTATCCTTGACATGAGGCTGGTGAACTTCACTGCCAAAACACTCGCACACATTCTTTGTCTTGGATGCAAATCCCTCCATGAGACAGCCAAGATACATACTGCTTTGGAGTAGTTCTTCTTTTTGGTCCTCTCATTCTCTAATCCAGCCTGCAGTGAGATTAAGAACGCAGGATGAGAAGATCAATGAGTGTCTACACCCCTATCCACACCCAGGCATGCGCAGGACATGCAGAAGCATTGCTCCAGTTTTCCTCTAGCTTGACACAGCACAGCTCAGTAAGCACATGACACAAAAATCAAATCTCAGGAGGTCAAATGACTGGTTATTAAAGATTATTGTTCAAAGCAATGATAGTGCTGTTAAATTTAGTAGCCACAGTTCAAATCGTTCACGCTTGCTGCGTTAATTCAATTCAAAGAGCTACTGGCTGTCAATACTACATCGATAAATGCATGCAAAAACCCGTGTATTAGAACTAGTCCTGTATGTGGGTCGCTCCATTGCACTCCTTGTTTGAAATGGTGCAGGGAATGAAGGAAGAGTGAAAAAGCTAGAGAGCAAAGGTAGGAGCTGGTTACCCAAGCTGCGGATTTGCTGGGCAGTAGGTTTGTCCTGTCACCTTTGCTAGATCTAGTCGGAGTGAGTCTATAACAGTTTCATTCCAGGTTTAAGTTGAAATGAAACAAGACATACCTGATCAAACAGCTGTAAGACAGAAAGTCTGTTAAGGAAAGGAAAAGCTCTCCTGCTCCGTCTTATGGTAACTACTGAACTAGACCTAGCTTAAGCCTCTCCAGTCCAGTGCTGTGTCAGAATAGCAGGTGAGGGAGGCATTACCTTTTCATCACAGACTATGAACTGCCTCGGGATGATTTTAAATCACCCCTTATCTCAGATCACCTATTGCAATTGATGTTAGATGCTACTCTGTGATTAATTTTTGAACACACTGCAACCTGCAGACTGTTCTCACCACTGGGTAGGTGTTGGTGTATTCCAAATGAGACTGTCAAGGCAGAAGAGGAAAGAAAAATCAAAAGATAAAACAGAAACACTGAAGCAAGTTATGTCAGTCAAAAGAATCCCCTTCAGATAAACACCCCCCAAAAAAACCAGGCATGTAGCTGTAAATCCCATGAGAAGACTGTGATAATGCAGGACTTCTCGCACAAAGCCAGAAGTCAGGAACTCTGGAGCAAACTGAAGGAGGGAAATGTACAAACTCCAACCCAGTGTGTGTTGTACCAAGAATAAACAACTAGGAGGTGGGGAAACATCAGTTCAAACTAAAGAATGTTCAGTCTTCTCCCATCCCAGTGACACTGGGACCAGGGAAGGAAGCTCTGTCAGAATTTTTCTCCTGTGCATACTAGGGTGTCAGCTTGCAGGATATCCACCAAACATTGCTGTGCGAGAACATAGAGGAGTCTGTGCAATGTCACTGGAAATACTAGAACAAATAGGTCCCACCAGACCCTTCTGCACAAAAGATCATTCTTTGCAGAAGTATTAGGAATTTATGGGCCATTCCATGCTGTTCAGCAGCCCAGCAGTGGTCATCGCAGCCCAAAGGCCGGTGGCTCAAGTAAAAGAGTCAGGAAAATTTCTTCTCAAGGGATAGTGGGGGAAGCAAAATGCCAAGCTTCTGCTGTTGAAATACCTAACACTAAGACACAGGATAATGCTGCAAAACAAGAGAATTAGTAGTAGATTTCCATGAACAAAACCATCTTCCACACTCTTTTAGAGGCATTCCACTCAATTCTGTTCCTTAGGGATACTTTGTCAGGAAAAAAGAAGGTAGTTATAGCCTCAACTACCATTTACAAGTGTCCCAGTGAGGAAAAAAAATTAACTCATTCTGTGGCATGAGATGTCCACAGAAGCTAGAAACCAAGGATTACAAATAAAGATCTTGCTATGAATGGTTTAGGCCTTACTTGTTCTATAAAGGAAGAACTGATCATAGAGCTTAACCCACATAACTGGTGTCCCTGTTAAATTAGGAATAACGTGAATAGAAGACCAAATTCCTCAAATGTTGAGGACCCCTAATAGCTTCCTCCACAGCGCTGTTAGGGGTTGTTCCCATTGTGTGCTTAGCTGAACATACAGATATTATCTGGGAAAAATACTTTGAAGAGAAAACTCAGCTTTTCCTACAGATGAATACTGGTGCTCCACAACACCCTGTGCTTTCCAATCCCTCTTTTCACAAAACTCAAGTCTGCAGGTGAATTTGAAACATCTCTAAAGCAATTCTGGAGAGGATTCATTGTTTGTTCCAAAGCACTTCAGACTTATTTCCACTGCTAATTTGCTTTCAGTTTCCAGAGCTAACAAAGAACAATCATGGAGGATCCCTTTCCCAAATTCTCAATATCAATCCATCAACACAAAGAATGACTGACCTGTGTGTACCTGGGGTAAAAAAAAACAAACCAAACCATGCCTTCAGCATGAAACACCCTTGGCAGGGTGATATTATCAAAGCACTCTGACCAATGTGGCGATGCAGGGTACAGCAGGGGACACACACATTCACACTGAGATTGTACAATTTACCAACCCTTAGGCTTCCGCGGCTACCCACGGACATGCGCTCGTCTTCATCCGAAGCCTATCGAAAGAAAGTGTAAAAGACAAGAAAATAATGAAAAAGAACACAAAGCAAAAGGCAGAGAGGTACAACTGATGGGATGGAAGAAAAGACTTACAAAAGAAATACCTTGATAAAAAAAGGATTGCATTGGAACCATAAGCAGAGAGCAAATGAAATCACACTCTGCCCAAGAAACACTGGCAGGTATTTTTCTAGGGGATGAACGACAGGCTTTCTGGGGTTTTCCCTGCTCTGTGTTACTGAACATTAAACACTCTGAGCAGGCTGTTTCCCCACCTTCTACCTCCTGCCCCCCCTGTATTCTAGCACACTTGCGTAACTCCCCAGAGTGCTTGGGGAGAGGGCAGAGAACTCAGGAAGTGGCTTTTGGGTTTGCACTTGCCTGGGGTGGAGGGAGCTTATTTTGTTGGGGATTTTTTTCTTTTCAAAAGGAACTGCACTGTATCTTTCTTGGTTTGAAATGTCTAGCTAAAAAAACCAGCAAAAGGAGATACTAACCGAGGCATTTCTTCTGGCTCTACGGGAGTATCGCTCACTGTCTTCCTACCAGGGCAGCAGAGAGAAAACAAAGCATAAGGTGTTGAAAGGACAGACACACCGACGGAGATACACTGAGCTGCAGCAATGTCTAGGAGCCAGTAAGGTTAAACCAAGTA
>VZRI01004693.1:151478-198566 GCA_013397515.1 Upupa epops
GGGGGAGGAGGGGGAGGGGGTGTGACACCTTGTCAAGTCACAGAAACCCTTTCTCCCCACTATTTGTGACCCAAACTTTCTACTCCTTCATTTATTTCTGTTCCTCACTTCTGCAGGAAATTGTAAATCAGTGACACCTTTGGTTTTTATTTTGAAAAAAGAAAGTTTCACATGCATGCCATCACTTACAGTGTTTTTGTAATTAAAACTTTGCAGTTTGCAGCCCCAAATCAATGTTAAAAAAGCTTCTCTTTGAAATTATAGAGCAGGACAACAGTCTCTTTGCCAGAGAAGCACAGCCTGGACCCTTCTCCCAGATCAAAAGCACTGAACTGATTTCTAAGCATGGGAGTTGCCAGTATGCTGGAGCTAAGCTGACCAAGCAAGGATTTGTAGACATTTAATGGCCTGTCTGGACGATTGGAGCATCCTGAATGGATGCTGAGTCCACATGGCATTGTTTTTTTATGAAGGCATGGGGCAAACCAGCATGTATGTCAATTAATCATGTTAAGGAGGTCAGGGAGCTACAGAAGTGACCTCCCATACTGGCAGGCAACTGCTTGGTTTTGCCTTTTTCAGTGTGTGCTGTTCAGCTTGTAGGGAGAGGCCACAAGCAACAGTTTTCCTCTGGTATCAAGTAATTTCATAAAGTTCTGTTTGAAAGATACTGTAGGCCAATGTCTTCCAGCCCTTCAGCAACTTCAACTCATATTGTAAGTGTTTAAATGGTCAGACATTGCTCAAGTCCATATCTAGTATCAACTTCACTGGCTTAGCAAGCAGTAAATTCCAGGTCACGGTGTGACTCTGACTCTAGCCAAACCCTCACCAGATTTAAAGGGATCAAAGGGCATATTTGATGTGGACTGCAAGAATACTTGTGGTAAGAGTGGAATTCACATCTCCAATACGTGAAAATACCTGCTTTGTGGGATTTAGAACTCTATGAACTATACACAAGCTCAACAGGTAGAAGCTGTTTAGCTACGTTGATCAAGGCCTACCATCCATTGCTCGATGTCTCCCCATTTAGTATCCAGACCATAATATTTCTACAGACAGAAAAGGGAAAAAAACAGAATTTAAATGAGAAAAACAAAGGCAGAACATTCAGGCATGCAATGGCTGAAGCACTCAGCTACACACACACATACATATAAACATGCCAGGAAAAGCCATGCCAACTGCTACCAGAGCCTTCTGCAGTGGGTGCCCAGCAAAAGCTTCCTAGGATGGGGAAAGGTGTGTTTGGGGTATGGCCAGGGTACCCCACAGCTGCTTTTTTTCTCAGCAATACTAAAAAAGCCCCCAACCAAACCAGAATAGTGGGGACAGAAGCAAGGAGCATAATGAGCCTTGAATTCCTGACCCATTTAAGTCAAGATTCATTACAAGGGATCCGAACACAACACACTTCCAGGATGGAAATTGCTGTCAAATCATGTTTATCATAAGGATTCATCAAACTGGGAAGACAAGTCAAATGCAACACAATTAATCTCTGGGCAGTCTGACTCGCTGTGCTCTGAATCTCACAGAGCTCCTTCTCACAGCACAAAGCTTTTGGCCTACATGCCAACCACCAGGACAGTGGTGGGATCACCAGCAAGGCTGAGTGAGGATAAGTTTCTCCAGTGCTGGCCAGACTGGGAAACTCTGCACAGCAAATGGAAATCGTGACTTAGGAAGCATAATCTATACTTGAGAAAAATGTAGATGATGTGCTTTGAGATTCATGTGTTTATGGCAAAAAAAAGCCCAACAACCCCCAAGCCTGTACTTGCCAGCTTTCCCAGAGGCTTCAAGAGGCAGGAGAATCAACAGCCAATGCCTTTGGTAAGGATGAAATCATTCAGAAATCTTTTGTTTATTAACCTCTGCATTTAGCAATCACTCAATGGTATTAATGTAATTGTACTCACACCCTTAACCTCAATTGTGATTTACTGAAGAAACTAGAAGGAACAGCTGAGGGCTCTTCAGTTCTGCATCAGTTTATCCCCCCTTCAGCTTACTCCTCCCTCATTTTATTTCTCTCATTAAACAACACAATTTCTCTTCCTGCTTCATCTTAGCAGTTTTGGAGAGAAGAAAATCTTTTATGGAGCAGTGAGGTGCTCGATTACACACCCCAGACAGACATCCCAAACCCTGCAAAGACCTCTACCTGACGTCAGCTTTAGGGTCTAAAACTTCTCACAACAATCCTATTCATCAGGATAAATAATGAGAAAATGGGGGTTTTTTTTGACAGTGATTTGAGAACTAGAAATAAACTCAAGATACATTCACTAATATGGACACAGGATTGCATGCATGAGCAGAACCTAGCCACTGTATGGCTCTGGAGTAAATCAGGTCAGGCAAAGCCCTACTACAGGCTTCTTCCCCCATAGAAAATCTCTTAACATTAGAAACCAATTTTTTAAAACACTATGAAAATATAGAAGCCTTTCTCATTCCTAGGAGGGATCCATAAACTGGTTAATAATTTCTGTAACAGTTGCTGCTTCCGTTACCTGCCCTCTGCTCTCCTTTTGGCTTTCTAACCTTTTAAACAGCACCTCTCATACTAGACTGAGCTGCCAGCTGACATCTCAGGTATTTTTCTTTCCCTGTGTTGAGGCACTTGGTTTGAATAGGGATTAAAGGCAGAAACAGTGCTTATCCATGAGCTTAGTTTGCAGTGAGAGCCCTTTGCTAGCCTCAGGTTCCCCTCTACCCCAAAAAGGGACCTTACAGTTCAATAATTCATGATGTTAATACCATTGAGAGAGAATTCCGAATCAGATTTGCTCACTAAGTGACAGTGCAACTGCAAGACTTGCAACCTTCGCTGTGGGATGTTGTGAGGCTAAAACAACTTATCTTCTCACCCAGGTCAGGATTCTAACAGTAAACAACCTCCCTCTCTCTCATGGGGCTGCACTCAGACCACAGGATTAAATTAGTTCCTATAAAGGGGATTGATAACAAGCCCCTTGGTCCACAGACAGATGTTGAGTCACAGAGGACACAGTCAACTCCCCGAAGAAAAACAAAGGTAAAACGTTTGTTGGTGAGTTGATGGGGTCAAGATTAAATAGCAGAGCCCATGATTTGACTCATGATTTGCATACATTCGAACTCAGAGAGGAGAAGCGCATTTCTGAGCAGCTCATGCACCACTAGGTCAAGCGAGGGTGGACTGTGCAGCTGGAGAGCCACAACACAACCAGACTGTGGGTTTAGGAGACATTTATCATTCAGCAGGCAACAAAAATAGCTTGGGGAAGGGGGAACAAATATTTAATAAGGTAGCAAACATCAGGCCTGAGGAGGCATCTGCTTTCTCCCTCCCTGCAGAAGCTCTTTGGAACTGTTTGTCTGCCTAGGTGCCACACGTTCACATGCTGGGAGTGTAGAACAGACAAACATCATCACACAAAGCCCCAAACAGTGAGTGACCTCAGAGCTATTATTATTATCACCACTGCTCTTCTGCTTATCACTTGCTCTTTGCCAAACAGGCTGTAGAAAACATTGTATTAAGTGCCTGCCCAGACACGTTTGACATGGGTCATCTTCCCCCTCTGCCTCAGATGATCCACTGTGGGCGGGAAGGGGGGAACTGGATGGGAACAAGAAGCCTGTGAAGCATCCTCCGCTCTTCAGAGTGAGACTCGTGATATGGGGACACATGCAAACACAAATGGCACAGTACAAGCCCTACCTTCTGAACTTGATAGATCTAGGAAGGGGTAAAAGGAAAGAAACAAGGAAAGAAAAGCAAGCATGAATGAAAAAATAGCGACGTGATGTTCCATAGCTCATTCTACACGGGGAAAAAAGTCATTTATACAGACTGTACATCAAAACATGAACACATGATGAACAGGAATGCATCAAAGCCCTGCTAGGCGCAACTGAAGTGGCCTCTGCATTCTAGGCCCCCTCCTCCACATGGACAGCTGAAACACAACAGTCACGTTTTCACACCCCTGAGGAACATGCAACATTCACTCCCAAGACTCTGCACCAGACCAGAGCCCAGCCAGGAGTCAGGGCCTTTTCTAATCAACTTCCTTCACAGTAAACCCAAATAATAACAACAGTTGTGTATCTGCCATCACAATAACACTGCAGGGTGTTAACTGCAGAGTAACTGACGAGTGCAGAGACAAAAGCATCAGCTCTACACCCACCTTTAGTCCACATACAGTGTTGTGTTGGCCTGTTAAAACTCTCTGAAAATGTCTTGTGTGTGTATTGTCAGCATTGGTGGATCTCTGCAAGTTGCTTCTCCCATTTTTAATATTTCCATGGAGCTTCACATCATTTGTTGGCCGTAGTAAATGCACTCTATGCAGTTGTTCCTTCACCTTGAACCATTTTAATAACACACAGAAACACTGCAGACACTCGAACACAGCAGAGTTTTGTTAAAGTATGAACTGCCTTTGGTTGATCCTTTTTGTAAATCCACTCGAAAATTGAAAATGTAGTTTTCCCTGCAGCTTACCCAAGATTTCTAAAGCAAAACCCCTTCTGTTCAAACCACTCCTGATAGACAGTGTTATTCTTTCAGTCTCTGCCCTCCTGATCAGGTTCCCCTTAGTGATCGTGAAGGACAACTGCAGAACGCAGTTCAATGCCTCCGGGTGAAGAATGGTGGTTGAAGCCAACCACCACCACCAGTTTAGATGTGGCCATCACCACCACACAGCTAGTTAACGCCTCAGCATTAACTTTCCAATGCCATCGCTTTGAGGTGATACCATGGAGGTCTTGTTTTCCACACACCAATGCTTCAGGCTTGTCACAGCAGGTGATCCCACTGAGTGCAAGACTAGAGGTCTTGTGTCCAGGATCCCAACTGCTAACGGATAAGATAACAAGAATGCCTTTGTTCAGGGAAGAGAGGGGCACAGGGGCAAAGCCAAGTGTGTCACACCATCATTAGTCATCTGCTTAAAAAACCCGGATTTTTTCAGTCATCTGTTGTCTCACAGCCATTTCAACAACTCTGCTCTGACCTAACTTATCTCCCATCAGTGCACTGTCCTCAGAGGGTTGGGGCTGTTCAGTCTGGAGAAGGCTCCTGAGGAGACCTTACAGCAGCCTTCCAATACCTGAAGGGGGGTTACAGGGCAGCCAGGCTGGATGAGGCTCTGGACAACCTGGTCTGGTGAGACGTGTCCCTGCCTATGGCAGGGAGATTGGAAGTGGATGATCTTGAAGGTCCCTTCCAACCTAAAGTGTTCTATGATTAATCACCAAGTTCCACAATCAGTCTCTCCCGTCCCATCCAAGCCACAAGAATTCTGCTTTTCTCTAGTGTTGCTTGCACCGCTGGGGATTTTCAGTGGCTTCAAACAATACCAAATACCAGCTGTGCCATGGAACCCACTGCCTGTGATCAGACCTGTGGTCACCAAAGCCTAGTAAGGGCAGAAGAGGCCTAAATCCCAGGCAACAGGATGGCAGAGCAGATCCAGGTCACTTGTGAGTCTACTGCCCACAGGAACTTGGCATTAGCACATTTACTACCTGTCCAAGGAACTGACAGGGAAAAAAACAACAAAGAAACACACAGCACAAAGTACTGGTAACATTTTATTCCAAAGAACTATAAAGCCAAAGGAGGAAAAGTACATGCAAATGAGCATGCTGCTAAAGAATGAATTTATAAAATAGCAAAAGGCAAGTGCTGTGCTGGAGCTGCAGACAAAGCCAAGAGACGAGCACAACGCGCCTGCTTTGAACTAGCAGTGCAGGCTCATCTGCTGTGCGATCTGGCAACGGAGAATCCTATCCTGCAGATTAAAGAGTGGGAGGAGATGGCTTTCTTTTCACTTCAGGCGCTAATATCAGCTTAAACTGTGGTCTCCAAGTGTCAGTCCTTGAAGAGACATTTCAAGTCTCGCCAGCAGAACACACAGAAGGTGCCTTCTACAGGAAACGTTCTCTACAATTAGCCCTAATGCTGCAGCTTGTAAGTGTCTTGAAACATTACTGTTCAGTATTGTAGGGGGAAAAAAGGATTTAGTACAGCTGATGCCAAGTTTCAGAGACTCAAAAAAAAATAGACAGCAAAAAAATCCTTCTCTCCATTTTACCAGGCAGCCCCATGTGAATTAAAAACTTGTTACGCAGAAAAAAGTAGCTGACATCCTCTGACATGAATTAAAATCAGTATCTGAATGTGTCTGTATCAAACACAACTCTATATATGGACCAGGCTTACGTTCTGCAACTGCAAATCAAAGGTGCAGCACAATAAAACCACAGGGCATGCCACCTGGGATGGAAGCAGCCAAGGGAACCAAATACCATCTATTGTAATTGTTCATTCAGCTCAGAGTATGCATTGGCACCAAGAGCTCTCCTGTCTTGCCTCACTGTGCACACCAGCACCCCAGGAAACCTGCAGAGATGACCAGATGACTAACTGGAGTTCAAACATTGAAGCATTTATTAGATTTGTGCTCTTCTCTTAGAGCCTCATGATCAGGGACCCATCCTCTAGGAAATTCACGAGCATCTAATGTATATGTCATTCAGGAGTGACCACCAGCCTTACCTTTCTCCATTAGCCTATGTCAGATAATGATCCTTGTGTTTATTTCCTTTCTCCAGCTCCATAAAACACTTTTCATTGACCTATTTCATACTTTCCTATTAGATTTGCAGTGGTGCTCTCCTCCCTACCTTACTCCCCATGGAAAAAAAAAAATCACCAGAGCCAAGCAAAACACTCAAACCAACCGCAAAACACTGGCACACTTGTCCTCCTTTCTGCTGTTGAGCAGAAAGGTACCAAGAGATGAGGTGGAACACACCTACAGCCAAAGTTCTGCAGAAACTTTCCCACATCTCACAGGGCAAATCTGCTTTTCTTTCTATTTTTGCTACATCACTTCTCCAGCTGCTGTTCTAGGTTCATGACGTGAAAGCCACTCAATTATCTAAAACTGAGGAAAACGAAGAACAACACTAAGAAGAGTCATTCATACTAGATGGTGGGCAGGAGAGGAGCTCATTTCCAGCCCAAATCTAAAATTTCAGAACACCCTAACTCACTGATACAGTTCCACCTTGTAATGGCTCACGTTTTATTGCAGACCCAATGATTGATATGTATTCCCAACGAGGCAGAGTTCTATCAGAAGCCTGTCAGGGCATGTACCCTGCATTTAAGTGTGAACAAGTACATACACGACCAATAAATTTATGTATTGCCTTTTAACTCCCATGACTGGCTGTAAAACGCCTTTTGAAGTTGTAAAGTCTTCAACTGCTGCCCATACACAGAAGGTTTAACAGATTGTTCATGCAGCTCTTGCCTTTCAGTTGTTACCTGCAGAAGCACATGCACAAGCTTTAGTTTTCATTCCAAACTGTCAATTGACTGGGACACCCTCTGCATGCACCAGCTTTTCATCTTCAAAGGGGTCATCAGCTCCATTAAAGTTATCCACAAATTAGATGGTGATGCTGCTGTCAGCTGCCATGACACCCCTCTTTAGTTTGCTGCCCAAACAAAACACATGGTACTTGTTGATCTACTGATGACTGCTGGGTAATGTCTGTGGTCCATGCCTCCTGACTACAGTCCAGGTCACAAGAAGCATCCTTCAAAAGCAGCAACGGCAACAGGAAAAGGCTCCTCTCTCTTCCACCATCGCTCTGCTTGCAGCAGCAGTCCCTCACAGGTGCTTTTGTAGATACAGTAAACCCAGCTGTGGCTACAGGGTGCTAAGGCACATCCTGACATAGCTCCAGCACAAAGCTGACAGGGTGGGCAAACTGCCCAAGCTACTTCTTTGCAGGCTGACTGCTGCACCCTATGCTGACACTGGTCTGCTGTCGCATCATCTTAATTCGCTGTTTGAGAGCTAAACCAAATCCTTCTCTGCACCCTAAAGCACCGAGGTACATTTATTCTTACTTCTTACACCCTGCCTCCAAGCTCCTCCCTTTCCTTGCAAATCTGTCTGAAAAAAATCAATTATGATCACTGTTGCTGTGCCCACTCTGCTGTTTGATCAGATGCACATCAACAAATCCAAGTCGCAAACCCCCCTGGTTCAGTCTAACTATGCCAACCCATGCTCGTAGCCCCAGTTTAACAGCGCTAGGTTAGCTCCTAGAGCTTCAGAACAATCACTGCTCCCAGCTTCTTGGTGGTGAGTGACATTTAGTACAGTTCCTGCTTGTCACATACAGCAGGCGCAGAACAAGCCTTTTTGGTCTGTAAGCTCCTTCCTCCACTGGCAGCCCATGAGCTCCCACACACTCACGCACAGTAACTCTGCTGATGGTATAAAACAAACAGCAATTCCAGAATTTGGAAGAGACCGCACCAGGCATTTAATCCAAAAACTTTGGAGACGGTCACGTTTTGCCAAGCTCTGATTCTATCTGAGCTCTGCTTCTGTCAGCAGCAGACCACCACTTCTATAAGCGGGAGGAGACCACAATGGCAGCTCCACAACAACAGAGCAAAACAACTCACGGGTAGAGTTACCCAAGGGCGAAGAGTCTTCTGTATTCATTAGATTTAGAATGAAGTGATAAGAATCCACCCCTGCCATGCACAATCAAACAAGCTGCGTGTTTCAAAGTTTAATATTAAACAATCCTTAGCAACCAGCAGTATCTTCTGGGAATAATTAGACTGGTTTCATGATAAAATTCTTGCCACAATCCATGGTTTTTTTCCATTTGCTGTTCTATAAATATTAGCCCCACAGAGACTACAAACGTTTCAACAAAATACAGATCAAGCCTTTGTTCCCAGATTACATTCAGGAAAGAGGATCAAATCACCCCTCAAAGCCACGACTATACCTCCTTCTGCTGCCTCTCCAGTTCCTTCATTCGAATCTCCCGTGCCTCTGCTCGTGCCGCTCGCTTTGCTGCCAGCCTTGCTTCAGCCTGTAAAAGGGAAACAGGGCGATGAAAGAAAAGTTGGGACAACGCAACTGGTAACAGACACAAAACAGGGAGGCTTGACTCGGCAAGACTGTAAACACATGTGGAGGAGTTAATTCCCTACTGCAAGGAATGGCCCTGCCTCCCATAACTTCTTAATCTTCACAGGCAGGTAAATACACCCTCGTGTAGGCACTGCCCCCCATGAGCACTTGTGCTTAACAGCCCTCTGCGTGTCTTTAATTATTGTTTGTGTGGACAGAGAGGAAGCAGCAAGATTTATTTATTTAAGGAAGGTGGATTTTGCTCTATATTTTTGTCCTGCAGCACAGATTTATTTTTTACCAATGAATTAAGGTGACCAACAGCAAACACACAATGGGACATTCTTCCTGACCACCAGTGCAGCGGTCAGGCAAACGTAGGACCATGCACAACCACGGCAGAAAGGATGGAGAAGATGGAGTGAAGAACCTGAGAAAAAGCACTAAGCTGAATTATTAAGTCTCCAGACGGTTGTGTTCAAGTCCAAACCTCTCTCGAGTGGAAATGTGCCAAGAACGGGCCTCTCGGGACACCTACGGCGCTTCCTCATTTCAGTCCTGTTGGCAGTGCTGGAACATGCTCTACAGTAATGTTTTGAATATTCTGCTTTTAATCCCAGGCAAAACTAGCTAAGTCTTACAAAGAAAAAGTGTAACATTAGCTTAGGCTTGGTACAGCATGAAGAGCCACAACCTTCAGAAACACAAAACACAAATAAAAGTCTCAAGGAAAAGGTTGGCGGAAACATGGATTGTCCAGGGCAGTGGTGGAGTCCCCATCCCTGGAGGTGTTTAAGGACAGACTGTATGTGGCCCTTAGTGCCCTGGTGTGGCCAGTGTGCTGATGTCAGGTCATGGGCTGGGCTGGATAAGCTCTGAGGGCTTTTCCAGCCTCTGTGATTCTGTGATTCTAGTGTATGGCAGGACCAGGAGCTTTGCAATGCTGGAGGTGTTAAATCCTGCCCAGCAGAACCAAAACCCAAAATACCTTTTGGCTCAGGTACTGCGTAAGTGCTAAACATCACTGCTGCTCGGTTCTCAATGCACTCCTCTGTCACTGCACTACCCACATGTTTGCACAATACTGGGTAAGTACCACCACTGCCTCCCAGCAGCCAGTCAAACTGAACACATCGGGATTCCAAAGAACGGGAATCCTGCCTCAAGGACATCAGTGACTTTTGGGGAGAGAAAGAACAGGAAACAGATCTTTCATTCCTTATGGTTTAGAGAAACATTACCTTCCTCTGAGATGAGACCTGTAGGTTGTCTATAGAAACAGCAGAAAAATCAGAATCAAACTTAAGCTTGTACATACACAGGCAAACTGCACCTGATTTAGGTGAAGAAGAACCTGAGGGCAACCAAAAACTTATGGAAAACACAGGGCCCTTAAGTCTCTGTCAGTAAAATACACACAACTCTACAGAATTGTGGATCTTTAACTTTCCTCCAGCCAGAAGATAACAAACAAGACTATTCTGACATCAACATGGTCACTCTTATGCACTTCAACAACCTGCTGAGCTTTCACATTTGAAACACCAGATGGCTTTATGTAAAATTCAGACCATGTCACTGAGCTCCTTGATAACCCCCAAGATTGGTGGCTCCACAGCCTTTCTGGGTTCCTTCTTTAACACCTGCCCATCTCCACACTGAATATGGGGGATTTATCCCCTGTATCATGTCACAACCTGCTCTCTTTTCAATGTAAAGCCCACTGTCTCACTCTCATACCATGCACCCCCATAAGAAGCCTGGTTTTTGCTTTTTGGTAACTTCACCTTGTGTGCTGGAAGGCTGCTGTTGGTTCCTACCTTAAAGCATGGTACTTCGCATCAAATACTCTAGGTAAAGTGGCTACTATGTTTTTAGTGACATTCTCAGTGGTCTCTGGCTACTATTTAGGTGATTACACAGCTTTTCCATCCTGAGTCCTGACAAAAACACAAAGATGGTTTGTAAGAACAGGTCATTCTTTCCTAAAGGGTTTCTGAATTCCCAGCAAACTGGGACTATAGGTGACAAGAAAGATGCGCAGAGAAAAAAAGTACCGATGCAATGACACATCATTGCATGAATACAATAAGGGCCTCTGATAGAATCAGTGATTAAGCATGAGCCAAATGCTTCTATCCAATCAAATTTACTTCCATTACTCAGGTAAGGTCAGTTAAGAGAGACTGAATGTGTTCTTACTTGCCATCTATTTGGCACTGTAACTGAACAGGCCCACTGGAGACTGCAGTAGGTACAGCAGAGCTCCTGAACACTCACAGGTCTCCAGCAAAGTCCTCGTGTGACAGAGTCCAACATCCCATCTCAGTGTTTCCAAGCCCTCTTCCTCTGAGGCTACAGAGGAGCCTTTTGAACATGTTCTCCAATGTGGCAGAACCGTACTGCCCTACAATCAGGATGGTCATTAAATGGTCAACCCATGTTCTCCTTTCTCCCAGGCTTTAGCTGATAGAACTACTTGAAAATGGATTTACCTTTGTTAATATTCTGTAGGTGGCATTGGTGACAAACACTACATTGCTCATGAACTCAGAGGAAATAAAACAATCAGGGCAGGGATGAGTCCACACCTAGTACTTACCACGTATGATTTTATCAAGGCCAAACCAAAAGCCTGGTAGCAACCCTAACACCCAGCAGATTCTGCCACAGGAAGACAAACAGGAACTGTGACACACAAACTTTTCTGTGCAGAAACAACCACTCCAACAGCAAGACACGCAGCATGGACAGTCCTAACAGGACTTCCACAGACTGATTTCTAGACATTCCTCCCTCTACACTGACTAAACTAAATCAGATGCTGCCTCAATGACTTTGGCATTCATCCAGCCCAAGCGCTTGTCAGAATCCAGACTCAAATCACCTTCACAGGTATGAACTGAGACAGACTTGCAAGCAAGAGACAGGTTTTTTATCAGGAATAGGTTCGCCAGAAGGACTAAGGATGTAACTACCACCCTGTACTTGGCACCGGTGAGGCCTCCCCCTTCAGCACTGGGGGCAGTACTGGGCCACATACTTCAAGAAAGACATTGAGGGACTGGAGCAGGTCCAGAGGAGTAATGAGGCTGGGGAAGGAACTGGAAGGAAAGTCTGATGAGAAGAGGCTGAGGAAACTGAAGTTGTTTAGCCTGGAGGAGACTTGGGGGGACCTTCTCCCTCTCTACAACTACCTGAAGGGAGGCTGTATTCAGGTGGGGGTCGAGCTCTTCTCCCAGGCAACCAGCACCAGGACAAGAGGGCAGAGCCTGAAGCTGCAGCAGGGGGAGGTTTAGGTTGGATGTCAGAAATCCCATCGTCATGGGAAGGGTGATCAGACACTGGAATGGACTGCCCAGGGCAGTGGTGCAGTCCCCATTCCTGGAGGTGTTTAAGGACAGACTGGATATCGCTCTTAGTGCCCTGGTCTGGTAGATGTGGTGTCAGGTCATAGACTGGGCTGGATGAGATCAGAAGGCTTTTCCAGCCTCAATGATTCTGTGAGACCCAGCCAAAAAACAATAAAACTACCAATACACTCACACTGGCTTCTGAAATGCAGACTGCAAAAAACTAAAGACTAATATCGAAGTCTGAGAACTATTCAAAGGATTTTAAATGAAAAATAAGCAGTAAGATTGATGGAAGTAATAGAATCATCTAAAATTCACTTGTGACTCAATGAGCAATACAGGCCTCAATCAAAAGTTACAGAGATCACTGCAAACCCAAAAGGATAAAAATACAGAGCCTAATTACACTAACTACAAAGCTTTTGCAACTTCCCTTTTATGAAGAATTGCTCATTTGACAAGGAGAAATGGCAGCTTCAACTGTGCTGTCCTCATCACACTGAAAAAACCCGACCCCATCCTCCTCAGGGGCTTCCGTAAAACCCTGTGGGCAAAACATGAGTAGCTGTTAACCACAGATGAATGTGGAAACGCACAGCAGCTGAAACAAAAAATGCCTGAACTTCTGCAACTCGCCCCAAAATATACACTGCCGTTTTTTGACTTTTCATTGCAGCTGCTCAAGACGATTTACAAGCACTCAGCCTCTAAACAAAGGTGCTGTTGCAAAATGCTCATTGCATTCATTGCTCCACTTGCTCAGCTCTCAATGTCCCTGCTTAAGGGTCAATTGAGTCTTAAATTAAGAACCCAGTCCTATGCAGCATCAGCAGCTCTTTACCCTATGTTCAAGATATTCAAATCTGAACAGAAAAAAAACAAAACTGAGCAGGTTCTTCACTCCTCAAGTGCTACTGGGCTTGAAAGAGTGAAACCAGGTATTCAGTGGCAGCTGCAAGGCGTGAGAAGAACCTTCTTGCAGCATGAGGCAGTAGGGAGAAGTAGGTGATGTGCTGAGGAGCTCCCCCACAACTCCCCTTTTTAAATACCCCTCCACAAGGCTAGGCTGGGACTGGCTGCTGGGCATAACACAGCTGCCCATTCATTATCATCTTGACGAGAGAATTATTTGGGTGCCTCAGTTAGGCAGAGGCTAACCACACACATCCTGATGGTGTGTGTTCACTGGGCTTTTCCCTGATGAAGTGTCCAAGAGTTCATTGTTCCACTGGAAGCCCCAAGAAACAGCCAACAAAGACAGGAAATTATGCAGCTGTTTTTGAGCAGTGAAAACTGACCCTGTTGACTTGCCACGTATACAAGAGTTTGTGGCCTATACAAAGCACCCCCTAATTCCAATGTACTCCAAACGACCAGCTCCTCAGACTAGTAATCAAAGTTAGTACCATGTTGGGGCTTTTCTTTTTGTGGAGGATTCAAGTATTGGTTTGCTAGCACCAAACCATACTGGGAAAACTGATCCCACTGTCAGAGAGAAACTTTAAAACACCAGTAAATTACACCTGCTTGCTGCACACCACTGCTATTACGTGATACAAGCTTCTTGCCAAGGTCTGGCCAGCAGTTGATGTTGGGACAAGTGTAATTTGTCATGACTCAATGCCATCCTGCCCTAGTGTCCTGTATTTTATTCAGATGTTATACAACTGTTCCTTCGTTTACGTAAGTCACACACTTCAGCAGACAAAAGAAAACTCTCATAGTCTGTGTGCTAACCCATGGCAGTGCTTTTTCTGCCTCCACTGGAGTAATAAGTGACCTGGAGAGGGTTCCAGGAGCTCACCGTGAATAATCACGTGCTTCCTCAGCACCACGATGAGAGCGTCTGTAAGTGAGTCCAGTACTTAGAGGTCAAAGCTGAGTTCTTACCTGGAGTTTTCTGCGTCCAAGTTATAAATACAAACACACTTTGCACCACTTACTCATGTGACATCCGACCTATGAATCACACGGGGCTCAGCCGGTCCACCTCCCGCTTAACTCTCACCTTCCTCTTAAGTGCAAACGAGTATTAAAGGCAGTGTACCCTGAACACACGTGTGAGGACTCCCAGCTAATCTCCACGTACAACCAGTGTCACCGGTTGGACTGACAGCCCCGTCCTAGGCTTGTCCAGCTGCTGCTCTCCCACTCGCAGGGTGACCAGTAACAAACTGGGAGTGACAGTACTGAACCGGGAGTGACAAGCAGGTGATTAATCCACCCACTGACATTTCATGCCGCTTTGACACTATTTAGAAAACATCCAGCAGGTTCAGTGGGCTCCTGCAACAAACCCGGCTCCCAGCAGCTCCCTACAAAACCTCAAACAACCCCATGTGCTGTAGAGTTCTCAGCTCTCCCCAGCACCCACCCCCCCGGGAGAGCCCACCCCAGCCGCAGGGAACCCCCAGACTCCCTTTCCTTACCTGCTGCCGGGCAGCGGGGCTCAGGCATTCAGCCCCCCAGTCCTCCTCCTCCTCCTCCATGTTCCCGCCGCGGCTCCAGACCCGGGGAGGTCCTGGGGGCGGAGCGGGGGCGGTCCCGGTCCTCCTCCCACACCCGGGGTTCAACCCCCTCCCTGGGCAGCCTCCCAAGGCCCGATGACCCTTTCCATGAAGAGCCTTTTCCTCATGTCCAACCTAAACTTCCCCTGGTGCAACTTGAAGCCATTTCCTCTCATCCTATCCCTTGTTCCTTGTTGAGAAGGGACCGAGAGTCACTTCTCTGCACAAAAAAACCCCACCCCAAAACCCCCTTTAATCAGGGCCTGGGAGTCCTGCAGAAATCAATATGGTTGCTACAGAAGGACAAAAAAGGGGGACTTTTCCGTCTCAAAAGATCGCTTGTGTTTTAGGCTCATCCAGCTCATCACACAAGTTAAAAATAGCAGAAGGAACAGAGAGCAGGGATGCGTCTGAATGGCACCAAATTGGATGGCACCCCACCAGCAATTCAAGGCACAGTCAGAGGACAGGTCTTGACTCCATGGAAATTAGTATAATTGATTTCATTAGTCCCCTTGATTTCATCCAGACCATCCCTTGGTCCCCCCAGGTTTCATCCCAAGCACACAGAAGAGAGAGCAACCCAAAACCCACCAGGGCACACAGAATTCCTGAACATTATGATTTGAGTTGGAAGGAAGCTCAGAGATCATCTAGTCCTGACTACCCTGCCACAGGCAGGGACACCTCTCACCACATTCCCTAGAGGCATATCCAACCTAGCCCTAAACACTTCCAGGGATGAAGCAGCCATCCTCCTTCGGCAACCTGCTCCAGGGCCTCAGCACCCTCACAGGGAGGAATTCCTAACCAAGATCTGATCTAACCCTCCCCTCTTTTAGTTTGAAACCATCTTCCTTGTCCTATCACTAGAGCCCCTCATAAAAAGTTCCCCAAGCAGCTCATTTTATTATCCCCTGCCATTACGCATCAGGAACATTAGAACACAGGGAGAGTCAGCTCTTCCTAGCACCAGATTCCTTCTGGTTGCACAGACAAGCAAACCAGGTTGCTCCTTAGCAACTAAACCCCGTGTTTGCTCTCCTTCCCGTTGGCCAGCACAGGACTGGGAACCCTGCAAAGCCTCCACCCAGCAAGTGAGCTCAGTTTTTCCAGGAGCAGCTAGCTCAGTATGGAGAAGCTTGTTCTTCACGCTGGCAGAGCACGAGTAGCCATTCTGCTGACGACATTTGAGCTAATTTGGAAGCGCAGGCCCTATGCTACATTTAGGGGGCAATGCTTCACTAGGGTTCACTGCCAACCTCTGGCCCTCATCCATGCCCCACTGTCCCTGGAAAGCCAGACACATTTCCTTTAAATGAAAGGAAATAGAGAAGTCTAACTTGCAGCTCTGGGCCTGGGAGAAGCTCTGCTTAAGGGTGGGAAAGTTTTACATCTGCTATACAGACTGGGGTTTCACATTAAATCATAGAATGGTTCGAGTTGGCCGGGACCTTAAAAGTTCCAGCCCCACCTTCCATAAGACCAGGTTGCCCAGAGTCCCATACAACCTAACCTTGAACACCTCTAGAGATTGTGCATACACAGCTTCTTTGGGCAACCTGCTGCAGTGCCTCAGCACCCGCATAGTGAAGATTTTCTCCTAAGATCACCCCTTTTACAGTTTAAAACTGTTAACCCTCCTCCTGTCACTTCTGGGAAAAGAAGATGATGAAGAGAAGAGACTTCTCTTTCCATCATTTTTGTAGTACCGAAAGGCTGCAGAGTAAGGTCTCCATAGTCTCCGTCTTTCCTTAAATTCCAAAGCCTCCTGTTGAGCCTACAAGTTAGTTTTTCTTTCATTACAGTGAAAAAGACACAACTTTGCTTGAAGAAAAATAAATCTCAACTGTCTTAAAATCTCCTAAACTCATGTATGAAAATAAAACCAGGAGACACACCAGCAATGGGAGCACTTGCTGTACATGGCATAATTTCCTGAAGACCTACCACTTATTATGTTACCATAGAAGCCAAGATGTTTGTTTTCGTGTGGTTTACTTGAGGAAGCACTTCACAGATACCACAGGATGGATTCAAACACACTACAGTGCTGTGGGCCTGCTGGGCAGGAACCGAAGGATTGAGGAGGTCTGTTTAATACTCATGAACTTCCTTTATTTTTCTAACACAGAGCTGACAGCATTGAAAACGCACACTTCAGCACATCTGAACTTATATTATTTGAAGCAAGGCCCATTATGCTTCAATTTCCAAGCAGGTTTTGACAAATTCCCCAAGAAAAGGAACTCAACGCCCACACCCACACTCATCTCATCCCTCCTGGAGCCCAACACTCCACGGGATCCTTCAGATACCACTAAACTAAAGAAGCCAGGGCATACAGTTCTGTAGCTACAAGGTCTGAGCCACGATCCAGGAAGGCAGTGATGTATTTGAAGTGAGTGCTTTGACAAAGCTGTTTAGTATCGTTAAGCTGATAGTAGTCAGCTCTCCCAAGCCCTTGTCCTTGGAAAAGCTGCTGTGTAACTCATGGAAGCAGAGGGTACTCACAGCACCAAGAAAACACTAACTGAACATAGGTGTTTGTATGCCTTTTCTCTTTTATGCCTCAAAAATGCAGGGTCTATCTAGTCATACCTCCTTGTACTCAGAAAAATAGCCAAAGGATCTGAAGCTCCACTGAACATCATGAATTCAGGGCACAGTCCTTGCAACTGGGTGTTTCCTATTTGAGAAATTACATGAATCCAGGGAGACATCCAAGCAGGAAGAAGATTCGTGATGGAAATAACTGTTGCATGCATCACAAGGGAATAGAAAGGAAAGCATAAGGAAAACATGTAATGGGGGGAGATATACACCCCAAAAAAAGCTCAGACTCAATGAGAAGTCTAAATTCTAAAAAACTGCAAAACTGCAAACCTTTACCCTGTAACTACCAAGTTCTTACATCAAAAGGAAGAAAGACCATACAGTCATCTTCGAGGTATGGTATAATCACTGATAAGGCAAATAAATTCCAAGGAAGCCTGGCCTCCACCACAGGTCACACCCAACTGCAAATTCCTGGCTTCAGGGTGTGTTGTGCCAGAGGGAATTCATGAGGGATTCAAATAGGAACCAAGCAGTGAAAACCTTTACAGGCAGGTTGAAACACTGAGAAAACCTGCAACACAGAGCACACTGGCTCTGGCTTAACCCACCCCAGTATTAATTCTTAAGCGATACCAGCAGCCACTTCCCCTGTCTTACAATTTCAGCAGTGGCCCTCCACATCACATTCACTAGCAGATTTCCCAACAGTGGAACATAAAATCACAGAATCATTCAGGTTGGAAAAACCCCTTGGGATCACCCAACCATCAATCCTACTATATCAAGCTCACCCCTAAATCATAACCCCCAATGATCTTTAAACTCCTCCAGGGATGGTGACTCAACCCCCTCCCTGGACAGCCTGTTCCAGTGTCTGACCACTCTTTCTGTGAATTTTTTTTCCTAATGGCCAGTCTAACCCTCCCCTCAGTGCAGCTTGAGGCCCTTCCCTCTTGTTCCATTGCTAATCACCTGTGAGAAGACCAGCACCCACCTCTCCACAACATCCTCTCAGGTAGTTGAAGAGAATGATGATGTCTAGTCTCAGCCTCCTCTTCTTCAAACTAAAGAGACCTAGCTCTTTCAATTGCTCCTCAAAAAATTTATTCTCCAGGTCCTTCACCAGCTTGATTACCCTCCTCTGCACTTGCTCTAGCACCTCAGTATCAATCTGTATTGAGGTGCCCGGAACTGGACACAGTACTCAAGGTATGGTTTCACCAGACCAATATCCAGTACAAAAGGGCTGTCACTTCCCTACTCCTGCTGGTCACAAAGCTTCTAATACAAGCCAGGCTGCCATTGTCTTTCTTGCCTACCTGGGCAAACTGCTGGCTCATATTTAGCCACTTGTCAATTAGAACTCTTAGGTCCCTTTCTGCCAGACAGCTTTCCCAGACACGTCCCCAAGCCTGTAGCATTGCAGGGAATTGTGGTCCAAGTGCAGGACCCAGCACTTGGCCTTGTTGATGCTCATAGTATTGACCTCAGTCCATTGATCCAATCTATCCGAGGCTCTCTGAAGAGCTTCCCTACCCTTATGCAGATTAACACTTACCTAGTTTGGTGTGATCTGTTTGCTTACTAATTATACACACCTTATCAAGATCATTAGTAAACACATTAAACAGAAAATGTCCCAAAACTGAGCCTTGAGGGACACTACTTGTGACCAGCCACCAGCTGTATTTATCTTCACTGATCACCAGTCTCTGGGCCCATCCATCCTGCCAGTGCTTTATCCAGCAGACGGTGTGCTTATCCAAGCCATAAGCAGCCAGTTTTTCCATGAGAATTCTATGGAGAACAGACAAAGCAAGTCTGACTTCGTGGAAAAAAAAGAAAAAAAAAAAGATGGTAAGTATCTTACAGTAAAAATTTGGTTACTCTTCACGTTGGTTTTTTTTTATTGTGAGGCTCTTAATCTTGTTCCTCTAACATTCAGGAAAGTCTACAAAAATCTCTGGAGTAACCACCCATCTGAAATCACAATGGCAGGAGAAGTTATGCATGTATCTCACTGCATCACCACTGCAAGCCATGGCCAATCTGGCAGCCTCAGGGCTCAGACAGCAAAACCTCCTTGTAAAGGGTAACCAGGGCAATGAACTTGAGGACACACAACCGACTGCTTCTTAAGAAACTCATGGCTGGTTCTCACCACCAAAATGTACTGCCAGTATCAACTGATGGCTCTCTGCCGAGCCTAGAGCATGATGCAACAAGAAGGTGGAAGGAAAACAGCTGAACCTGGAGCAAGAGCTGCTCTCGCTGCACTGAGGTCCGACAAACTGGATCATGCTTTGGGGGAAGCCGGGGGACTCCTGGACAGTCTGTGCACAACATGCTCAACATTCAGCTCAGGGAATCCACACAGCTCCTAAACTCCAAGTGATGCTGTCATAAACATTTGGATATCTAATATATCAATGCTTCATTGCTATCTGAAAGCTTCAGAAATGTGAGTGATGGTGCATGGAAAGTTATGTGACCTTTCTGTTTTAGAAGACACAGTTTGAAGAATAGCTCCCACAAGCAAATCAATCCCTGACCTAGCCTGAAACTTTTCTGTTCCTTTGCTTAATTATAAAAAAATCTAATGTAATTTTAAAATGTCATCTCAAGAAACCCAAGCATACAGAGATTTATGTAAAAAAACACACAAAAAAGTGAGGCTTCTGCTTACAGAAAGTGCTTCTTTAGGGTCTGCCATCTCCCAGGCTCTACCATTGCCAATTTCAAACATGACTGTGACCTTTTCACAATCAGAAAATCAACAGTAATTTCAAAGAGTATCATGCAGAAAAGCAGAGATTCTGCACTTCAGTCCTATCCACTCTGTTAGGGACGTCACACAAGGAAAAAGCAGCAGCACCTGAAATTCCTGAAAAAAATGCTACCATTACCTCAGAATCACAGAATCACTGGGGCTCGAAGGACCTCCAGCCAAGCCCATGACCTAACATCACCACATCATGGTACTAAGGGCCACATACAGTCTGCCCTTAGACACCTCCAGGGATGGAGACTCCACCACTGTCTTGGGCAGTGCATTTCAGTGTCCTCTTTCCATGAGGAAGGGCCTCCTAACATCCAGCCTAACCTAATCCTCCCCTGGTGCAGCTTCAGGCTCTGCCCTCTTGTCCTGTCGCTGGTTGCCTGGGAGAAGAGCCTGACCCCCACCTGACTACAACCTCCCTTCAGGTAGTTGAAGAGAGGGATAAGGTCCCCCCCAAATCTCCTTTCTCCAGGCTAAACACCCCTAGCTCCCTCAGCCTCTCCTCATCAGACTTTCCCTCCAGACCTCATGAAGGTCTCAAACTGAACACACACCAGGAAAAAAAAGCATCCTACATCTAATTCACAGTAAAAACCAAGCCCAAAAATTCAGGCCAGTGGTTAAACCTAATTACAGTTTCCACCCACATATTTGGCCTTATTCACTACAGACAATAAACTACTATGACATCTCATGTGTACTGGTTAGACTGCACCTGGAGTATTGTGTTCAGTTCTGGGCACCCAAGTTTAAGAAAGATGTTGAGGTGCTGGAATGAGTCCAGAGAAGGACAACTAGAATGGTAAAGGGCCTGGAAGATAAGCCCTTACTGGTGGGACTGGTGGGAGACTAAATGGCAAATTCTTTTGTTTTATGGAAAGTTTTTCTTGCAAGGGCATTCCAAGACTTCTTCCTTGGTTTTTAAATCTTCTCAGAATGCCAGAGCTTTGTTTTTTTCTCTCTTTTCATTAATTCCACAAGAGCCAGAAGCAGGGAGAACAGGAACAGGCAAATGCTCCCCTCTGACATGCCAATGGTGCTGTTGTGAGTTATCTGAGTTTCTGGGGTCAGCATACTTGGTCCTCTTGCTTCACATTTTGAGCCAAAAACTGAGAAGAGGAGGAGGGAAAGAGACCCACAACTAATGAGGAATTTGCACATGAACACTGTCCACTTGAGAGAAACATTTGCTTCTGTGTTTGCCAGGAAGCCCATCTTGGTAATATAATTGAAGCATGCAACCAGAGGCTGGAGAGCCTAGTTGACATGGACCTTTATTTCCCCCCAAAAAGAAGGGGAATGTTTATTCTGCAGAATACTGTAGTGAACAGCACATACAGCTCTACAACATAAAGAGACAATTAGGGTAGTTACATCCCGCTACATAAATTACATTGCCATGCAGTCAACATGGGGCTGCTGCTAAAAATACAAATATGCAGTCTAAACAGTAACTGAACTCCATGATGAGCTTGCAGGGATCACCACAGTAAACTCTGTCTGTAGAAACCTACAAACCCAGAGATTTTCGTAAGTGCTGTAGCTTCAGAAATAGGAAGATCACAGAATACCAGGTTGGAAGGGACCTGGAGAATTATCTGGCCCAACCTTTCTGGTCACTGTATAGATGGACATGTAGGGCAGACATCTTCCACTGCTATTTAACAACAAATAGTCAACAGTGTTAGCAAATATTAACTGGAATTTCATAAGGAAAAGCATACAAGGCTTCCCCATGTTGTCTCCTGAAATACTTACTGGTATAGGCCTACATTCAGTGGTTTCTTCCACTAGCTTTATCCAACTTCTTTATAAAAAGGAGACATTTCTTGTTTGCAATGCCCGCACTGTTCCTTCTAGTTCTCACTGCATCAGCTCAGTAGTGCTTTGGTATCATTTAAAATTTAGGTAAAATTGAACCTCGAAACATGCAGGGCACTTTGGCTTAACTCAAGTGAAAGATGAAAGCTGAGTCCCCACATTAAGGACCTTGCTGTCTTGTTAGTTTGTTATCCTCATGTGACACCACCAAAACAAAAAAGATGAATTGCACCTCAGACTCTTGTTGCTTGACTGACATTTCTTTCCGGTGACTGAGCGAACTATGACCAGTGCAACCCACCAGGACTGGTTCAGTGCCTATTAGTGAAGGACAAACACATTGGTCTATACCATACTCAAGGAATAATAACCAACTTTGAAGCCTGCAGTAAACAGCAACACCTCATCCAGCTTCTTTACAGCATAAATAAAGCAATCAAAACATCACCTTGGCCTGCATCAGCCTAATAAAAGCACAAGAGAAGATCACCAAAGTATAGAGGATTCAAGATTTATCAGCCTTATTGCAGTGTCTGTACACAAACAGCTCAACATCAGTGAACTGATGGGATTCAAGCTGCTTCCAACGCAAAGACAAATCATATTGTTACTGTGAAATAGTGCAAGATTGGACTAAATCACATGAACTGTTGTTATTTCAGCATCACCCTAATGCTGGACCTTTCCCTTTTCCAATAGGTCAGAACAATTTGTCTGTTTTTAAGTTTCAGTGGGGAATTTTTTGAGAAGAATGCCAAGGACTAGTTAGTGGAGTTGCACAGGTCTTTGCCATCAATTAGGAGCAATTTGGAATTCCACTGGGCTTCAATTTGTTGTCCAGAGAACAGAGATTTTATGTCCTGTTGAAGGAAAACAAACACAAGTAGTTACTTAGAAATCCTCAAGCACAACACAGTGCACACAGAGAATTTATGCCAGCAGAGTGCTTGAGAAGCAACAAGGGGGAAAATAAACTACTCTTCCACAGCATCACAGAATTATTGAGGCTGGAAAAGACCTCTTGAGATCATCAAGTTCACCCTATGACTTAACATCACCACATCTGCCAGATCAGGGATGGGAACTCCACTGCTGCCCTGAGCAGTCCATTCCAGGGTCTGATCACCCTTTCCACGAGGAAGGGCTTCCTAACATCCAACCTAACCCTCTCTGGGCGCAGCTTCAGGCCCTGCCCTCTTGTCCTATCACTAACCCCCACCTGGCTACAGTCTCCCTTCAGGCAGTAGTAGAAAGGGAGAAGGTGCCCATGAGTCTCCTCAACACACTCAGCTCCTTCAGCCTCTCCTCAGCAGACTTTCCCTCCATCTCTTCCGCAGTCTCGTTGCTCCTCTGGAATTGCTCCAGCCCCTCAATCTCTCTCTTGAAGTGAGTGGCCCAGAACTGACCCTAAGACTTGAGGGGAGGGCTCACCAGTGCCGAATACAGGGGGAGAATTATGCCTCTAGTGCTGCTGGCCACACTCTTCCTGATGCAAGCCAGGATGCCATTGGTCTTTTGTGCCACCTGGGCACACTGCTGGCTCACATTTAGTCAGTTGTCAACCAGTACTCCCAGGTCCCTCTCTACCAGGCTGCTTTCCAGTCACTCATCCCCTAGTTTGTAGCTCTCTGCACGAGGTTATTGTCGCCAAAATGTAGAACCCTGCACTTGGCCTTGTTGAATATTATCCTGCTGGCCTCTGCCCATTTCACACAGGCACTTTTATTTACTGGGTACAGAGCAAAGCAATTCAGTTTGCTGCAGCAGCTTGTGTAACATAACAGCTCTGCAGAGAAAAGCAACCAGCCCATGAAGTTCAACTCAGAAGCACTGATTACAGGAAAGGAAATGAAAGAGGGATCTCATTTTTGCCAGGAGAGCAGGTACTTGCCAAGTCTGGTGCTGGTTTCTTTCTACTTTGAAAAAAAATTGAGTCAGTCATACATTGGTGTGCCATTAATACATAGTAAGTTGTTGGCAAAAAGAATTACTCAAGTTCATTAAATTCTTTTAAAGAATTAGTTCTCTTGATGTAAAAGAATGATCTAATTTGTAGAGGTAAGCAGTGAAGCAAGTCTTAAGGTCAACATCTCACCACTATCAGAGCAGCACTGCTGATTAATTATTCCAGCAAAGAGATCAAAAATGAACTCCCAGCTTCCCTGAACTGGACTTAAACCCACAAGAGGGAGCAGCAATCAAGCAGTTTTTGTTTGTGTCTAAAGAGACAGTACTTCTATCACACAAAGCTGGAACACCGAATTTTCATTATGAATGTCTATAGCCTGACTACTTCATCACTGAGGATGTGGAGGAAATTTATCAGCACCCTGGTTTAAGCAAGAGAAGAGACCACAGCAGAAGTAAGACACTTCTGTACTTCTACTGAGTTAATTCAGCTTTTAAATTATTACCCTAACAAATGCATTTTGATCACCTATGGATCTAGCAGATAAAATGTGGCAGGGGGTGTTGAGTATTTAGAATTTGTGTGATGTTTTCAGACTTCCAAGAAACCCTCAAAGCCCAGCTAACTTTATTCTGCCAGTAATTCATGTCCTGGGTCCTCACTCCCCACTCCATAAACGCATTTGAAGAAATCCAACAAAACCCACTCAGGGGTTTTTTTAACTACCAGCCTTTGAAGAAAAAAAAAAAAGCTTCTGCAGCAGAAAATACCACATTAAGCCTTTTGAAAGGTTCACAATATTGTTCCTTGCAGGTTCCCACAACTCTTGGAGCACTGGTTTGAAGTGAAAGAACGGAACAAAGAAGAGGGCAACACGCTTCACTGACAGTTAAGATGGTTTTTAAGTACCAGCACCTCAGAGCTCAATGCAGAAGCTGAAGACTCAGCTAAATGTTTGTTTAGAGACAGAACTTCCCACATCAATTTATCTTCTACCTCCCAGCCCGGTATTTCAAGACCTATTATTAATTTATTGCCTTTCTGAGTTAAGAGCTGGAATTGTACAGAGAGCACACTCAACCATAGATTGTGACAGAGAAGGGAGATTTCCAGCAGGGGCCATCAGTGGGTATTTCATTATAAGCCCACACTACTTGCCTGGAAAAGGTGGCACTATGTCTTGGATCATTAAAAAAAATAAACTAATTCAGATTTTTTTTACACTCATCTGTAAAATCCAGCACAATATTTTTATTTCTTCAGAGCTCTTTTGGGAATAGATCTCGCACTCATCAGTTGTTCCAACAGACTCTAATGAAAGCTCTGACTGCCCCTGGTGCTTCCCCTGTGGTGGTAGTAGTAGTGTAGTGTGTTGTGCATGTCCGTATCTGGATCACCCTGTGTCCCATCTGGATCACCACTAATATTGTGGGTTAGAGACCCAGACTGTATTTCAACCAAGAGCTTTTAGCTAAAGCACCAGACACAAAAGGAAGGTTTAACAAACCTACTCCTGAATCTGCAGGCAGTGAAATAACTGACTCAACTTCTGGAAGAAAGGCCTCAAGGTATTTTAATTCACTTCCCTCACCCACATCAGAGAAAAACTCCATACCAGATACAGACACAGACATACAGAGTTTTGTCACACTGCTCCTACACTGAAAGGAGATAGAAAATGTATGTCTGAAGTGTCCATTATAGATTGTTCCTGCTTCTCTCTGAAATCACAGCAGTTTTCTGACTTCAGTCTCGATTCTCATAAATCTTCACAGTTCAGCATTCTCACAGTCTGCCCAGGTCCAGGCGAATCTTCCCACTCACCGTACATTTTCTTTAATAACATTCTCAACAACAATAACATTCTCTCTCAGCTGCAGCAATGCAGCTCCCAACAGTCCCAGATGGAGAGAAGTGACAAAGAAGTGAAAAAGAAGGCAGAAGTCACGGGGTGGGGGTGGGGGCGTGCGGAGAAGCAGGGTGGAGTGGGAAGGGGAGATGCTTTTCAACTCTGTAAACCCAAACTTTTTTATCAGAAAACACACAAATTAGATTGACAGATTCAAGCATCACTTTGTAAAATGTCTGTTGCAGATGCACAATTTCTCAGAGCTGCAGACATAGAGAAAACAACTGGTTTTAGAGTTGTGTCTGCCAGACAAGACAAGATTCATTGGTAATCAGTCAGGTATGCTGATGTCAAGCATTATTAATAATCGTGACAAAGTCACCACTAAAGTTACAGTACACTTTTAGGTTCTGTGAAAACACAGCAACACTTCAGGAAGTCCAGAGTAACTTCAATTTATTTTCTTACCTCTGACAACAGTTTCACAGGGAGAGACAATTTCAGAAAAGACTCAGAAGCCTCCTCAAAGCTTTAATAATTCCTACAGCCACATCTCCTTACACAAGTATTCAGCACAAGAATTTAAAGCAACTAAACTTTGGAGAGAGGATGTCAAAGCTTTCCATGATGCAGCGATGCTTTAATAGGTAGCAAAGCTTCATGGCTCAAATGCACCAATTACCCTGGGAAGTATCAGAGCTCCTGGAAACTGAATAAATGTATAAATTTAGCCTCTAGCCCAATTGGATGTGCTCCAGCTACAAGTAACTGAGAAAGCTGACTTTCACCTTGCAAAAGCATTTAACACCACGTTAGGTCTAGGCAATGCCGATGAACAGACTTGTGAGCTATTTATACGCAGAGATAATGGTGCCAAAAATGTTTTTTCAAAACCTTCAGGCCACCAAGCCCGAGCCTATCTAGGACATGTACTGTTCATGCCACCCATCCACTTCTTCACAGAACTGCTAGTACAACAAAGTAAAACAGGGCAGGAGTATTCACTGGTTGTTCAAAAAACACATTTAAATATGTGAGACAAAGCAGGAAGTGCTAAGCATTTGGCTAGCAGGCTGGTCCACTATGCATTACTTAACAGCAGGTTTACGATTTCCTCTAAATAAAACATGTAGAGCTGCAAGTGCTGCAGCAAGTCCAGAGAAGAGCAATGAGGTTGGGGAAGGGTCTGAAGAACAAACCCTGTGAGGAACAGCTAAGTGAGCTGGGGCTGGCTAGTCTGGAGAAAAGACTCAGGGGAGATTGCTGTTGTGCTGCTGTTCCACTTCCCGGCAGAGAGCAAAGCCAGGCAGGAAGGACACATGTACAAACTATTCACTACCTTTCCTCCTTACGTAGTTTTCATTAATCCTATACATTTTCTATAAATATTCTGTGGGGAGTACCAATTGTTCGCCCCACATTCACCATGTATCTATCCGACCTTCTCAATTTTGCTATGATACCGCATCAGTGGAAATAACAGCAATTTCTCATCACCACCAAGGCAGACAAAAGGTTTATTTTCCCTTAATGATGTTTAGAATTAAGCTTCTGCCGCATCTCAGCATCAATTTCACTTCAGCAGGAAGAACTCTTAAATCGATTATCAGCATTCCCATCAAAACCTTCATCCAGAGGATCAATGAGGTAGGTTCACACTGACCAACCCACTGAGGCAGCTGCAGAACCTGAATACTCATGTGACAAAAGCTGAAGTGATTACAAGGGGAATTCACACGTGCACTACTGCACCTCCACACTATCCCCCTCTTACAGCTCATGGGCAGTTACTGCCTAATCCCAGCTGCCAGCTATCCCACCCCATCCTCCAGAGCAACAACGGCTCTGCACTCAGTTGGACAGATACGAGCGACAAGGGACAGATGGCAAAACTGTACTTGCCACGTGTTTCTTTGTGCAGTAGATGCTGCTAAGAAACAAACCTGATGGAGACTGCTAACAGATGCCAGGGGTTGCTCCTAGATCCTCTTTTTCTTTGTTCATCCTTCAAATCCACACCAAGAGTTAGTCAAGCTCCTTGTCCACCTGCAGGATGCCCGGTAAGGTGGTTAAGGAAATGATTCCTCTGCAGAATCCCAGTTAGGAAAGAAAAAAAGGTTTAAAATTGGACATTTTTCATCGCATTCATGCTGTGAAGCTTTCTCAAGACAACAGTGATGATTTGCACAGCAGTGTTCCTGTCACTAACAAAAGGACTGGAACAAAAGGAAAATTGAGCAAGAAAGGGAAAAAGCAACTTAGTGCTAGAAAAATGATTCAAGTGTTAAAAAACGAAGCTGACTTTCAGAGGACAGGCTGCACTACCAGTAAGAACCATGTTCTCTCACTTGAGTGACAGAATCTGGCAAAGGCGGGAAAAAACGAGGCTTCAACTCTCTTGTTTGTTAGAAAAATCTAAGACTTAATCCTGTCGTGAGACTAACAAGATGAAAACAAATTTAAGTGCTGACCTGTAGTTCTAAAATTAGTGCAGTTCAATGCATTTACTACTAGCAAATGCCATTCTCATGACAGCCAAAACCGCACTCTAGAAAGCTGCGTGCTCTTCACAGCATACCTCACCCTCCAAAACTGGACTTCAGGTCTAGGAGGTTATCGATACTCTCCATGCACACACAATTACCAGGATTTTTTTATGAACTCTGTATGCTGCCACAGCATGAACAGTGCCCAAAGTCCATAGCCCCTCACTGACACAAAGCATTGTGCTGAATCCAACGGAACTGCCCATAGCCTCGATAATAAAAACAAATGTTCAAGTGTTCATGCAGAGTTCTGCTAAATATAGGAAGAATATTATATTTGTGATCCTAAAGAAGCATTCAAATTGACAGTATGCCATGGTGGTTTTTCTAACACATAAGCTGTATATAAAAATAGTCTTTTCTCCTTAAATCAGCCTTTCATTCTCCATGGTGACATTTAAACCTCTTATGCTACAAGGGGTGTTTCATCCTGAATTCAGCACAGTTCTTGTGCTTTTTATCCTTCAAATGTGCCCACTAAAACACACAAAGGCCATTCCACTAGATTCACACCCCGCTGCCCAGGGCACCCTCAGTCCCAGTCCCCCAAGCAATGATCTGCTCACACATTACTGGCCTTTCTAGGAAACTATTTCAAGGAGAAACTGAAATAGTTGCACAGAAAATACACAGAAGTTCTTACTTTAATACGGTGCAGACAGCTACAGAGATGGGAGCAGGCTTGAGGTGGTACTGAAGCCACCAAAACCTAGACAGTAGAAAATATTTTCACAGATCTGAGCTTTTAATTTTCAATTCACTGGTAGGTCACAGATTGCCAAACGTTCATGCTGCTCCGTAACAAAGTGCTCTTAAGTAGAAAGTTCCTAAGCTTCATTAATGCAGAGATTATTGTATTTTAAAATGGGCAGTGACTTGGTTTTTCAACATTTAAACTTAAGCCAACAACTACATGCCTATACTAAAATCTGGAATACACATCTCTTACATCATCACTGGTAAAGTAGGGTCTCATGAGGTTTTAGTTTTGCAATGGCTTATAAAAATGGGCTGTTTGAGCAAATTCAACAAGACAGGAACCTTGGCACGTGATACAGTGAATTTCTAACCCAGTTCTCCAGCAAAATCTGGGTTAATCCAGTCATAATCCCTTTATTCTCATCCCATGTTCAGCATTAGTTTTTGTATTGTCTCTGCAGTCTGTGACCTGAGTGAAGGATTTATTACAAACAAAAAGGACAAACCAACCAACACACTGAAGCTGGTCTCTCACCCATGCTGCTCAAGCAGAAGACAAGATCTATAAGTCTGTGAGCAGTGGAAGATGTTCAGTCCTTCAAGGCACAATCTATACAGCCTAAATTCTTCATGCACACTTGATTTCACCTGAAAGAGAAGGTTTACTCTCAACTTCAGAGCTGGAAGCTATGAAAGCACCTGTGCTGTAAAATTCTTCCCAGACACTGCCACATATCCTTCCTGCCACTGGAATAACAGCATCACTCTAAATTCCCCTCAAACAGAAACAAAATTCAACCATGTTAGACACAAACAGCTCAACTGAGCACAAAGCCCTAATTGGATTTTCCAATGCGTCTCTCTCCCTGATCCCTTATGTAGATGTATTACAGGTTCACCAACACCCTGCCATATTGTCCATAATTCCCATCAGCTTTGGTGGGAGCAGATTCAGGACTTGTTTAGACCCAGAAGAAATTGTGGCCAACTCCAGATATTAACCTGCGGTTGGTTATTCCTCCTCAGCACTATGTATGAATTCTTGTCAGGGCTGACTCCCAGGCAGAGGTGAGGTGGAATAGAAAAGTAAGATGAGAATTTACCTTAGTAACTTGTTAGCTGTATGAATGTCACACAAATCCCATCTTGAAAACCGAGAGTGTCCAATGTTAAAATATCAGAAGAATAAAGTGTAAGCAAAAAGTTGAAGCTGCAGTTTTACTAATGACAAAAGGATCTATGAAAATACTGAAGTTTTATCAGTCAATGGGACAACTCATTGTTCCCTGGTTCTTTGGGCAACCAAGGCAAAAATATAGGCAGAGTGAGACTCTCAGAGCAGTGATGCTTAAACACTTCCATGGTGCTCACAAAGGAATCTCAGTGCAGCAACCATATTTTTTTGTGGTGAAAATCTAGGAAGAACTTCCTGTATTTTGATGGATAAAACACTAAAGTGAAGTCTAACCTTTAATTAAATGAAGAAATACCTATGGAACATGATCAAGACAGCTTTACTGTCTAGAATTTTAGCACCTTCTTAATTACTTACATCAAGGAAAGTCATAAAATACTTTCCCTTCCTTCCTTATGGAGGGTTTGTAGCAAGGAGGTTGTGATTAGTTTTTCATTACTAGAGAAAGCAAACAGCCTGATCACAAGAATTCCTGTATGTGTTGGGTTGGCATTTATCAGTATTTCTCTCTCATTTCCCCTCTTGTCCCACCTCAGGTGGTTTGGCAGTGGTGCTGGTGGACAAGTGGGGAGGTTGCTAAGGGGGAATGTCTTGAGGGAACACAGATGCTGTGAGGTTTAGGCTGGATGTCAGGAACAATTTCTTCACCAAAAGGGTTACCAAACATTGGAACAGGCTACCCAGGGCAGTGTAGAGTCCCTGTGTCTGGAGGGATGTAAACAACACGTGGGCCTGGTGTTTAAAGATGTGGTTTAGTGGTGACCTGGGACTGCTGCATCAAAGGTTGCACTTGATGGTCTTAAAGGTCTCTTCCAGCCAAAAAGATTCTGTGAACAGAGACCTGATAGAGAGAGATGAGAGTTTACAGCTCCCACTAATGACAGCTGAAGGTATTCATATTTCCTTCCATAGTATCATTTAAAGTTTATTACAAATGCTCAAGTGACTAATTTATGCATCTAGAGCAAGATTAAGCATCGCCCCTGTAAATACTTGCATTCCAAAATGAAGCAAGGGGAATACAAATTGCAGAAAAGCAACACAAAGTTACCTAATTTGGCAAATACTTCTGGTTGAAGAACGTCAGCTGCTGGAAGTACAAGCTGTCAGACAAGCACTTCCTCTGAAATACTCCCTGGTAACGGTCATCTCCCTGCGAGTGCCAGTACCGCCTTGCTCATTTCCAGCAATCCACCTAAAATCAGCACGTTTGAGTTCACAGAATTGTTCCTAATTTTAAAGAGGTCCCTAAAAAAGAGTTTGAGTTCACAGAATTGTTCCTAATTTTAAAGAGGTGCCTAAAATTGGCCGATTCTTTTCATTTCTATTGTGGTAGTAATAGGAGAATTGTTTTTCCATGCGCTCAGATATTTATGCAGCCTTATTTTTGGTATGGTAAGCTGTCTGAGGATTTATATTCAATCTATGGCAGAGGAAAAGGAAAATATGCTGCACCGCACATTCTCAGAGAGCCAGCTCCGGCTCTGGATGCCATACTTCATATATTTAGACTCGAACAGAAGACACTACCTGAATAAGATGCAGCTCAAAAATAGCAGCTTTTAAGTCTTTGTGAACAAAGTCTCACCTAAAAGTAATTCTTCTCTTATTTCTGTTGATTCAGAGAAGTGCTTTGACTTTGGCCGGACTTCACCTTACAGAGAACCTGCTCTGTTCGTCTCAGCAAGAGCTTAAAGGACAGGATATGTAGCTTCTCAACACTATCTGAATAAAATCAGAGATTTCAGAAGGAAAAATCACTTTTAATAGCAGGGAAATCCCAAATGGTAAGTCACTATCATTGTAACTTTTTTTTTTTGGGGGGAAGCCCAAACAAGCCAAAAAAACCACTCCCAACATCCTAGGGATTTAACTACAAAATAAATGTCACAGCTTATGAGCTGTATCTTTCAGCAAAATGTCAGCTCCTTCATAAGCAGTCACTGCCTCCCCCTCCCCTTCCACCCTGCAATCTCGTTCTTTCCTTTTCAAAATTTCAACATTCTGCCCTAAACAACAAGATATCCCCCTCATGTTCATATTCAACATTCATTCGCAACCCAGCAGACCAGGCAACTTGTAGCATCTATACTGCACTGCAGACACACTCAGCCCCACGATCTGCTTCCTATTACAGATTACAGTATGTACAGATGGAGTTCATTAAAATAAGCTGTGTGGCAAAAAGCAAACCATGCACATGAGAACAGAGGGCTGCAGCTGTTGGCCAACTCGGACATCTCCAAATAACTCCCATAACTCCAGCATGTAACCCAAACCCTCACTGCTTGCTCACATCCCTGCAAGGGAACAACCGCAGGAAAACACACTCTCACTCTTCCCAGCCAGCCTGGGAAAAGGTGAAGACAGTAGATCAGGTTCAGGATGACGTAAGTAACAACCTTCAAAGCTTCACAAACCCAGGCAGAGACTGCAGATATTAATGTTGAACAGTCTCAGTATGAAAATCCTTTCGTGGGGGGAATTCTTTGCATGTCCCTATGTATAGAAGACTATGCAGCACATTCACTCGGGGAAAGGGGAAAACTCATGTGAAAATTTGGTTTAATTTTAGAGACTGATTTCCACAGCCCACCCTGCAAATCATAAGACATGGACTCTTGAAGTCCCTTCCTTTTGTCAATCGCATAAATTCTTTGCTTTCACAAAAGTTAAAAGTCACTGTCAACTCAATGCCATCAAAATCCAGACACTATCAAAACAGCTTTAAGGATTGACATGATAAAGCTCCAGCTTTACACAGACTAGGAGAGTTTATCTGAATATTAAAAATAAACAATATTATTTCCTCTAACTAGAAGAACAAACAAAATCTTTGCCACTTTCTCCAGGTTTTTTTTATACTGCAGGTCTGCCAAGGCTTGTCTGCTCTCACCAACACAGCAACTAAATTTTTACTTCTCAAATACATAATTTCCTTTAATTACATTTGGAGAATATTTATAAGGCTATTAACAGAAATTATGAGTCAGAGAGGCCTTTAGCAGTAATCAGAAGCTGAGAGTAATTTGTGAAGTTTTAGTGTGGGGGTTTTTTTAAAGAATTTATTTGATAATCCACCAGTCTGAAATGATGAGACTACTTCACTCAATGCAATGAGCAGCTGAAAGAGCTAACCACAAGCATCTCTGAAGACAAGTTTCAGGAACCAAAAGAGAGCCCATATTTCCCCTCCTGCTCCAGCAAATCCAGTCGGAGATATGAAATGGACTTCTGAATAAGCACCAGAAAAAACTGTTGCCACTGCTCTTAATCCTTTTTAGACACATCACCTTACTTCTACATGTTTGGACCCACAGCAATTAGGAAACCTGGTTGTTTGCTAAGGAGTGATGCTCCAGTGATGTTTAAATGACTGCACGGATCAGGGATCTCAGACAGGGGGCTGTCATAACAGCAAAAGCAGAGTTTGCAGAGAAGGGAGGCCACAGGACATCTTAAGCTGGTAACATGGAGGCTGGTTCACCTCTGGTTGTTGTGCACAATTTCACTAAGTTGTGTAGACTTCACTGTCACAGACCAAGCTTGCAGAACTACTACTACATTCATGAAAAGCATCAAGAGTTCCTCTGCTTTCAGGTGTACAAGTCTTCTCAGATGTCATTTTCATTATCTTTTTAGAGAAATCTCTAGCTTCAGGGGGCAACATAACCTTACACAAGAAATGAGCTAAGTTTCACCCTTCCTGTCTGGGGGAAAGCAGACCAGAAGCAATCATGGTGCAAAGCTTTGATCTAGTTTCTCCACTGTTATTTGGTCTTTTGACCAGAAGTAAATGTTCACGAAGTTACAGAATCCTCTCAGAGATGGATGTTGTGTGCTGCCAGCAATGGAGCCATACTAGCACGAACTTCACACATCCCCCCCAAAGTGGGAAGAACAGATGAAACTGATAGTTCTGCTCTTGAATTTGGCCAGGATGCTTCTCTATCTCCTCTTTTTCAAAAGTATTTTGAGACTACTGGTAAGAAATCAGGCTCTAAAGCCTCCACACCTCGATCAAGAGGACAGCTAGCATGCCAAAAAACCTTGGATGTGAGGAAATTAATCCTGTCCAAGCGCAGTGACAGAAGGTACATTACATGGAAAAGCAGCCAGAAATATCAAGAGTCTCTTGGCTTGTCCAGGCTACTCTCTCACCTCATTCATTAACTCCTAAGTCCTACTGATTCTCTTAAGTTTAATACTTAAACTACTAGAGCTTGAATTGCCAAATTTATAGACAAACACACAAATTTTCAAATGTATTGGAAAAACTGACAAAAGCACAAAAGCTCATTTGCTCTAGATTTTATCAATAAATCACTACTGCTTCTAAATACAGCTCTGTCTTCAATAAGTATAAAACAACACCCATCATGCAAGGGAGCCTCTACTCACAATACAGTAGGTTCAGTGCAATTTTTACTCAACTCAGACTGTGATTTATAGGGTGCAATTTCACCCATTGTAATCACTGTATAATAGATTTCAGATGCCAGGGACCAGCACCATATTAAAACCATCCTGACAAGGAGATAGGTGGCTGCATCAAGGTTGACCTTTCAGTCAATTCATCTCCCATATATTCCTTCTATTTTGGCTTCCTACCTTGCTAAATCCAGGCAGGAAATGACAGGGCTTCTACAAAATAAATAAAAATAAAGCCTGTCTCCTAACACATGCACTGATGTCCAAGCTGCTGAATCCAAAAAAAGCTGCCACAGATCTGTTTCAGAACAGAAGTGCAAATTAGTCAGCAACATCCACACGTGTAAAACCTCTGCCTGCAACACCCAAACTGGAGAGATTGAGCCAGTTCACACTCAGACCCGCTTCGTTCTCACTAACTAGTCAGTAGGTTTCCAGTGCTGAGACATAATACAAACTCCGAAGTTTACAAAAAAAAAAAGGGACCAAGAAGAGACCAGCTGTCTTGCATTTTGCCTTCGGGGCCTTGAGCAACCCGGTCTAGTGGGAGATATCTCCACCTCCGGCAGGGGTGTTGGCACTGGATTATCTCCAAGGTTCCTTCCAACCCAGCCCATTCTATGATTTGCAGAGAGGTTATTTTTTTTTCTTTTAAGGGGTTAATTTTGCATTTGATCACAAGCATGAGTCAGCAGCAGAGAGGGGAAGAAGAGAGATCCGTTAGAACAACAAAGCAGGGAAGTGACTGTTTGGGGGTTCAGGAACAAAGGAGGAAGATGTACCACACTGAGTTCTACTCTCACATCTACCATGCTGGTCAGGCAAGGCTTAAGCACTGTTTTACTCCCACCTCTTTCAGAAGGGCACCTGGTGCACTGGATGGACCTACTGCATCACGACCCCTTCCTTAATGATGGCACAATCCAAAGAGCCATTAAAATCAATGCCTGCACTTTGCTCTCAAAGATATTTGAAAGCATAAGCCTCCTCCACCCCTTTTCTTCTTGCCCTTTCTATAAGATAAACCTCCAACATACACACTTTCTCCCCATCTGAATAAGCACTGCAGTCATAGACTGTAGCATTTAAGTGCCCCAGCAGCACAGACTTTCCCTCGGTGCTTTGCCAGGATAACTTTGCTCTTGGGCTGAGTGAGTCAGTGTCCAAGTGAAGGAAGTTCAGTCTCCATCTCCATTCCAGCCATAAACCTTTCCATCAATGCTGTGGTAGAAAAAGCCACCAGACAAAAAGATAAAACAGGGTCTTGTTATTTTCTGCACTTAAGCATAACCAAAAAAAGGCTTTTTGATTTGATAAGCTTAGAACATTCTATAATGAAGATAAGTGATGTGAGAGGAGACTGATAAAAAAGGGAAAGCAGCTGCAGAGAATATTGATTATCTCCTAAAAGCAGCAACACTAAAAAATGCTTGAGCAAACCAAATGCTGAGTACTTTGACATCTGACTGGCATAATCTGACTCTGACATCTGATCTGGTTGGATGGACAAGTCCAGAGAGCGATAGTAAATGGTGTCGCATCTAGTTGGTGACCTGCTACTAGTGGTGTCCCCCAAGGGTCGGTGTTAGGTCCAGTCCTGTTCAACATCTTCACTGATGATATTGACGATGGGTTGGAATCCATCATGAGCAAATTTGCAAATGACACCAAGCTTGGAACCCATGTCGATTTGTTGGAGGGTAGGAGGGCCCTGCAGAGGGACTTGGACAGACTGGAGAGATGGGCGGACTCTAATAGGATGAGTTTTAACAAGTGCAAGTGTTGGGTTCATTTTGGTTATAACAACCCCAGGCAGAACTAAGGCTGGAGTTCTCAGAGAGTACCCAGATAGAAAGAGACTTAGAGGTATTGGTGGACAATAAACTTAGCATGAGTCAAGGACATGGGGTCACAGTCTTAAGCTCCATCAGGGGAGGTTTAGACTTGACATTAGGAAAAGGTTTTTCACTGAAAGAGTAGTCTGGTTTTGGAACAGGCTGCCCATGGAGGTGGTCGAGTCACCGTCTCTGGACGTGTTCAAAGTTAGGCTGGATGATCTAGACGTCAGATGTTTAGGTTTACTTGGTTGGTTTTAGGTTGGACTGGATGATCTTCAAGGTCTTTTCCAGCCTCATCATTACTGTGATACTGTGACTACTGAAACATTTGATGGTATTACCATGATTTTCTGTTGTGGCCCTAGACTAGCCTATTTCTGAAACAACCACTGCTTGACAAACTAAGAAGGCTTCTAGGAAGCTCCAGTATAGTTTGTTGGGCTTTTTTTTTGTGCCTTGAGGTTTAATTTTTATGCAGCATAATGTGATAGCAGAAGCAATCAAATAAGATGAGGCAATGAAACATTAGGGTGGAAACTCTTATTGAGTCACCATTATGCAGAAAGCTTGATTTTATTTCTTACAGAAGAGTGCTGCCTGCCAGTCATACAATCTTTTAAAAATCTCTGGTTCTAATAGAAATGAAGAAAGAAACAAGGACACTTTGAAGCCAATATCCATCTTGATTGATTTGTAGTGTCAAACATGACAGCAGCACAGCCAGGCTCCTGAAAGAACTGCCTTCAAGAACCAAGGGATCTCTGCAGTCTGTTAATGAGAGACCACGCAGGAGTAAGAATCATACATAAATAATTACTCCTGTTGTTCAGTGATAAAAAAGTTTGAATTAAGCAGAATTAAGACCAGCAGCTGATGAGTAAGAGAGCAGAAGTTGGCCAAGAGCCATCACTTTAGGGAATAAAAATATTTATTGCCAACTCCCACCCAGTGTAAAGTATTTTCATGCACTACAAAAATAAGTCTGGTTTATGAAGTATTGTGCAAGAAAAGTTATTTTGGATAAATAGTTGAGAACAGAAGACCAATTACATTATATAACCCAAAATCTCACTTTTTTTACTTCACAAGGTGATGTTCCCTGTACAATCTGGTTACCCTTCAGAAAGAACTCACAGCAATGCCACAGAACTGGGAATTAAAGCCATTTGTACAGTTGTCCTGGGCTGGAAGCATTAGGATGAATATTACATTTTCTAGCACTCACATTGCTCTTATAGAACTGAGGGAAAAGCAAACAACAACAAATTAACTTACTTAATAAGTCACATCACTACTGTATCAGGTATTTCTAAAGCAAGGGTAACATTTTGAAGGCAACGGTTTGACCTATGATGTTAAATATCTGGATTGCCCTTATTTGCCCTGCTATAATTTCCCTCTATCTCCCCAGTATTTCTCAACTAACAAACCCTGCCAGAGGAACCACTTACTGCCTTCTCAGATGAAATTCTGTAAAACTTAACATGCTACAGGAAGAACTAGAAGTGTGGTGTTTCTATATATAAACTGGCTCTCTGGTGCACCGTATGTCTGAATAACTTGGCCTGCCTGAGACTTAATCCAAGTCCTCCTGGGGGGAGGATCAAAGAAAGGTTCCCTTTGGAGTCAGCTGCAAACAACCGAAGCACCCCATGATGTCCTCAAGGAACAGGAGTGCCTACAGAACTGAAATAAAAGCATCATCCAATCTTTGCAAAGACCCATCACACCTACCCCTTACACCCAATTATTTAAGTTCTTTGGGTTAGGGAAAGCTTTTCATAAAGCACGTCACTCAAAGTGGGAGAAATAAGAGCACAGATGTAGACAAGATACTTCAGGAGTCACACAGTTGTAGAGCACCTGCCCACTCTCTCAGGCTCCAACATTAAACCTTGTTCTCTGAGGCTTTGCTCTGCACTGGCATCTGAACTTCCCCTCTGGCAGCCTTTGTTTCTTCCCCATCCATCTTCCCTATCTTGTCTTTTTCAAAACGGAAAACATCCAACAAATCCTCGTGCATTTAGTAAGGGAAGAGCGTGGGGTTTATGCTACATACAAATAAATACAATAAAGGTCTCCACCCACCATCATGACATAACTCAGTAAGTTTCCCATGCTGCAGTTTCTGAAAGCCAGCAGCAGCCTTCCCCAGATGACACTTGGCAACATTTCCTGTCATCCCCATGGTGTTAGTTCATGAAACTTCCTGAAACTTAGCATCAAGAATTCAAGAAAAATGAATTTTTGCTTCACATGAAAGGCTGCAGGAAGGACAGTTAACACATCTTGCTTGCAGAACATGTGTTCAAGTGTTCTCTCCAGTGCTGACTGTTGAGCATGGCATTGCTTCTCATCTCAGGTGCTATGTAGCACGTTCATCCAACATAGACACTTGGCAGTGTTCTTGTCAGCCTTACTTAACCAGACTCTAATCAAACTCCGTTATATGGATGCTACACTAACAGTTAATACTGATGCTATTTAAACTGTTAGTACAATGGTTATTTGGCTTCCTATCTGTACTAAGCCCTCATGACAAGTTTTGATCCTTAACGCTGCAGCTTGTTGACAGCAGGAGGAAAAGCAGCATATTACAATGCTTGATGTAAGCTCTCCAGGTAACACATGTTCAGAGCTCACCTCTGAAACATAATTTAAAAATCTATTAAAATGAGAATGCTATAGAAGTGTGAACAATGTGGATCTTCACTCATTTTGGAACTTATTTTTCTTGGAAATGTGCTCAAGACAACTGAATAGTGAAGAAGTTTTCATATGTACTCAGCAGGTTCTTCCCAGCCATATATACAAAAGCAGACATTCTCCTGCTACCTCATTTAAGAGCCTTTATCCCTGGAAAGAGCTGACCTAAAATTCAAAGCAGTTAAAAAACCAAATTACAGTGAAGTTCTTCAATAAGTGGGAGTTCAAAATACAAACATTCAAGTATCAAGCAAGGGTCCTATCTTTACTTCCAGTAAGAGAGATATCGCTACAACTACAGACACGTACTACACAAAATTATTTTCTCACACTTTATAGGATTTTTCTATTTTCTGTCACAAAAAGAATCAAGGAGATCATACCTCTTCGATAAATACTATTAATTATTAATTATAATTTAATATTATAATTAACCTCTTTAATTAAAAATATTAATTTTAAAATCCTTACATATACATTTCTACCTTGCTCCAAGGCAACAAAACCCCAAGATTTTTACATGTAACACTAACATTCAAAACTGGAGATGACCCTTCATAAGTGGAAGGTTCTCAATCACAAGCAGATTTAATTAAATTTAGTTCTTCAGACTGATTAGTGTTAATGAAGCAATCTGGTAATAGACCTTTAATTGTGTTTACAATGTGATGTTTTGCTGGACTCCAGGATAATGGTTATAGATTGCAAGGCACTGGTTTTCATTACCTCTTCACTACCTGTATATGCAAATTTAAGAAAGGACCTACAGCCATCCCAAGTACTGGAAAAAATCAGAAATGGGATATATAGCTTGTACAAAGGACTCTACAACAGACATCACGAGAGGAGATGAGGGTAGTTGATCTCTGGAACAGTTCGCCTAGAGAGGTGGTGGAGGCCTCATCCCTGGAGACTCAAGGTCAGGCCACTCTGGTGAGTGACTGTCCTGCTCATTGCAGGGGGGTTGGACTAAATGATCGTTGGAAGTCCCTTTCAAATCTATGATTCTATGAGACTCGTTTTATTTTATATATAAAACATCCATATACACACATTTGCCCTGTGCAAGAGATCTACTGCAACCACTGGTATTTTCTTAGCCCCCACACTACACTTGTGTGTAAAATAGCTTTTGGAGATACCAAGGTAGGAAAGAGTTGCATGTAAGTCTTCTAATCATACCACGTTCCTGCAGAGACCACACTTCTGAAGGAGGAACCAAGATACTGTGCTATAACAAATAACCTGCAGCTCTCTCTCAGGCTACCTATATTCTGTTGGAAGAGTCAGGACACTTCAAATAGAGGCAGGAATTCTCCATTTGTAACATCAAACAAAACGCCAAACTTCAGAAGTTCAGTAACTGTGCTCCAGCCACGTTCTCTTCTTGGAGAGGAGCCAAGTTCTACATGCCATTTGCAGAAAAAATACTTCGAAACATCACATCTCTCAAGCAATGTTAAAAGGATCTGTCAAACAATGACTAATTGTAAAAAAATCTAAATAACAAAAAAATAAGTCACACTAGACTCCAGTTCTCTTCACTAAAACAAATTCAAAGAAGTTTTATCTACAAGATGCTCTTACCTGGCCAGCAGACACAAGTCACCCCCTCATGCTTGGCTTCATTTCACAACCCATTCCCTGGTGGAAAAGAAAATCCCTGAGACAGCCAGGTCGCATCAAGCCAACTCACCCAGAGTGAGACAGCGCTGAACAGCCCATCAGCTCAGATTAAAGCTAAAAACCCAGCATTGTTTAAGTAATGATTGGACAGCTCTGGTGTGGGGGTGGGAAAGGATTACTGTATCCAAACTGGGTTTGAGCTATAATGGATTACCTGGAGGACCCGTGTCCTAACCCTCACAAACAAATCAGTTTGGTCTGAAGCACACTATGAAGCTATGCACACGTTTTGTGATAAAAATTACCTTCGCATCTATTCACTAGAGTTTTTAATGCATCTCTCAATTTCAACAGCACAAAGTATGGTGGCAGCTCTCCCATGGTCAGGTCCATCCTTTGCTTGCTTCTTTTTTTCCCCCTCCCTGTGATTACCACTCAGCAAACACAATGAGAACTTTAGCCTCAGCCTCATGCTCTATGTAACACTCAAACTATGTGCCTATCAATTGGTTTAATGTCAGGAAAAGCTGTGTTCAAAAAATAGCAAATAACTCCCCAAGAGAATGGGGTAAACCATCAGCCAAAGTTCAGCTCTTCTCATTCTATGAGAAGAAATCACAACGAAAACCCAATTCCCCAAAGGTTTACTGGCAGCATTTTATGTTTGAATGTTACATTCACAGATTGCTTGGTTAGAGAACAAGTCCTAGGTTACAAGACACCTTTTTCCTAGCCTGAAAATTGTTAAGTCTGATAGCATGTATTTATTCCATCAGTGACATAAAAGCTTTTCACCAGAGAACCTTTCTTACTCTTGTTCATAAAATAATGACTTTTTTCCCCAACATAATTAGACAAGAATGTACAAATATTGCTACAAACAAACAAATATTGCTACAGTGTAACCCTCTATAAATAAAACACTGGCATTCTCTACATACACCAACATCATGCTTTGTATCAATGAACGGGTGTACTACTTCCCAGAGCCCCCGGATTCCTCCACAGTTCATGTGAAGGTTAGGTCACATCGCTATTTCAACAGACTGGTTTCACATCAGGGTGGATTTAATTTTCATATTTAACAGACAATGGAACAGCATGACCTTTTTGTGTCACAATAAAATGTCCCAAAAGCCCACTTCAAATTTTCAACAGATGTTGATTTGACATATTTGTCAATGTAAATCCTCTTAGAGTTTGGCAAAGGAAGAAAATCAAGACCAGCACGCAGACATTTCATATGGGAGGACAGACATTTTAGAGCAAACAGCTTCTGGGAAATGCAGTGTTGCACAGCAAAGCACTAGGGTTGCAGACCATTACAATTGCACTGATTTATTTTCTTTTAAAAAAAACACAGAAAATGTATCTTCTATTTTCCTAGCAACTCAACTGCAACAACTTCAAGTTTGCAATCAGAGAGAAACAAGAGATGCCACAGATGAAAAAAAACCAAACCCAAGCCAACAGGTTTTTACTATTTGTAGTCATGAAAGAGCCAATATGATTTCACGTCTCCATGTGCAGTCTCTTACACCAGCACCGGTATCAACAGCTGTATTACAACTACCTGAATCTTCTCAAAGGGGAAAAAAATGTGAAGCTGCAAGAGTCCAAAGTGAGGCCTGAGCCCAGGGATTTTTCCTGTGTGTGAAGCACTTTCCTCACTCCCCTGTCATCCTAGTGTGTTAGCTGATAAACACTCCATAATTAGAAGGCCCAAGTGGGGATGCCTAAAACCCATCTGACCTGAGGGAACAAGCTGAAAACCCCAACCCAGCTACTCCTGTGTTCCATTTCTGCCTACTGGAAGAGGCTGGTGAAAGCAGGCAGACCCAACTAAATTTGGCATTCAAATGTGGGATTAGAGAAGGGATATTTTGGGACGTAGGAAGTGCTCAAAAGAGGAAGGCAAAGAAAGAAAACTATTAAATTTAAATCACACACTAGCAAAGGGAAAGGTCACAAGACACGCAAGAGCAGAGATTAAGAGGGAAGAAACATTATTCCTCTGTGTTCTCTGGCTGTGCTGGCCTGTGGGATTTTGAGAACGATCTGCAGAGTTACCAGTGGGACACCACTCAGGACAGAGGCTTCATCACTCCATTGCAGGTGGCATAAAACTCTGACTGACCAGCTAAACTAGTCAGCATGCAAATAAACTGCTTTTGTGGAACTCCTTTCCAGTAAGCTTTTCCATTCTGGTAAAGAGCAATCAATCCAACATTAATTACATCTAAAAATGGCAAAAAATCATGTCACACATCTTGGGAGAGCTATTTTTGAGGAAATGGAAATACCATCTTTCTTGCTTTTTTGACAGAAGTTTAAGGGATCCACTCTCATTCACATCAACCTTCTTGAGGGCTAAGAGGAAAGAAAATTGTGGCTCTGAAACGTAACTATTGCTTTTGCATTTCTTCACATGCCAATGATAACAAGCACTGCCCTACCTAATTAGCAGGGACCAAAGATAGGGACACAGCAGCAGTGATGAACCTGGCAATTTTGGTTTACTAAGGGCCATGGTGATTTCTTGTACAGCAATGTATCATACAAAAATAAAATGGACATATTTACTCAAAGAGCTCCTGAAGCATCGAAGAATGAGAAAGCATCCAGTGTTTTTACAAGTACAGTGTCCAGGACACAAGATTAGGCTGTGTCACAAGAGGAACTCTCATCATCACCCAAAAGCAGCATGCAGGAAGAAGAGCAGAGCAGTGAAAATATGCACTGATGAACCACTTAGAAGCAAAAGGAAAGAAAGAGGCTTCTTCACCACATCCGAGACTGGAATACAGCTCGGGTTTGGCACCATCAGATCTCTTTCTCTCTTCACTGTGTTCAGATTGACTCTTAAACATTGTGGTAGTATTTAGGGGGATAAAACTGCAGCCCATGCCAAGCTGTTGGCCCACAAGCTGCAGGCATGCGGAACAGCAAAGCAAATGTGTCTCAACAAATCCAGCTCTTTTCAGATCACACCCAACATATTTTACTGGAAGTGCATCCATGTCAGAAATCTGTAATGAGCACTCGGCTCAGACACACCTTTTTGTTAGCACACAACAGTTCCTCATGTCCCTAAGTTAACAAAAGTTATGTCCACCTATTCAACCCAGCTTCTAAGTCAGAATCAGATAATCAAGAGTTTTTGAGACCAGAGTTAGGCCCTTTATTTGCAACTACACCAAATATCCCCCACCCCCAACATCCACCTTCAACACTGAAACAGCTGGTGCTGTTAAAACCCTCAAATTTCTTATGTCTGACAATTAACCCCACCATTTTTCAAAGGATGTGAAAATAACCATTTTGGTTCCCAGCCACTCAAAGCCACCTTTCAATTCTCTGAAGGAAGAATTGACTTTGCAGCCATTCCTCTCCCAATTCCAATGGGCAACCTGTCCCCAAAAAGTATTTCAACACGAGTCAGACAGCAGCTGATATTCCACAGCTACTATTTTAAGGTTTGCCTATGACTGCTTATGTCTAGCTAGGCAGATTCACTGCTCCTGGCAACCTGTTGACTTAACAGGAGGGACAAATACCTTGTTTCATGAGCCCTCAATTCTATGTGAATTATGCTTTTCGCAATCAAAGGATGATATAAAACAACCCCTAAACTGTGTTGAAAGCCTTGCAAGTACACATGAGCTCCAACTTCATTCAGGAATAGGCCTGGAAAAACATCCTTTCAGATGACGTAAGGATTAGCATTACATCCTGCAGACAAGCTCAGCATCTGGGCTTGCAAAGAAGAAGGCTGGGCTTTCCCCTGCTGTTAATCCTAACAGTAGTCTCTTGCTTGACTGAAATAGGAATCACAGTTCCTAAACAGCTGTTTCCTCAGAAGGCAAGTGAACAGCTGAGGAGGACACAGGCCAGCCATGAACACAAAAACAGACCACTAATTCTTTCAAGTTGCAATAGGCAGATTATGCACTGGGAGACAGGCTGCAACCACCCATTTAAACTAAAGTGAGATAGGTCTTGAGGTTCTCTCGCTCCTTAAACTACATGAAGCTGCTGCTTCACAGATTTCCTTCGGGAAAGTTGACAAGCAAAGCCAAAGTCATTTGTTAGATACGTAGACATAAAACATTAGGAAAAGGGAGTGTTCAGTGAAAAACAGCACATCTCCCATGTATAATCATCTCATTTTGGAACAATTCTACATGACTTACTGGCAAACACTGACTACATAGCCCTCCTTCCCTCCTGTATTTAGGTCAAACCACTCACGTCAAATCTTCCATGAGCATCCCTCCCTTTCTCAACTTTCTATTCCAGGAGAAAGACCTACAGCCCAGCACATTCTGTCAGATCATTTGTTCTTTGGGCTGACATGTCGACATCCACAAAGGCAAAAAGTAGAGAAATTAAAAAGTCAGGTATAAACAAGTGGTGCTACATAAAAGATCATTTCTAAGGGCTTCTCTTGGAGTATTTTTCTGGCTTACAAGAGTCTTAATTCACTCTCTAGTGCCAAACAGCACTCAAAAAAGTTCCCCCGCTATATTAACAAGACATGCAGATCTCACACCAGCATTAGCCAGCATATACTCAGGGAATCACCGCTTTAAATGCTCCGATTTGCGAAACAGCTCAATAAAGTCAGCGTGGCTTGTGTTCCCATTTATAAATATCCATTCAGCTTGGTTCAGCTTCAACTTTTACCAAATCATTTCCATCTTGGTTTGTGCAAGGCACTCAAACTGCTGTATAACGCAGAGAATCCATGCCAAACTATCTCCTCAGTTCAAATCCAGACCTTTAGATCCTACATACAACAAAAAATCCACTTCCCCAAAACTCCAATTTAGGCTTTTAAAGCTACTTGGTGCCTCCTTCCTGTAACCAGTAAGGCTGGCTGGTGTACCCTGCAGTTTGATCCATTTCTAATCAGCTACACCTTCGCAGAAGCATTAGCAACCCATTTTTTTATGGGCCACAAGTAAAAAAGACAGCTTACAGTAAGAAATTAAGTGAAATAAAAATGCACAGTGCATAAATTATTATTAAAAATTAATAAGTATGTATAATACACAGGTGATGGAGTTACTTGAAACGTTGTGAAGGAGAATCTCTCATAACATTATTTTCATTAGTTATCAAAATTAAGTTATGTTGCTTGAATTGCTAACTGCAAATTAATCACCAGCTCAAGAGTTCTGCTCTGTAACTTGCTGGATGAAAAAGAGAATCACTGAGTGATTGAGGCTGGAGAAGACCTCTGAGCTCATCTGGCCCAGTCCATGACCTAACATCACAACATCAGCTTGACCACAGTACTACATGCCACATCCAGGCTACCCTTAAACACCTCTAAGGGATGGCAACTCCACCACTGCCCTGGGCATAAGGTTTCTTGCACAGAGATGCCGCAAAACAGGATTGATTTTCTAATAGCAGAACACACATCTGTGTGTAAAACAGTGTAAACATATACAAGAAGTGTAAATTACTCATGAAAACAATAAATTCACCTTGATTTTGGTTCTTCCTCCTTCAGAAAATGAAAACACAGTAACTAATGTTATATGACTGTAAGAGAAATATCTCCTTTACACAGATGGCAGATCCTCACTGGATTTGCAAAGGTCCTTCTGCTCATATAGCACTTAAGCCTGCTCAGTGGAAATTAAGAGGGGAAAAAAAAATCCATAGAAATTAAACTATTGCATCAAACTCTCCTAAGCAGGAAAAAAAGCAGGAAGCTGGATCCTGGAAGCCTGGCAGCCTAGGTCTCTGTTTTCCCAAACCATGTGCACACCACTATGGAAGAAGAGATGGCACGGTGCATGATTACTGCTGGCTGAGCTGGCACAGACCTCAAGGAGTATGAAACTGCTAGATTTTGCAAACACTGCTCGCACGCATTCATGGAGAGCAATAAAATAGCCCAAAAGTTTCCACTGACCTAAACACAGAATCATCTACTGGTATCAACACAAGTCTGAAAGCAGAGAGGCCTTGTCATTGATCAGCTTCACTCTCACGTGGAAGAGCTGACACCCACCATAAAAGAACCCCTGCAACACTAGGTAGATGTGCATTCAACAAGACATCTACATCCGTTAGGAACTCAGAACAGCCTGTTCTTATGTTAACTCTATTTAATCACCACATAAATCAGATACTCCACAGCCAGATTTAGCGTTGTGGTGCCACTCTTCCTGGATGGGCAAGGTGATTTGCAGTAACCCCATGTTCTACCTGAGCGCTTGCCTCATGGAAAGGGTGATCAGACACTGGAATGAACTGGCCAGGGAGTTGGGGGGGGGGGGTGTGGACA
>VZRI01004693.1:198591-290536 GCA_013397515.1 Upupa epops
TATTGAGATATTTAAGAGAATACTGGATGTGGCATTTAGTGCCTTGGTCTGTGGTGGTATTAGGTCACAGGCTGGACTGGATGAGCTCAGAGGGCTGTTCCAGCCTCTTCTGCAATTCATGATTCTACATGAATCCAGACAAGGCAATTATCTACCTGCAGGTGATCTGCTCCAAAAACTGCCCCAAACATTAAAACCTACTTCTACTGCTTAACACAACTAATACTGCTATTACAATATGCTTCACTTTGACAATTTCCTTCCGCTTGTTTAGTTACTTCCTCTTAAGACCGTTCTTGCACCCCACAGGGGCGAGGGCTGCCTTCCACACTGTCCAAGGCTCTCCTTGGGTCTATGTGAGGTTGCACATACACTGAAAGACATCCTGGGTGTAAATTAAAAGAAAAAATCTTAACATTTCAAATAGCAGGAGTTCAGAGAGTTTCTACGAGTCTTAATGTGTCCCTATAAAAGTATATAGACAGTAAGAACCGTTGATTTATCAAAATGTTCTGAGAATTGCAAAATAAAACCCAAGTATGTCACAGCAGCACAATCCTTGAGAAAACCAAAAGAAGAGAAGACGCACATATCTCTCAGAGATCCCAAGGTAAAAGTTCCTCCTCTGTGAGTAAATCTGCTTTGTACACTCATTTACACTTCTACATGAACACAACACAGCTGTGGCTTCTGGATAACAGAGGAAGACCAAAGGAATGAAAATCTACAAGCAAACACACCGCGTCCATGTCTCAGCTTTGCCTGAACACCTGCAAACAACACTGTAAGAGCCAAAACATTCTTAAGCCTTGCATCCTTCTCAACATGGTCTTGTAGCATCTTCACTAGGAGGGACAAACATCTTTAGGAGTTCTTAAGATCACCCGGAAGGCCTCATCTGGGATGCACTGTGTAGAAAGCAGGCGGTTAAACAACCAACTATTATAAAAGAGTTAAAATAATTATGGGAAAATGCTGATCCTTGAACTTGGCAGTTCACAGTTTTAGCACTCAAGGGAAAAGATTAAAGACAGGCTGTGTTTGGGCCTTCTGACAAAATGAAGTCGTCTTTTAAACAATCCCCAGAAGGGGGAAAAAAACCCCAAACACAACACAATATTTGATGCCTCAAGCCACTGCATAATACAGTGAAAAGGAGTGAAAAAGCTACAGAAAAGCCAAAGCTGGGAGAAAATGTGCAAGAGAAGAACCACCTAGGCCTTGTTGCAGACTGTCATTCCTTAATTGAATGACAGCACAGCCAGAACACAGGTATGGAATTTAAACCATCATCCTGACTCAACTCCTAGGACGTTATCATGACTCAAACTTAGATAGGCAGCACAATCACTTTTACTGGCTGTCTTACAACCAGGACATGAGACATTCTTGTCCTCCTACCTCAAACTCCATCTCTAGGAACTTTCTTCATCACACTGCCACACTAATCAGTCTTAAGAAACTCATTCAAATCACTGACACTCTTGTATTCCAAAGAGGCTGCCAAAAATAAGCTGCATCTTAGCATTCGTCCAATCCTGCTGCAATTGTGATTCAGGAAAGAAAAATAAGAGACTCAAATCTCTTCTAGAGAATCGATTTATCTTGGGCTCTGACCAAATTGAGGTGGGGAGAAGACACACATAACCCATGAAGGGATGATGATAACCACCTCAAGCAGCAGCCAGCATGAGATCAGCTTGGACACAGCAAAGACACCCCCACCACCCCCCCCATGGATGCTCATCCTGATCTCAGGCTGAGGTTGTCCATTGTCCCCACCGGTTGGGAGAGAAGGATGTGGAACAACCTTTGTCAGACTGAGTCAACCATGAACACCAAACCCCTGTCACCCTCCTCAGCACCGAGCCTTTGTGATGCACCCAGCGAGCCCAGGGAGCAAAGAGCCACGGGCTGGTTGAACCGTGTGAAGGCAGAAGGGACACAACACGGTGCCTAAGGAGCCGAAACCATTCCATATCCAAATGAGCTACTTCCCAAGTCGGACCGTACAAAGATCACATCCAGCATCACCCTGCTGGTTCACGCTCTTCCCTCCCCGGGTGCCCATAACCTCCAGTGGCCTATTTCTGCCTCTCCTTCATTAACCCCAGCGCCGGCAGCAGACAATTAACCCCCTCGCTGAGGAGCTGCTGCTGACGGGAGCGGGGCGGGGGGAGGTCGGGAGAGGTCTCCCACGCCTTTTCCCTCCCAGATAAACGTTCTGCCCGGGGACGATAAAACCAGGACACAAACGGGATATAAAAGAGAGGTTGATTGCCTGTTCCATCCACCTGCCCTTGAGCCGGGAAAGGAAGAACGGAAAGGACAGAGAAGAGAACGGGGCGGATGAGGGGTCCGTTCCCGCCGCTCACCTCACGGGCGATCTGATTGAGGGCATCGTCCTCGGCCGTCAGGCGCTCCCGGTTGGGCAACCTCTTCCTCCCGGCTCCTTGAGTACCCATGGTGAACCCCGGCCCTGCCCGACCGCTCTCGCCGCTGCCCCTCAGCCGTGAGGAGCCGGGAGGAGCCAACAGGGGACGCCCGGCCCCGCCTCCCCCCTCCCTCTTCGCCCTCACCCCGCGCATGCGCTGCCGACTCCCGGCTGCAGCCCCGCCTCGGGCCCCAAAGCGGCGCGGGGTCTCTGCGGCTGCCCCCTCGGTGGTGTTCCCCCAGACTGCCATCAATTTGGCTACGAAGCGGCCGTGATTAAATCCAGTGTCGAATTAATTAATCAGTTGCCAGTGAGGAGGAGAGAGTGTTCTCCAGGGTTCCTGTCACAGCCCTCCCACCTCGGTTTTCACAATAATCGCTAATTATAAATCCTCATATAACGGCTCGGGTTGAAAGGGACCCGAGAACATCCAGTCCCAACCCCCTGCCGTGCGCAGTGACACCTCTCACCAGGCCCGGTTGCCCAGAGCTCCATCCAGCCTGGAAGGGCTTGGACCCTTACAGGTTTGGAGCATTCACAACCTCCTTGGGCAGCTGGTGCCTCAGCACCCTCGCTGGGAGGAATTTCTTCCTAAAGTCTAAATCTACCATTAAAGTTAAGTCGCTCAAGCTCACGATAACTGAGGTTTCGCAGAGATGCGGCGGGAAAAATTACTGTGAAACCCACAATCTCCCCTCTGAGAAGGACCAGCAAGATGCATTCAATCTTTATCTCCTCATTTTACCTTTGAGTCACAGCCAAGTTAGGCAGACCATTGAGCAATCTCACAGAAGACGTACACAGCCATGGTTGGGGCTTAAAACTAGAGGATCTTTGAGGTCTTTTCCAACGCAAACCATTCTGTGATTCTATGGAGAGGCAAGGTCTGTCTGCGCTGGTCAGACCAGTAGCTTATCACAGAGTCTCTTTGTTTGGAAGAGACCTTTAAGATCATCAAGTCCAACTGTTAACCCAGCTCTGCCAGGTCACCACTAAACCCCATCCCTAAGGACCTGGTCAACACATCGTTTGAATTCCTCCAGAGATGGTGACTCTGCTGCTGCCCTGGGCAGCCAATGCCAAATAACCCCTTTTAACACTGATGTTCTTCCTCATAGTCAGCCTAAACCTGCCCTGGAACAACTGGCAGCCATTACCTCTAGTCCTATCTGGCAGTTTTCATATACAAGAACTGAGATTTGGGTCATCCTCAAAGTAAAAACTGTGTCAAGCAGTTTATTTAATCTGCCCCCAATGAGGGCACATATGAGACCATAAAGCATCTGTTTGCTGTATTACGAAAAGAAAAACAATACAGTTTTAGCAGAATCCTATTCTGCAAGAGGTTAGAGATGTCCTCCAGCAGACTCAGGTGGAGACACTGGGACATTTGCTTCAAAAACTCTTTAATTCTTGCTTGTTGCTTTTTATATTAGTGACATCAAGTTGCCTATTTATAGCTAGCTGATGCTGAGGGGATCATCTCCAGCTGATTGTCCTCTGCGGCACATTGTGCACCCAGTGCCATGCTTGGAAACGTTATGCTCCAAACTCATCAGGAGATCTTCGGGGTGTAGTGTAGCTGAGCAATTGAGAACTCCTAGAGAAGTCCTTCTGAACAGCCATCCTACCAGTCAGGTCGTCTTCTCTCAGCCTGAGCACCTTCCAGCCTCATCTCCCCAGGACCACGTTTAGCACTATCAGCCTTCTGGTCTCTGCATAACTCATCCCCTGAACCCTTACCCTTACATTTGCCCCTGCCCTTTGAGGAATTCTGGTGGAAGAGATGAGGCAGCAGCACCTTATTTTTAGGTCCATGTTGCCCAGGGATTTCAGCCACCTGTGCAGCTGCATCACTGGACCCATATGAGGAATTCCCAGTTCAGCAGTGCTGTAAGATCTGCGTTCATGCTGTTTGCCTTGCTGGCTGAAAGCCTTACAGAGGCTCAGCCTTACAGCCAGGCTGAGGCTTGTGCTATACAGGTTTATGTCCAAAAACTTACTATTAAGTTAAAAAATATAAAATAAAATAGTTAAGAAAATATAAGAAGAAAGAAAAGAGAGAAGAAAAAAAAGAAGGAAAAAAGAAAGAAAGAAAAAAGAGGGAGGAGAGAGGAAAAGAGGAGGGAAAGAAGGGGAAAAGAGGGGAGAAAGGAGTGGGAAAGGAGTAGAAAATGAAGGGGGAAAAAGGGAAAAAGAAATGAAAGAGAAAAAAAAGGAAAAATAAAGAAATTTAAAAAAAATAAAGCAAGGAAATTGGACTAGAGGCAGCTATTGAGTGACTACAGCCAGATTTCAAATCACACATTGATCATATTCTGTGGTGTAAGAAATCTTCCATTTCTCTTGTGTTACAGAGACATAGAGTAACTTTTTTCTTTTAATCTAGTAAAAAAAAAAGCCATCTTGTTATAAAACCGCTACACATACAGCTTTTATCTGAATAAACATGAAATAATGATGCAAACGCTCTAGTTTTGGCTGTGCCATGAAAGATGAAATACTAAAAGGAATGTTTCTTACTTTAACAAGCAACATAATGTTGAGGCTTGTTTTGTCTGAGGGTCATAACTGTGATTAAGATGCTCAGACAAGACAGACTATCCTGTGCCAGACTCAAAGGGCTCTATTTTAAGTGCACAGTATGTATTTCGTTCTCCAATATCCTGGGTACTGTTTGATGCTGAGTACTCGCCAAAGATACAGTTTTCCCTCTCTGCTGCTCTTAAACCAGCCCATCCTCCTAAGGATCAGAACAAGTCATCAGCTGTTGAAACTGCTGTGGCTGCACTCAATGGGCCTCTTTTATGTAATAAAATGGATGTTTTGATACTCCATATAGCAAAATGTGATTACATCTCCATTAGGGACATCCAGTCATCAGCTGATGGTGTTAAAGCACAGGGGCACCTCTCCTCTCTACTGTAAGATCAGAGCATCTAGCAAAGCAGAAAAGCAGTCTGACAGCTTTAACACAATATCCAGGGAGAATGGAACCCTTAAATACCTTGGAAAAATCTACATTTAGGAGGCCAATATTTCATATTGCCAGGTGGAGGTGAAACAAGTAGAGCTCCATTAGCATTGTAGCCTTTTGCAAACGCAACAGCAGCGGTGTCCAGTGGGGTCTGTGAGGTTTATTAATGGAAAGAAATTACATCAGACAAGTATGTGCTGGCACTGAAATACTGCAGAAAAAACCCATCCCACTAGCACAGCTAAAGGGCTTCTTGCACTTTATTAAACCTCCTAAAGAGACCAAGACGATCCTCTTTAGCAAATCAGACCTCCTGGGAAAAGCTTTCAGTTGTTGTTGCCACATTTGAGCTTCATCAAGACAGGTCTCAGGAGACTGGTAGTGTCCACACAGATTTTGTCCGGATGAGATTCATTACTGTTGCTTCATCCCTTCAAGTCAGCACAGTTGCTATGTGCTTCAACAGAGCTCTGGCACGCTGGGAACCTCGCTCAGTTTCCTCGTGAGCCTCAAGCTTGTAGTCACACAGAGATTAATCACATAACTGATAACTGCCTTCCCAAGAGGTCCAGGAAAGGGACCCAGGAGCTTACTGTTGAATAAAGTTCATAAAGTGTTGGGCTTTCAAGCCAAGATTTAGGACTGGGGAAAAAAATCCCACACAGCAACAGATAATTATCATGTTCCCTTTTCACCATCAGCAGCTAACTCAATGCACCAAAGACACAGTTCCTTTATGAAGAGGATATATTTGTTGGTTTCATCTTGCCAGAAGCCCTCAATGATGAACCGGCCTCTTCTAGTCATCTTGGTGTGTTAGCAGAGATGGGTTTTCACCTGCAAGTTTTTAATGGGTCACTTGGGGATCTCGGGGTCTCAGAACTGAATCTCTTTCAAGGCTGATGAAGAATCTTCCTTTGGAGAGATGTTTTCAAACTTAAAGCTCATATTTTCATTAGCACCTTGCCACAAGTAGGAAAGCTCTAATGAAACACGCGGTGCTGGTTGCACCGCGTGAAATCAATACAGGAGGACAAAGTCATACAAGGATGGGAAGAGGTTAAGGACTTGAGAAACAAGCGAAATGAAATCAAGCAGACAGCAGATATCATGTCAAGGGCTGAATTCATGATCTCATCTGCTGTAAATGAGGGAAGTTCTGAGGTCATGAACTGGTCACAGGTTAGCTGTGTGCCACTGTCACAACACGAACATCAAAGATTTAACAAAGAAAGGGTTGGCCTATCTACCTAAAGGTGTATCTTATCTATACATTACTTAGGAAAGAAGAGATAGGGATAAGGGTATATGGAGCTCAGAGTCAAGATAGCATAGAAACTTACAGCTAAGCAGGCCACATGTAATTCTAACCTGGAAATCAGATGTTTCTTGCTAAAGTTGTGGACATACATCCCAAAGCCTGGGTAGTCAGGGTGACACGCATTAAGTCTGTGGTAGGCACCATACCAAGAATCTGGTTGGGCTTGTTAGCCCAACAAGCACTAACCCAAATACTACTACATCTGGGAAATGAATATACACCATGGCTAACGCAGACAGGTTGTCCTGGCCCCACGTAGCCTCCTGTTTGGGGGTCCTAAGCCAGAGCAACACTTGTAAAGCCCATTCCTGGAAACATCCCAGGTCAGCCTGAACCTTGAGGCTCTGACCAACCTGCTCTAGGTGAAAATGCCCCTGCTCACTGCAGGGGGGTTGGACTAGATGAGCTTGAAAGTCCCTTCCAACCCAAAACCTTCTGTGATTCTATAACCAATACACATATTTAATTTGGGAATAAAGCCTCTACATCTGTTCAAACTAAATAATCTGAACTAGTTAGCCCTTCAGCCAGACAAAATCAGGATGGCTTCAGTGAAAACAATGCATTACATCAGCTCAGGCAGCTGAGGAACTGGCTCTGCACCACTTTACGATTCATATATCAAAGCATTCCTCCTGCTATTGTGCCAGTGTCCTCGCCCTACTGACAGCATGTAGACATGAGAGCAAGGAATCACATGGCCTTGCTACAAGGGCTTGACGCTGTCTGCTCGTTTGATTTTCCCCATTGTTTGTCTGCTACATGCTGTGTGGCCTCATCCACTTCCATCCCAACGGTTGCGGAGTTAAGCTGAGCCACATTTTCCAAAGCAGGCCCTCCAGGTTTTCTGAAACTCCAGTTGTTTTGGCCTGCAATAAAACAGAGCCACAACACGTGGTCTAAAAACAACCAATTGTAGTGGGATCAAGTGTTCACCCTAATTAGTCATATGTTCTGTAAAATGGCATATGAACATCATTTTGGAAAGCTGTTGTGAACCCACATCACAGTTCAGCTCCCTCAGTGCAGAGAGGAAGAGGGGGAAGGAGGTGCTGTTTGTTGTCCTTGTGGAAATCAATCCAGATTTCCAACTCAGAGGGAAAACATCCCTTTGCTTCAGCAAAGAGAGTAGCTGTGCTCAGTTTCTCATCTTAGAAGGTTCCAGGTAAAATTAAGGAAAAGCTTTTTTTACTGTGAGGGTGATGGAGCCCTGGAACAGACTGTCCAGAGAGATTTTGGAGTCTCCTTCTCTGAAGCCTTTAAAAACCGACTTGGATTTTGCTGTGTGACCTGTCCTAGGTGATCCTGCTGTGGCAGGGGGGTTGGATTAGATGATCTTTTAAAGTCCCTTCCAACCCCTAACCCTCTGTGAATCAGTGATTCTTTCACACGTGTCAGGGACAAGGAGCTAGTTTCCATTCACATATTTTATAGCAAAATGGAAAATGGCCACTTCTCAGAAAATGGTTCCCACCACTTCACATCATGCCAACCACTTCACATCAGGCAGAAGAGACCCTATGTCTGATGGCTTACGGTTTTGCATTATCAACTGAAGCTGCCCATCATTACTCTTTCCCATGTCAGCTCTCTGGTCATCCTACCTACACAAAACAGCCACAATACAGCAGTGTCACAATACAGCAGTGTCAGCTAATAATTCCTGGCTTGCCCAAAACATGCCATGCTGGTGCTAAAGGGTTTCAGATTCCTGCTGTGATAATCGCTTGTAGGGCAGGAAAGCGGGTCATTATAGTTTCCTGAAACAAAGAAGTTTGCCTAAACTGGGAAGTGAAAGAAGATACTGGTAACAAAACATCAGAGAAAAGGGAGGAAAAACACTTCAGATGTAGAAGCATGGAAGAGCTGGTGCATCTGATTTTAAGTCATAACACATTTTTCTGGCACCCCATCCCAGCTCTGGACTGGTTCCTGGGCTCTGCAATCTTCCTGTAGGCTTTTCCAGAGCATTAATTCTAACAGAACTAAACCCTTTCTGATCCCTCTCTGTGTAGGAATGAGAAGGAATTAACTTCCCTCTTCTCCATCACCCATGTGATAAGAGTCAGGAAAGTGACATCAAATTCTTCAGTGTTTAGTTTTCCCTGCAATTGCAGGAACAATTAATAGATTATTTTTTTTTCACCCAGACACATCAAAACTAAACAAATAAAGTACTGAAGACCTCAAAAGGGGAAGAAAGCATAACGTGTGCTTGCATCTAGAAGCCCCCAGCTTCTGTATCAGGTCAAATGGCTGGGAAACAGGTCACAGAATTACAGTGTTATTGAGGCTAGAGAAAACCTTTGAGATCATCAAGCCCAGCCTATGATCTAACATCACCATAATAAGCTAGACCATGGCACTAAGTCCAGTCTGTCCTTAAACATCTCCAGAGATGGAAACTCTGCCACCTCCCTGGGCAATCCATTCCAGTGTCTAACTACCCTTCCCATAAGGAAGGACTTTCTAACATCTAACCTAACCCTCCCCTGGTGCAACTTCAGGTCCTGCCCTCTTGTCCTATTGCTAGTTGCCTGGGAGAAGAGCCCAACCCCCACCTGTTTACAACTTCCTTTCAGGTAGAGAGTGATATGGTCCCCCCTGAGTCTCCTCCAGGCTAAACACCCCTAGCTCTCTCAGCCTCTCCTCAGCAGACTTTCCCTCCAGTCCCTTCCCCAGCCTCTTGCTCTCCTCTGCACTAGCTCCAGCAACTCAATCTCAGGACAGTTTCCTCTGCTCCCATTCCTTCCAGGAGCTGGTCCTCCCTTTGAAGTCAAGCTAGAGCTGAAGGTCTCAGCATTGCAGTTATCTTGGGGAGTTGAGCTGGACTCAGGGAGCAGGGGGTCCTCCTGGCCAAGCTCTGCTGAGGGAAAAGAGAACATCATTTGGGATAAACAAGATGCTCGATGCTTATATTTTTGCTAAAGAAAGCCACATGTATCCTCCACAAAAGCTGCAACGGAACTTATTAGAAATCTGGCAAGATCCACGCTTACTGGTTTTCATCTCTCCAGTACTGTTCATAGCCACTCTTACACAGGTTTGGAGAAATTACCCCATAAACAGGACTTGTGGATAATAGTTAGCCGGTGCAGGTAGGCAGCTGCTTGTCTTACTGGAGCAAGAGTTTCTCTAGTGCAAGGAGTGTAGCAGACATTTCCCACCTCAGCTCTAACTTCAAGGCTGGAGCTGTCAGGTGTAATTTCAGAGCTGTAAATGCTATTACCTGTCTCTTCAGAAGGGCAGCAGGCAACGCTTTAGGAAATCCTTTCTTGTGGTTCACACTTGCATTCTTTTTGTAATTGAAACCTACGACATTTACCGCGTTTATTGTAGTCTGTGGTTATTTTCCCTCCTCGGTCTTTAGCGCATGCTAATGTTCCATCACTTATCATCTGGGAGCCATTAATATTAAGCTTGTTTAATGTTTCCAAGTCAATCTCTGGAGTGTTTTAGTGATGTTAATAATTAATACAGGAAGACTAGCACTTGAGAAGCCTGTAGCAGTTCACAGCAGGCTGTTTTGAGCCTCAGTATTTCTTAACTCCCTCTCAGCCCAACAGTGAGGAGCCCAATTTATTTTCATTAGCAAAGGCACAGTCTTTCCTCTTCTCAGAGTCACAAAATCATTGAGGCTAGAAAAGACCTCTGGGCTCATCCAGACCATCCCATGACCATCACCACATCGGCCAGACCAGGGCACTAAGGGCTACATCCAGTCTGTCCTTAAACACCTCCATGCTACCTCACTGGGCAGCCCATTCCAGTGTCTAACTACCCTGTCAATGAGGAATGGCTTCCTAACATCCAATCTAACCCTCCCCTGGCAGCTTCATGCCCTGCCCTCTTGTTCTATTGATAGTTGCCTGGAAGAAGAGCCTGACCCTCACCTGACTACAATCTCCCTTCAGGCTGTTGCAGACAGGGAGAAGGTGCCCCCTGAGTCTTCTCCAGGCTAAACACCCCCAGCTCCCTCAGCCTCTTCTCATCAGACTTTCCCTCCAGTCCCTTCCTCATTCCTCTGAAGCCACTCCAGCCCCTCAATCTCTTTTTTGAAGTGAGTGGCCCAGAACTGCCCCAGAACTTGAGGGGAGGCCTTCTGAATGCCCAGTACAGGGAGAGAATTACATCCATAGCCCTGTTGGCCACACTATTCCTGATGTAAGCCAGGATGCCCTTGGTCTTTCATGCCACCTGGGCACACTCTCAGTGCTGACAAAATGATCTTTTAAAGCTCCATGACAGTAGTGTCCAACCTTACCCATACCTTGAGTCTTCAGGTTACTCTGTGTCTTTCAGGCTCCCCTGGATCTTCAAGCATTCATCTTATGGCATCAGTTATGGCATTAGTGCAGGTACAGAAAGGGAAAAAAAGCAAAGCCCAGGCTACTTAAAAAAAGCATTTCCATATTAACCTCTTCCATATTAACTTCCACATTAATCCATGTTTTCCATGAGAACTATCACACAAAGAAGTAGTTACACCTTTATGCAGCACAGCTATAGTGATCAGCTTTGAGAACAATCTCTTGTGACCTCCTGATGGACCAAGTGTTTTGAATTTGGTTTTCTGATTTCAGATGTTTCTTGTTGAAGCAAAAAGGCTTTTTAAAATAAAAGGGCTTCAGTTCATTTCAGACAGTTTATACGTGTTGGCTACAGACAAAGGTCAGACTGGCTTGTTCAGTGCAACCAGCACTCAGCATGTGAAGAGTGCAGCCTTGCAAGAGCTGGGTCAGGGCTGCAGGTGGACTCTAAGCGCTGAGGTCATTTATAGCCACACCAGCTCCACCAAATTGCTTATAGCCCCAAATCAAGGCATGCTATATATACTTGACACAAGCGACAGCTTCCTCTGAAGCTGATGGTGCAGAGAGACACGTCTGCCCTACAGCTGCTTCAGGAGCCAAAAATCACTGAGGCAAGTTTATTTCAAAAGCCACATCTCTATGACTGTTAAATCTGGGCTCTGCATGCCCATTGCCAGCTGCCTAAATCTGACTATAACCTCACTTCTCTCCAGCTAACCAGAGCTCACTATAGACACAGCAGTGGCTTTGTAATAGCACTGACGGGTGATGCTCTTGGAAAGCGTGGCAATACTGAGACAGTCCATCAGAACCTATATATAGAGCAGTCTGCAGCAGTAGAGGCTGCAGAGATCAGCAGAGGTCTGTGGACATTCTGGGCTTTCAGTACAGCCCAGAGCCCTAAACCCACCAGACCATGGCACAGGAAAACAGGAGAACCCAGACTACCCTATACTGACTAACAGCCCATTTCAATCTGCCCTTCTCTAATGTGAAACCATTGCCCCTTGTCCTGTCACTCAGGCCTTTCTAAACAGTGCCTCTCCAGTCTTCTTGTAGCCCCCTTCAGGTACCATACCTAGTTGGCTCATGCTGCTCCATCCCTCTTCCTTCAACCTGTACAGATATAACTTTAAAACAGCTCTAGCAAATTCCAGCTTTGTAGTTTAGACCAGAAAAGTTTCACAAAGCCCTTCCAGCAGAAAGAAAATGTTTTCCTGCTGCATTTTTTTTCTGCAGCAGGAGAATAAAACCCCTGAAAAGCCATGTCTGTCTGGACTCTCGAAATATGATTAATAATAATAAAAATTGGAACATTTCAGATTAAAAATGACCCATCATGAAAAAGCTCACAGTATTCAGGGGTCTCAGTGTTCCAAAAATGCTAAATCTGAGACTAAACTTTTACCAATTTCTGAGCAAAACAAGATCTTAATGTTGGGTCATCAGTGATCCAAAAATGATGTGTGTCCTTGTGCTTCCTTCTACTCAGAGCAAGGGGGAAGGAGAGGCAACTTGCCAGCAGGCAGAGCCAGAAACAGGAGAATATTTGATTGATTCTTGTGTGTTTAGGGATATGATTTCGACCCACTCTTGCATTCCTGTGTGCCACTGAAACATCACCAGTCCCCTCACAGTTAAAAATCAAAAGGCTGAGGTGGAGCAGTGAGGGGAGGGTTTAACCAAGGGGTTCCAGGTGTCCTGATGATGCATTACTGGGTCACCTTATTTGATCCATACCCACCCCTGTGACCGGAGCCATCCTGCAAATTCTTGTGGCATAATTACATCAAGCAAGTATAAAATTAATCATAATCCCTAACCTTGGAAAATACCACCAGCTTTGATCAGTAAGTTTCTTTTCAGGTGAGTAACCCTTCACTGCACAAGCTTAGCTGAAAAAGGCGCACCCTAAACTTTGTGCAGGTCAGCTCAGGAGATTTATCAATCTGTTTTCAGTGCTGCTACAGTTTTTACTTGCAAACGACTCACCGCTCATCCTGAGCATCCAGAACAGCAAGATGCTTAAGAATAAGCAAGAGCCAAGGTAGCAGGTGACAAACCTCTGATTTATCACCAAGATCCATGTCCAGGGTGTTCAGACAACAAAGAAAAGCTGGCTTTCCAGATGCAGCTCTGGCAGGAAAGCTCAGTCTATCTGTCTCTGACTGATGTATAGTTGGTTGCCCAGTGCAGAAGTGAGAGTGGAGAGCGGGCAGCGCTGTTGTGTTAAATCATAGAAGAGCTGTGCCCTCTAGTGGGGTCTGGCTCACAGGACCTGACAGGACCATTCCTGGAGGTAGACCCTCCAGCCTTTGGAAGTTCAGAGGGCTCAGGGGAATTTACACCAGCCAGGCAACAGCACTTAGTGGGAGCATCCTACCTTCACCCGTATCCCTTTATAAAAGCCCTTAACAAAGGCATCTGAGACAGAACATCACGTAGGGCAGACAAGAACGACATGAAAATAATAGAGAACTGCTTATTGCACTGGCACAAATTGGAAATGAAGCTTCTCCTCCAAGTTACAAAGCAATCCTTTCATAAAGCTTCAAAGCCTTCCAGGCAAGACCCAGCGCCTTCTTTTCTGTGAGCAATCAGATGCTTAGTTTGGGTGCATGATGTTGCCAGAGCTTATAAGTCCAAAATGGTGGGTAAATGGGAGAAGACTTTTGTTTTTCAGGAGAGGCTTCTATGCTGACTCCCAGCAACTGGTAAATCAGCCACACTCCCGAAAACCAATCCCTGTGCCAGCCCTGGGACGAAGTTATCTGAGCCTGTACCCTGGCACAAAACCAATGCTGGGTCTAATTTACATCAGCAGAAATTACCACACCATAAAAGACTCAGAGAAGGCCACGTCATGGTTCTGCTCAGTCCCACAACCAGCCCTCCCTTGCCCTCAAAGCCTAGTAGTGGGCTATAGGCTACTTTTGCTCCTCCTTATGCCATCAGACCTTGGGGAAAAACCATCCATCAGGGAAAACCTTCTACCCTTTCACCCATCTGTCTATCCAGTCACTCACTGCCAAATCAAGCACAGGTAAAAAGGAAGGAAGGAGAGCTGGATGGAGGGAATGTGGGGTGGCACAGCCTCACAATCAGCTCTCCCTGGTCCTCAAAGCCTCCTAGTGGGTTGTAGGCTGGTTTTACCCCTCCTGATTCCAAGGGCTGGCATCAGACCTTCAGGCATGGGGAAAAAACATCACAGCCCCACATCCCTTTCACCTATCCGTCCATCCAGTCACCCACTGCCAAATCTGAACACTGGANACCACCCACTCACCATGAAGGCAGCCCCATGGTCCCGCCTAGCCTGGCTTGCCAGTGAGTCTAAGGTTCACTGATCTCAGGTTGCCTCCCACCTTGGACACCCCTCTACTGGTGGTTTCACTTTTATCTGTCCCAGCAGAGAGGCTCAGGCAACCGGACGGGGCAGTCACCTCCGACACCACAGACTGGAGCACTAGAGGACAAATCTTCATGAAGGTAAAGAAAACCTCCACCGGAGGATGCATCTATGCGGAAGGGTGGCCCCATCCTCAGAAGATCCCTGCCAAAGAGAAGCTACTTTAGTAAGACAGGACTCCCTCTGCCATACCTGATCCTCATGGGCAGCCAAATTGCTCCTGCAAAGGTTTTAGAGCTCTTGGCTTCACCCAGATCCCAGAACAGTCTGTTTAATACTGCCTTATTTCACCAACTCACAGTGGCTGTTTTTCTGTTCCCCTTAGCTTGGTGGAGGGCTCCTTACACCAAGCAACCAGTGGTATTTACACATTAAGTGTCTGCAGTTGGGATATTCGTATCCCTTGGTAAACTTGGTTTAAGGTCCTCCACCAGCACAGCAAGAGCTTTAGCAGGTAGGATGAGGCTCCCAAAAGCAGAGGATTGCTTTGAGGTGGAACCTAGGAGTTAACTGTGGAAGTAGGTGTGTCACCACTATCTAGGATGGGGTGGTGGGGATGGAGAAAATGATCCAGATCTGAAAGAATCTAAAAAATCATCACGTCCAACAATTACTAGGCTACAGTCTGTTGGCTTAGTGGGGTGTTTTTTACTATCAAGGAGCTGCTTAACTGTGTTTCTTGTTCACTGCCAAAACATCAAATGTCTGTATTTGGTTTAGGATCTTTGAGCCTGTGGTTTAGAAAAGTTTAGAATCAGTTAGACATCATTAGATTTAAACATCATTAGTTTCACAGGGAGTAAAGAGAGTCTTAGATTTCTCAGGAGCCCTATCCCCCAAAGCATGCATTTTTTGTCCATTTTTTTAGTACTTTCTACAGAAATAAAAGGCTTATTCCCCCGACAATAAATACACCAGAATCCTCTCCTTAGATGCAAAACACCTCAGAGAGAATTGAATGGTGGAAGTCCTCGCAGTGCAAGTATCACTCCACAACCACCACCCACTGCTTCTGTTTTTCATGACTGTTTATGTCCATAAAACATGGGCTTGAAAAGAGGCTCTTCAGAGAAAGTCCACCCTCCTGCTAGTTATAAACAACCAAGTCACCCACATCCACAGATCTGAGCAGGTTCATCTTTCCTTGCCCCTGGGTGCAGCCTTTAGGCATGAGGACAAGACTTGCAACCCCTCAGCTGTTCCCCAAACTGCTCCCCGAGTTTATTCTTTACCAGGAACAAACTAAAAAGCTCTGAAATCTCAAGTGAAGAACAAGCTGTTGGTCCTTCACCAGCAGCACGAGCTGAAAAAACAAGGATGCTACTTGCTGTGAGGCAGCCAGACTTATCCTCATGCAGCATGAGGATTCATGACCCTGCTGGAGGAGCAACCTGAACTGTGGAGTTCAGTCTAACCCTAAGTTGGGTCTTGCTCTTCCCCAAGGCAGGGAACAGCCACAGCAAGGTGACTACCAGCCACATGAGATGCCTGGAAGGCACTTCCCATTGTCCCTTAGCTAGGGATCTCTGGGTTTTACTCTATTCTTTAAACGAAAATACAACAACTAACCAAACACCCAAACAAAGCAGAATTTCCCCAAAATCCTGTTTTGTGTGGAATCAGCAGAAAGCCACTTGTTTTCCTTCCATCCTGTTCACCTTGGCTTGAAGAGGAGACTCACCTTATGCCCCATAGCATGGAGTAGAAGCTGGTTGAAAGGAGCTTTGGGAAAACTCCCTGCTTCTACCTGGTGCTTGCTGGTATGAAATATTTGCAGGGAATTTTCTACCAGTACAGTAATGATCAGGTGAGCTCTGTTCCAGCAGAGGAAGGGTGAAACGAGAGCAGCAGGGTGAAGTAAAAAGTAAGAACAGGAAGACAATATTGGGTGTTTTCCCTGCAGCTTCCTGCTCCCCTGGCAAGGGCTCCCGAGCAGCCAGTGCTAAGGAATGCTCTAAATAAGAGTCTGCTTTGATAACAGGCTCAGGGAAGGGAGAAGAATGAAAGGTCTGGAACCTGGCAGGTTATTGGGGGCAACCAGCAAAATGAAGCAGACAGGTAGGATGGGCAGTACACAGGAACAAGAGGCTTTTGTTGGTCTGGGGAGCCACAGGAGACCTTCCTACACTGGGAGCTGCATTTAAGGCTTTATGAAAAGGAGTGATTTCTTGCTTTCTTGCAAGTCTTACCTGGGGCTTGTAGGAGCTTGACATGCAGAAACTGGAGTGACTGCACCAAATCTTCATAAGAAGTCTTATAGCCCTCCGTCTGACCAGGGCTTTCTTCAAAAATACCTAGAGGGAATCTCCCCGAGCCACCAGTGTTTGTCCCAGCATGGGAGGGTCTTCTCCTGGAATAGTGAGGAGAGGCTCTACACACACACAAGCAGGACATGACCATTTCAGCATCCTTCACAAGGTTTCCTTGATGCCCTTGAGTGATGAGCTCTAAATAGGAGGTACATCCCACCTCTGCACATGGTTTCCCCTTTGCTACTGCATGTGAGGTGCACATAGTCATCTCATGCTTTCTCCTACTCAATTTAACATCCTATGACCCTTCATCTTCAAGCTCTGCATCAATCTGTCTCTTTCCTGCAGAGCTGCAGAGCCACGACAGCTGAGTGATTTTGGAGGAGAAGCTCTGCGAGGAGTCAGCACAATACTTTGGCTAGCTGCAAGGCAGTACTGCTCACCACTCTTCCTTGATCTCAAGAGTGGGAAAAGGAGGACAGTGCCAGTTGGGAAGGCTTATGTGACCATCTTCCCAGGGTACGGCCAGCACTCTGCAGCAGCTCTCGTGGAATCAGGTTTGAGGCAACCACTGCTATTTTGCTCCATGCTCCCCTTGTCCTGGGTCACCACACAGCATAGTTCCACCCTAAGTGATGCAGAGTCACCCTTGATGGTACAATGGTCATGAGGGTGCTTGAGTCATCTCCTTGCACTCTGCTTTTCCACCCTGACAAGCAAAATGCTGACTTGAGGTGTTGCTATCTCAAAGCCGAACACAGCTTGCAGTTCCCAGCCATCTCCTGGGCAGTATCCTGAGCAAGCTGGTGGCAGCATTGCCTCTACATCTGAGTTCGCCTCCAATCCGAGTTGGGTTCTCCTAATAGAACTTCCAACCAGGACCCATAGTAAGTGTAGGCCTTCAGGCTAAACTTTTAACTCAGAAGTGATATCCCTTTGCCATTAAGTTTCTCCAGCATGCTCTCTCTCTGAAGGAGATGTGCCCAATCCCATTTCCTTGTTGCTATACATCAGATTTCTTCCTAAACATCTCCACCCTGTGGTCATAGCTGACAGTGGCAGATGGTTTGATGTATTAAAACTGGTTAAGCATCAATGGTCAGGAGTTGATGCAGGAGGTTCAGCTGATGGACCCAGGAATCACAGCAGATGTGTTTTGAATCAAGTTGGTTTCCTTGCAGGGCACAATAAGGAAAGCAATGCTGGCCACCTCCCTGTTGGGGTTGCATCCCACCTACATCTACAAGGTAGTTCTGCTGGGGAGCACGTCAGTGGGAAAGTCAAGCCTGGCCTACCGATACGTCAAGAATGACTTCAAGGAGTCACTGCCAACCGTGGGATGTGAGTGAGCACCTTCAGTAGTTTAATGGCTCTGGACAAGAGACCAGGCCTGGTGTCCTTCCTTGCAGTATAGTGGGATGCAGGAAAACAGATTGGGATATCTTGCTGTAGCACAGAGGTGTTTTTGAACATGTTATGGACCTGCCCCATCGCTGTCACCTTCAGATCTCTGCTGACCAGGCTGTAAGCAAAGCCAACTCCAGACTGGTTCAGTCTCTTTGGAGGCAAGTGAGCAGCAAAATGGGTGAAACATGAGGCCTGAACTACACTGCCCCTTCTGCCCTAGGTCCTGTGCTGCCCTGATAGCTATTTGTACACCCTGGGAGAGTCTCCCCTGTACATGTTCTGTCCCAGCCTCAGTGTCCTTCTAGGGGAAAGAGGTTCTGGCTGAGGTGCAGCAGTGCCTCATTCCTCCAGTCTGCCTGCAGAGCAAGAACCATGCCCTGGCCAGGTAAAAATCCCACCGGCTAGGAGATCTGCCTCTGAACATTTCCTGTCATAGACTAGTGGAATCATCAAGGCTGGAAAAGACCTTCAGCATCATCAAGTCCAGCCATCCACCCAACAACCCCCAACCACTAACCCATCTCCTGAAACNCAGAGAGAAGAGGCTAACCTACACCCAAAAGCAGTCCATGCTTTGATAGAAAACAGCTGGAGAGCCGAGAGCCCTGCTCCTTCTTTAACCTCCTTCATGCAAAAATGCCAGCCAGGATGAAGTTGCCTCTCATGTACCTTCACATCAGTTCAGATTTCTACAACACCTAGACATTAAAGAAGTTCACTTCTATGATATACTTGGGTTTTGCCCTAAGGTGACACATATGTCCTCGTCCCACCTGAAGATCTAGAGGGTAGAGGAGAGCAAGGAACTGTAGAACTGTTCCTTTGTCCCTCTGCCTTGACTCTGTCTGGTCCTGGGAGTTGGAATGGAGGTTACCCTCTGATGGGAGCTTTTTTCAGTGGATATTCCTATTCACAGCTCTCACAGGTCTGACCCACCAGCAAGGAGTGGAGGAGGCTGTCTATCTGTGGGCTATTCTGCAAAGCTCAGAGCTATCTGATAGCAAAACTGGTGGGCATCCACCCAAACCTGCAGCGAAGAAGGGCTCCCAGCCTGCCTCAGGCTGTGCTGCCTTTCAACATTCTATCAAAGGTGCCAGTGGTCATGAAGAACCTTTCCCAGTTTCGAGCACTAGAGCACTGATACCGGCCCTTGGGATGGGTTTGACCCTACAGCAGCAGATCTCAGCTCTCTCCTTTTGCTGCAAGTGAACATACAATGTGCGTATTTCTCATAGGCTCCTTCCTCACCCAGACGCTAAATCTGCAGGTAGCCACTATGAAGTTTGAGATCTGGGACACAGCGGGCCAGGAGAAGTACCATAGCATCTCCCACCTCTACTATCGGGGTGCCCAGGCAGCTCTGCTTGTTTACGATGTCACTAACAAGGTAAAGCAAGTGATACTGATCCCTCTTGTGACAAAACCATGCCATGCTACAGCTGCCCTGGTGGGATAGAGGTGTCCAGATCATGGTGTTTGTACTTTGTAGAACAGAAAGCATGCACCAGTGTGGCCTGGGACGACAAATGCCCCACCTGGGATGTGCTGGGAGCTGTCCCTGTCCATGCAGGACCATGCTGTCACCCCAGGGGCAATGCAGAGAGGGTGCATCCCACCCTAGGGTAGTTTGAGGGTCCGTGACCTCTTTCCCTGAGAGAGCAATCAAAGCCTCCCCAGCAGATCTCTTCCACCCTTTTTGATTTGGTGCCACCTGTTCTGCTTTGCTAGGCCTGACACAAAGTGGTAGCTCAAAACCAGATGACTGAGGGGCTTGTTCCTCCATATCTCCAGGAAACATTCACCAGAGCAAAACTGTGGCTGAGGGACCTGGAGAAGGAATTTCTTCCTGATGAAATCATCATTGCTTTGGTGGGCAACAAGGCAGACCTTGCTGCTGAGAGAGAGATAAGCACTGAGGTGAGCACCAGACGGGGAGTTCCCAGGATGTCTCACCAGCACTGGGACAAGTCCTAGCAAATGGGAGAATTTAAAAGGCTCCCTGTGTGATCATTGACCTGCCATGACACCTCACCATAACTGAACACACAGGATGGAAGAATAACTCTGCTTGTCTCCATCTAGGAGGGGGAAGAGTTTGCAAGGACTGAAGGCCTCCTGTTCATGGAGACATCTGCAAAATCCAACTACCAAGTCAATGATATCTTTATGACTATAGGTGAGTTGTGCAGCAGCTCTAGGCAGGAGCACAGGCAGGTGACCCACAGGCCCCCAAATCTCATCTTCAAAGCCTTCCCTAACCCATTCCCCAAAACTGTCCATCTTTATAGCTTGAACTCGTCACCATAATCTCCTTCAGGTGAGTGCAGCTTGCTCTTCACCTTGGCAAACAGGAGGATCACAGCAATCTCTGTGGTTTCTGTGAAACATGCTCCGCCTTTTCAGAAGGATGGGTAGATCCATCCAAGGATTCTCCAGCATCAGAGCTGGGTTCCAGGCCCTCTTCCAAAGCCACAACTCTTTTGCTTTAATTTCCAGTCCACGGCTTATGGTGTCCCCAGCTCAGTAGAGCTCTGATTTAGTTAACATGGGACAGTACTGGGGCCAGCACTGGCTCCCCATGGTGGGACAGACCAGCTCTCATATCCCACCCTACTGGCAGGAGAAATAAGTCCTCTCTGCCCTTGTGTTTCTTCCCAGCCCAAAAGCTGCTGCAGATAGAACAGGAGAAAGCATCGGCCCAGTTGTTGGGCGAGATGTCAACTGTGGACCTGGAGGAAAGCAAGGAGAGGATGAGGTGCTGCCGGTTCTAAGGACGGGCAGCTCTGCACCTCATCAATGACTGGATGAGGTCTCCAAGAGAAGTCGTGACAAAGCAGAGGGGACATCAAAGCACAAGGGCAGCTCAGCCCAACCACCCTCCTTGAAACATGCTCAGAGGTCATGCACAGGGGTTTCTTCCACTAACTTTCTGGTTCCAAGAACATCCCACCAGCCCCAGCTGGTGACATCCCCCCACTCCAGCTGCAGTCACCTCCTCCATGTCCCTTCCCATCAAGAAAGGGAGGGTTTAACTTCATGGGGCAAGGCAGGAGCATCTTGGGGGCTTTACCCTGAGGCTGCAAATAAAGACAACTTTGGCCTAAAGGGGCTCATTTTACTTCCTGACCTGGATGTGGGGACCACAGGAAGCCTGTAAGTGTCATGGATTTGAGTTAGTGCTCCCCCTGCCCTGGCAGCCCCATCCCAGCCCATGAGGCAAGGCTTGGCTCCACCACAAGGCAGCAGATACCCTTGATTATGTTCTTATGGCAAACAGTACCCTTTAGCCAGGTTGTGCCAGTCCGCTCTTTCCTGAGGACAACCCCCAGCACCCAGGGACACCCACCTCCGATGTTTCTTCAGGCTGAGCTGTCCTGGAATGGGAGCAGAGTGGGAGGTCTTCCTCTTGGAGAAGGCAGATTTGCTGTCTTCTCTTGCCCCTTCCTGAGGGCAGCTGGGTGCCACTGGTTGATAATTGCTACTCATTCCCCCCATCTGCCCCGGCTCTCCTTCCTACCCCAGATTAACTCTTCCCTCCCCAAAACACCCTAGACCCTCACAGCTGGGCCAGCAGACACAGACTAGAGTGCTGAGGGCCACCTGTTCTCACCTCTAGACAAGACAGAGGATAAAATGGTCTGGCTTGGGGACACAAGGGGATGCCTGGAGACGTGTGGCACAACAGGCAGGATCCTCTGTGCTTCTGATCTGGCCCATGGACATGGGGTGGCTGTTTCAGACTCTGATACCATGGAAACAAGGATGTTTGGGACACCCATGGATGCCAGCATGCTGCAGGGACCCTCAGGGCCTGGTGTTGTTTTGGGGTTGGGTGGTATAAACCCACATTTTTGGGGTCAAACCCTCCACCCCGCACCGCCCCCCCCCCTCACCTTGTGCTTTGGAGCAGAAAGGCTATGACACCAGGATGAGAGGAGAAGAGTGTTTTATTGTGGGTTCAGCTCAGGAGCTGCGCTGCAACCAGGGGGGCTGGGGGTGTGGGTGGCGGGGTGGGGCACAGGCAGCCTTCCCTGGATGGCTGCTCTGTCCCAGGGCTCTCCGCCGCCCAAAGCGTCCCACAGGCCTGATTCCACGCCCCGTGTACCAGGAGGGGTCAATGTCCGGGTCTGCAAGGAAGAAGAGGAGGAACTGTCAGGGGGTGCTGTCTGGGAGGGGTGTCACAGAGAGGACCCAGGACATTACACCCATGAGTGGAGTGTGACCACCAGGGAGGCAGGAAAGGGGGTTGAGGGAGATAGAAGTTGTCGCAGAGGCTTTTTCAGCACAGGTCTTTGTTTCTGCATAGACTCCCCCTCACCCCAAAAGTGTAGTCAAGTCACAGGGTGCAGAGGGTTGGACAGGGGGAGACCCTTACTCCTGCTCTCCTTACTCCTGATTTCCATGGAGAGCTGGTGCACGTGGCCACGAGTGACAGACAGGGTCAGGCAGGCGAGCAACAGGCACAGCAGGCAGGTGACTCCCAGCTTCATCCCCGGCACCCTCTGCCACGGTGGCTGGTCCCCAAAAACTGCTGATCCCGGATGCTTCCCACTGGTGCTACGATGATGGCTGCCTCTGATGTGGCTGTGGGTGTGGGAGGAAAGGAGTTTGACTGTAATAGAGACACCCCATTTGGAGTGAATGCTCATGGGTTGAGCCCCCCCATCACAGGGTGGGAGGTGTGATAGAGGGGATGGGGCAACCACAGAGCTTTTGCAATGGGGCTGCATCCCCATGACAGCAAAGAGCTTGGAGCAGCTTGATTGAAACCTGAGAGTTTGGCAGGAGCTGGTACTTCTGGGGAAAGCAACCCCATCAGATATCAGCTTTTCAACCCTTCTGCTCATTAAAGTCAATTTTGGTCCTAGCCTAGGGTCTTAGGCCAGGCCTGGCATCACTCTTTCTCTCTGGGATCCTGGTGGGACCCCACACCCCCCAGCGACAACACCAGGATGCAGCACCAAGCAGAGGAACGAGTAAGTTTTGCTGCTGGATGGATGGACTGCTATAGCACCCACCCCTGGACCCAGCTGACAGCCCAGGGGCACCCTGTAACCTGCTTTATGGCATGAGGTGATGAGCGGTATCCTCAGAGTGATGGGCTGGTTTGGTGGAAGCAGGGTAATATGGGTGCAGGAGGACACAGCAGGGAGGCAGCAGCAGTTTTATCATCAGGGATTTGTGCCCAGGAGAAGTTGCAGCCAGGCAGGAGCCAGTCTGGGCTCAGGAGAGCTCAGGTTTGACTTTTCACAGCTGCCTCCTGGAAACCCCCAAAAGCGGCTGGACAGACACAAGGACACAAGCACAGAGGCAAAGCAGCACTGGAGAGACTCCAGCAGTACCATAAGCAGTCAGAAGCAGCGTTGCCCTCGCAGGGCCATACTCACCGAGGTGAGGAATCTGGCTACCGTCCCGCTGAGCCCAGTGGCCGCCTCCTGAGCAGGAGTCCCCTCCGGTCGCTGTTTTTATGGCTGGTTCGATGCTGATGTCAGCAGCGAGCCCTGGCAGGGGATGAACTGGGACATCTCCCCTCCCCGCCAACCTCTCTCATCAAATCAGCTCAGGGATTTTCATGAGTCAGAAGGGACCAGCGTTTTATCTCCCGCTGGTCAAGGCAGATAGCTTGAAAACACGTAGATCGTTGTTCCCCATCCAGGGTTGTTTCAGGCAAGGGGAAGGTTTCTGTTCCATCATCTCCCTGGTGGGGAGCCCCTCAACAAGCACCTGCTGGNTTGCTGGTAGGAATGGGATTGTCCCTGCAGACTTAGGGCTTCAAACCTCCTGTTTTAAAGGGGTTAAATCACTCCCAGGTAACAATTTCCTATGACATTGGTTCTGCTGAAAGAGCCAGCTCTGTCCCCATCAGAACATAGCCCCAACCCCCCCCACACACAACAAGTTACTGGAATTAAAGACATCCCTAAACAGGGATATCTCTGCACTGGCAGGATGGTGAAGACACTGATACTGATAGGGTGTGGGCAGGGGAAAGGACTCTATCTGACAATCCTACATGGGGCTGACATTGTCATGGCACAGATCTTCATCTCATGTCCCAGTCAGCTCTGATGTCTGAGCGTGACCAGTGCTGGGGAGGGGTCACAAAAGCAGTATTGGGACCACTGCAGAGAGACACTGAAGGCAGAAAAAGCAATGGAGAGAGGAGAAGCTCCCCCCCTCCCACTGACAAATAAATCCAGATCTTGGGCTTAGCAGGACTCTCTCCGCTCCAGGGATGGTGCTGTTATTTAATACAGATTTAAGGCAACTCTGATTTGGGGTTTACTGTGTTTTGGCTGCCAGATTTGATCCTGGGTTTCCACCCAAGTTGGAGCACCTTGTTCCAGGGTCATCCATCCCCTTACTGCCCGCCCAACACACATCCCATTTGTCCTCTCTCTAGGTACCATTGCCTTCCCCCATCACAACTGCAGCACTGTGCTCAGCATCTCATAAGCCACCTGATCAACACCATCTCCCCCCATTCTGCCTGGGTGCCTCTAGTCTGCCCAGTCCTGCAGCAGGAGGTGCACCTGCTAGTGCTAGCTCTTTACAAGAGTAAAGAGCCTTCACTCGAATAAGCTCAAAGAACAGGTGCTGTGAAACGGGTCCTGGACACATGGTTTGCTTTATTGCATGGTTTAGTGCACACATATATAGAATCTCTACACAGGCAGGTGGGGCAGGAGGCCAGCAAACAACAAAGTGGGTGACTACAACCCACACGATGCCTTCATTTGAGCTGCTGAGGCTCACCCCAAAGTCTTCGTCTCAGGGCCAAGCATCCGAGTGGTGGCATGAAAGGACTTGCAGCTGAAGTCAAAAACAGCAAAAGAAGCAGTTGGAGTGAAAGTTGAACCCTGATGCTAAAAGGGTAGGTGCAAGCCCAGTGCATCACCGAGGTCTTGATGGAGCTTCTTTCTGCCAGGCACCTGCCACCCTAGCACCAAAGCCAGTGGAGCAGTGTTGCCCTGGTGTCCAGGAGAAATCCCACCACAGCACTGTCTTGCACTCTAGAACTTCAGGCCAGAAGAATTTAGTTTCAAAACAAGAAACTGGTTGTGTTCCCAGCTGGGAAGCCCAAACCAAAGCTTTGGGGTGACCAATTTCTGGGAAGCAGTTCCTACAACTACCAAAGCCATACACATGTGTAACTGGTGTGGAGATTGATACTAGCACTGCTAATTAATGTGGTTTTAGTACAGATGCACTGGAACAGCCCCAAATGGTCCAGCCCTACTTCAGCTGCCAGGGATCTTCCCTGCATTGCCCACTGCAGAAGGAGGAAGCGGGGGCTAGAAAGGACAAGGAATAGCAGGTACAGAGCCAGATTTTTTAACATGAACTGCCTTCAAAGGGACCTGCGAGAGAAAGCAACTCTCTCCCCATCTCAGTGTCCTGGGCATGGAGCAGGGCACAGATCACCTGGGGTTAATGGATGTGCAGAATTAAAAGGAGGAGAAGAAACAACTTGAGGACTATCTGTAGGAGGGTGGTACCAATACCAATGTCACCTGGCAGGAGCTCAGGGGCACCAGAACCCCCAAAGACCATCACAACCCCTCTGAAGGATCAAGATGATCCTCCCAGATTCTGCAACTCCATCATCAGGCACAGAGGACATGCTCATCTACAAAGTGCCTCTTGGCATGGGCTGACCGCTTTGCAGAGCAGGGAAAGCCTCCAGAGAAGTGGCCCTACTGTTTGCTGGAGTCCTGCATTTGCTCTTACTGCCTCACATGCACAGGGGATATCTTTGAGAGCTGGAAACCCAAACTGGTCCCAGAACAAGCCCTCCAGCCTTTCTTGCTACCACTTCCCTAAGCCTTGTCTCACATCCTCAGATGGTCACAGCTGCTTTAGGCATGGTGGCACCAAGCCTTAGTGGGTCTTTGCACAGCTCTGATCAAAGATCTCTTGGCCAAGTGCGCACTGGGGGGGAGCCAGCCCTGCTTCCACCCTGGTCTGCTGCTCAGGGAAGGGCAGTGATGGCAGGGAGCTGGGACCAGTGCTGGGATACAAATCCCAGCCTAGGAGGCCTGAGGGCATGCTCTATCTGGTTCATCCTAAGGGAATTCTACACCTGCTGACAGCTCCTGTCCCTGCTTAGCACCAGCCTGGGACAGAGCAGGGACAGGCACTGAGAGTGCTGGTCAAGTGTTACTGCTTCTGCTCCCGCTCCCTATACTGGAAAGCCACAATGACCTCCAGCTTCTGAGGAGGAGGGTGCTCCTGCTCTGCATCCCTTGGTCCCCTTAGTTAAGTTGGTGCTTGAAGAGCTACCCAAAGCTGAGGTCTCCTGCCTGCATCCTCCCTTGAGAGCCCCTAGCCATATGTCTACACTCCAGTGCCTTGTTCCTCTCCCTGGCAGCTCCTGGCAAGACCTCCTGCCCATGGTCTCAGGCTTCCCTCTTGTCCGGGGTTTTGTGGAGAAACAGACATGGGAAAAGGGAGAGCAAGCATCAGGGGGAAGGTGGCGAGGCTTGATGCTGAGGTCTTGTATCATCAGTGAAATGCAGCGGCAGGAGGCTCCCCCTCTCCTCAGGACAAATGGGTCATCACAGGCTTCTGCAAGGCACCAGAGAGACCAATCTCAGCTCACTGCCATGCCCAGGCAGCAAGGCCAGTGCACTCCTTGTCCACCCCAGCTGACACAACATGGACCAAGGACGTGTCCCATCCTGTGGACCATGCAGGCAGCATAAATTCCAGGATGTACCTCTTTGGTCCCCCACATCCTGGAGTTTACAACACCCCAGACCTCTGGCAGTGATGCCCAGGCATGCCTGCCCTTTCTGACCATCAAGTGAGACCCATGCCAAGAGCTGGGGGCTCCAGCAGCTCCAGGAGAATATGGGGAGTGATGAGGACTCTGAGGGTCTGGTTCATACCGCAAAGAGCCTCTCCACTCTCCTGTTCTTCCCGTTGGGGTTTCTCTGCGTCAGAGAACCACGGTACACAGAGTTGCGGTCAAAGGAGTCATCAAGACCTGTAGTGAAGGAAGAAAGATGGGAATCAGGTTCTAGCCAACATCACTAGAGCTTTCAGTCACCCACCATATCACTTGGGTTATTGTGCCCCTTGCTGGTGCTGGCTGCAGCTTGTGGAGCTTAGGGACAAGGTTTAGTGGTGGCTTTGGACAGCTGGGTTAATGGTTGGACTTGATGACCTTTTCCAACCTAAATGATTCTGCGATTCTGTGCTCATGGCATTTTCCTCTCCAGGAGGATGGTGGGAAGCTCTCTGACAACAGGTAGGCAAAAGCTGCTGTTGCTTGCATTTCCAGAGCACAATGATAGTTGGGTCAGCCTGACAGTGGTCAACTGCCAATTGGCTGCTGTGCCAAGGTTCAGGTCACTGTCTACTTTGAAGCATTCCTAAGCTGCTGTTTCTCATATGGAGGACCTCTTGCCCCCCACCAGAGACCAATAGCTCAGGCAAGTGGGCAACAGAGTCAAGGATAATTCCCCAAAACCACCAGCTGAGAAAGAAGAGATTATGGATTTAGGTGAGGCTCTGGAGTTTAAAAGGCATTGGGATGCCACAAATTAAATAAGACAGATATTTCCCTAGCCTCTGGGGTGGCTGGAGCCCTGGCTGCAGGGAATTTCTTGGTTACTGGGGGACTGAGCCAGCTCAGCCTGACCTCTGTTCTCCCAGTACTTCCCCAAATTCTGCCTCCTCGTTTTTACATCACCCACCATCGGTTTCCCCTGTGACTGTCCCAGCAGCAGTTCCATGAGAACAAAGAATGGGGAAACAAAGATGGATATGGAGCAAGAGAGAACCCAGCATCCTCCAGAGCCCAGCTCATCTGCAGGTCCCTGCCTCTCACCACAGTCCTTACCTGTGATTTCAAGGGGACTGTTGAACTTCTTCCTGAACAGTTGCAGCCCAGGCATTGCCTGAAAGAGAGGGGAGCAGCCTGCTGTGGGGAAGGACATGGGAGAACAGAGGTCGTCTCCAAAGCCACTGCTTTGGAAGCATCTCAGATTAAACATGTACTCACTTTCACGTCATCTGAAGACTCCCCTGGACTGCTACTGGTGGGACCAGGAGAGGGGAAGCAGGCAGCCTGTGGACACAGGAATGGCAGAGGTTTCTCTACAGAGGCAGCCCCTCTAGAACACCCAGGGTCTGCTGCAATAATGCAGAGAATCACTTACATCTCTCAGGGCTTGGGCTTCTCATACCCACCTCAATGTTCATCTGCCCACTTGACTTCTTCCTTGTCTTTTCCACTGACTTCACTGTCAGCCCCGCAGCCGACAAAGCCGCGATTCGAGATTCAATGTCCGATATCTGTAGAGGGTGAAAGACCAAACTCCATACAGATGGTGACAGAGGATCCACCACAGCTCCACTTACTGTCACTGCCCAAGCAAAGCAGCTCTCAGAGCTGAGCCCTCACCTCGCTCTCTGCCTGCTGCACCTGAGCAGCTGCTGAGGCCACTTTATCCTCCAGCTCTGACAGTTCCGAGTCAGTGGTGCCACTCTGCTGAGCCCCTTCCTCAAGCTCCTTCAGGGTCTTCTCCAGCTGGTAGGTCTTCCCAGCAGTCAGGTACACCTGAAATATAATAAAACAAGCCACACTGCAAAATCCATCTCCCTGGAGTCCTCATCTTCTGGTGCAACCCCAGCCCCAGACACAATAGCTCCTGCTACTATTTCACGACTGCCTTCCTCCCTCACAGCACCAGTCAGCTCTGTCAGGGCTTGTCAACTTACTTCTTCCCTTCCCCAGTCTTTCCAGAGCAATTCCCACAGGCAAGAGATTGAATGGGAACTCAGAGCTGACCAAAACTTAGTGACTGACTGGAGAAGCATCAGCACCTCAGAGGGGAGGCAGGTACCTGCACATAAGCGCAGGCTGCAGCAACAAACAGGAAGAGAGACATTTCTTGACTGACCCCAAAATCTCAGTGATGCTAATGCAGTTTCCTGCTCCTCCAGTCCTCTCTACTTCTCCTGGGCTGCATATTGCAGGAAGCTGCCTGGCAAGAGTCACCTGCAGGCACTGAAGAATGAACATCCACCCAAATCACAGCAGTATACCTCATGTCCCACAGGTCTCACCCATCCCAGTGCAAACCCTGAGGCCATAACAGATTAGAAACGTAGTGTCCCCTGAGTCACAGGGACAAGTTTCTTGACAGACCCATTGAGAGTAGAGCCAGCGGTGACTCAGCTGGGCCCAGGAGGAGCAGCAGGATGGTCACACACCTCCTGGGGCCATCCTCTACCCACCAACTCTCCTCTAACCTGCCACTGAAGACAGCAGCACTAAGCCGAAAGTTCACAGCCTTTCCAGCACTAATTTCTCTCTTGGCAGAGAGAGCACCTCAAAACCTTCATGCAAACCCCTCTTCTTTCCCTTGGATGCTGCTTTTGGCCAGAAAGCAGCCAGGTGAGGCAGGTCCTGAGCACGTTCTGCTCCCAGCAGCTTCCTGCTTTTAGGTAGAAGCTTTCATTGATGAGAACAAAGCCACACAATGTGCTAGAAAACCCTTCTTCCCACCACAGTATGTTTCTAACAACAGAAACCAACCACTGAGGGTTAGCCATGACTCTTCACCCCATCTCTGAAAGGTTTAGCTGGGGTTGGGTAATGGCACTGCAGACACAATCCTTTTCCCACAGGGAATCAATTTGTAAGGATTTAGAAGGTGCTAAAAATCCATAAATGAATTGTCAGTGCTTCACAGTGTCAGTCCAACCTAGCAGGGATTAGCTTTAGATGTCAACTCATCACCTGCATGAGCCTATCAGCCCCAGGCATGAGGCAGCCTTAGTGAGGTCACGCTATGCAGCACGGTAAAGCCATTATGGAACATGGGGCTGGGAAGGGACCACATTAAAATGGAGCAAAAGGAACATGGACTGCTGGAGTCAAGCAAACTCATCCTCTCTCCCTGTTGTTCACCCAGGGGAACCAGAAGTTGAGGACAAGGGAAGCCTCAGCACAGAGGATCTGAAAGGTGCCACCTCCCTTCTTGGACAGCACCGGCTACTGTTAGACATTCATGACAGAATGGCCCAGAGTGGAAGGGACCTCCAAAGGTCATCTAGTCCAGCCCCCCTGCAGTGAGCAGGGAAATCCTCAACTAGATCAGGTTTCCCAGAGCCTTGTCTAGCCTCACCTTGAATGTCTCCAGGGATGGGGCCTCAACTGCCTCCCTGGGTGACCTGCTCCAGTGTTCAACCACCCTCATCCAATTCTGGACTTTTTAATCCCTCTGCACTGCCCATCATTTCAACACTGATCTATCTACTGACAAGAAGTTGTGGGGGGATTTGTCTGTATTCCCGCCCCACCGATGCACCATGCAGAAAGCTCTCGTAACCCTTACGTTTTCTTCGAGCTCACGGTACGCTTCGGACACCTCTTTGCCATCCCCCAGGCACGGAGGATGCCCCATGGGGAGGACGCAGCCCCTGCCGCACTGTCCCTCTCCGTGTAGTGACTCGCACACCGCTCTCTCCGTGGCGTTTATGGCTCTCAGCACTTTGGCTGTGATCTCACTCAAAGCCTGAGCCGACGACCTCTGCGAATGCCCAGCACAGCCAAAGCGGAAGAGTGGGAGGGGGAAGGGGGAAAAAAAATAAGGACATTATTTGAATGTGGTGAACAATCCAGCGCAGGCCACCAGACCTTCAGGAACAGTAGAAGCGGTAATTAAAGGGCTCGTGCTGTTCCTGAAGGGCTCTCCACACCAACGATGGACGTGTGGTGAAAGCAGATCTTTGATCTCAGCCCATGCTTTCCACAGGACGGCTGTGACAAAAGAAGTAATCTCAAAAGGGTTGGGGAAGAGGTTATTGAGGGAAGCATTGCTCACCAGGGGTGGTGCCACCAGAGCTGCCTGACAGCCACAGCTCCTGGCCACCTGCAGGCCACCCAGTTGGGACCTAATTGCAGCAAATTGCTTTACACTTCAGCAGGTGGTGGTAAAGGAGATCAAAAAAACAAACCCACAACTACATAAATGTATTGTGTTGTCACAGAACTCAGGACTAATGTCCTCTCTTCCCACCCCAAGGTGGTCTGACGGCAATAATGCTCGTAAACGCTGCCTTTTGCTTGATAAGGCACTAAGCACACGTGAAAACACAGCAAAGAATCCCATAAAGTCTCTCTCAACTGATAATTCCCTGGAAACCAAGGAGATGAAGGCGACAGATGCTCTGGTGACCACTGGTTGTGTTTACAGCGGCACGTATGTCCAGGTGAGCTGTCCTGCAGAGGACCAACTAACTCAGTGACATTTTCATCATTTTATGGTTATGGAGGTTTTTAATTCCACATTTTCCATTAGGATCATCTCCTTTCATCGCAGTGTTCCCCAGTTAGAAGATTTCCTCCTAACTAGACAGAAGACTTGTGTATAAACCAACCCAGAACCATGCAGAATCCAAACCTGGCCCTGGTATAAGTGCAGTTACTGCTGGAAACGCCACGCTGACATAGCCTTCAACCAAGGCTGGTCCATCTACACCACTGCAGCAGTTTCTAACTCACTATTGCAGGAAGGTGTTGGAGCATTACCACAATGCAAGAAGCTGAACTTTGTTTTACTTCTCAGAGTTGGTCCTTCTTGAGGTGTTGCAACCCAGCAAGGTCTCTCTTGATTGCTCTCATGCTCTAGCAACGGGGTTAGACTAGCTCTGGAGACCTCATGCAGGAAGGACAGGGACCTGCTGCAGCTAGAGTTAGCCAGAGGAAGCTACCAAAATGATCAGGGGACTGTAGCACCTCTGCTAAAAGGACAGGCTGAGGGTGCTGGGGTTGTTAACCTGGACAGTATTCGGGGGGACTGGAGAACAATCTTCCAGTCCCTGAAAGGGACTACAAGAAGGCTGGAGAGGGACTGTTTACGAAGGCCTGGAGTGATAGGATGAGAGGCAATGGTTTCACATTAGAGAAGGGCAGACTGAAATGGACTGCTAGGAAGAAGTTCTTTAGCAGGAGGGGGGTTGAACACTGGAACAGGTTGCCCAGGGAGGGAGTTGAGGCCCCATCCTTGGAGACGGGAGGCTGAACAAGGCTCTGGGCAACCTGATCTGGTTGAAGATGACCCTGCTCCCTGTGGGGGGTGGGGTGGGGTTGAGGAGGGGGCTTGGACTAGATGACCTTTGGTGGTTCCTTCTATCTAATCTGGGTGACTCTATGGTTCTGGATGATCTCCAGAGGTCCCTTCCAACCCTTGTTGTGTCATATAATTCCACTGAGAGCCAACAGCTGTGAGGTGTCCTCCCTGCTTCATACCTGAGTCTTGGTCAAATCATTCTTAGGAAGAAGGAGGCATGTCAGTAAGGATGCAGGACACAGCTGGTCCAGAGTCAGACCCTAAGACATTTCTTCTAAGTAGATGTGGGGGTTGTGTACCTTTCCATTACAGGCAGTAGCCTACAAGTCCTCCAAGACACTTTCCTTTTGACTCTTGGAGAATCTATAAGGAGAACGGTGCAGATCCAACACCCTGGAACTTCTCTATCTCTTGACACTCCTAGAGCAGCAGCTAAGTCAGGAACCCCACAGCCCTGGGTGGCATCAAGGTGGAGAGGTGGGACAAAACAAGTCACATTATCACAGCCATAAACCACTGTGAGCAGAAGGAAGCATGGATGGAGCCTAGAATGGTGCAGGTGGGAGGACCTAGGTTACCTTTCGAGCATCTCTGGCCACATCATCACAGGAGGAACTAATCTCTGGCTTCTTTGCTCTCTTTTCTTCATGCTTCTCTTCTTCAGATGAGACTTCTTTGTCACTGATGTTGCTGGCTAACTCCTCCAGCTTCCTCTTCAACTCCTCTTCCTCGGCATCAGCATCAAGATGGGACTCTGAGGTGGGAGACTGAAGGAGCAGGAGAAAGGGGTTGCGTTAAGAGTATCCTCTTATGGATATCTGGTGGATATCTGGACTTGCCCAGGTTCTGACACACTCACAGCAACCATGAGCACTGAAGATCAAGTGTGACTGCAAATGAGCTTTGCAAAGGGGACTTTGAGACTCTTCTCTACACCATTATCACAAGGGGTAGCGAGTCCACCCAGCAGAGCAGCAAAGCCCCGTGAGCTGTGCTCCAGCTCCATGCTGAGGACTGCAAACCCTTGATCTAAGAAGACTCCAGTCCCATTTCCCATCTCCCCCAGAACCTTCCTGATTTTCCCTGAGGAAAATTGCTTTCCCCTTCACCTTAAAGGGGAATCTGGGACCAACACCCACCACATTTTCATTAGGAATCACAGTGTGGCTGCTGGCTCCAGGATCATGCTGACTCAAAGTCATAGTCCAGTAGGGTGAAGGAAGCAGCCATGTGAATTACTGCTTCCTGAGGTAGCTTTTGGGTAATCTTGTTTGTGATAAGAAAGCACACAGCACATTTTCCTGTAGGATAGATGGTGTATTTCCACCTGGCCTGGTTATTAGGTGCAATTCATAGCACCTGGAGAAGAATCCTATTAAACTTGCAGGCGCTGGAAGGGATCTCCGTAAGTTACTGAACTTACTGTCCCTTGTGTTAAGGTGGGAATACAATTATCTGTGTTATATCTGGTGGGGTTCTGTCTAAGCTGTTCCTAATGACCTGGAACCACAATTGCAGCTGGCGTTTTTTCTCTCAGGCAGCCTATTCTTAGACTCTGCTCTCCTTTCTGCTGTAAAGCCTTGCTTACTAGTTCACCCCAACCTGCACCACAACACTTTGGACTTGTTGATTCTCCTCTGATCTGCCCTAGATGTGGCAGTAAGTATGGGATCCTGTAACTGTACACATCTCCCACTGCCTGGGCCAGGTTCACTGACAGGAACACTAGGTGATTACCAACGTGGCCATTTCCACTAAGAATTTAAGAAAAAAACCCAAGAAACTGCACTGTATCCCCGATGCCTAGAGGACCTCTCTGCAGTTATCACTGTCCATTCTCCTGAGCCATCAGCCGCCAGAGCAGCTCATGGTGATGGGTTCATACAAAGGAAGAGTACATGGTTTAAAATTAGAAACTCTAAAATCAATGGTAAGCCACCTAGGCATTCACAGATTCTACATCACTTCCCAGCTCTAACTCAATATAGCTCTTTTCTTCCAACCTTGATGACATGGTGAGACAAGGGCAGTCAGTTCAGAAGTGGCTGCTGGCTCCAGGATCACACTGACACAAAGTCATAGTCCAGCAACATGAAGGAAGCAGACATGTGAATTACTGCTCCTTGAGGTAGCTTCTGGGTAATCTTATTTGTGATAAGAACACAAGCAGCACATTTTCTTGTAGGATAGATTTTGTATTTCCCCCTGTCCCTGTTATTAGGTGCAATTCATAGCACCTTGAGAAGGATCCTATTAAATAGAAATCCTTCTTGACTCTGATCTTGTACCTGCAATAGCCACATGACTTCCTCCCAACTATTAACTGAACCTCCCATGATTCCAAATGAGCTGTCGCAGCTCTGCAGGTGTACCATCACCCACCTAACAACTCTCCTAGAGCTGACATCTCATGGAGTATCAACCTGAGACTTGGTTCTCGTTGAGCAGAAGGGGAAAGGAAGGAGCTGGCATGGCTCAAATCTATTGCTTTCTGTGCTGTCATGCAATGTGTTTTAAGGCACTCCATCACCTCCAGCTAGAGTCCAAGTCCAAAACAAAGGATTAAAGTAGAATCACAGAATCATTAAAGTTGGAAGAAACCTCCAAGATCATCCAGTTCAACCATCAACTCAACCCCATCATGTCCCTGCTTTCAAGTACCACATCTACATGGTTTTTGAACCCCTCCAGGGACAGTGACTCCACCACCTCCAAACAAGCTGAGTCAATTTGGTATCTCCAGCTTTATCCCTGGCTCTTTTAAAGAAGCCTTTCCAGTGCTGAGGGGAAAGGATCAGCACAGCCACACCGGGAAGGAAGTGTCCTGGTTCTACATGGTTACCTCGTCACAGCGCACCAGGATTTTTTCCTCCAAGCGGTTCAGCACACGTTCAATTGCAGACATACGTTTGTTGAGCTCATGAATCTGGAGGAAAGGAAAGAGAGAAAGAAAAGGAGTAGAGAAGAGACCAGCCACCACTGCTAGGACAGTAAGTAAACCATGAAACCAGCAGAAGCAAGCAAGCAGCAGGGTATCACCACCATGGGCTGAATTTAAAGACATTAAGAAACAAAGTCTCCACAAAGTGGCCCAGGAGATGCTGATGAGCTTCATAGACTCTCCTTGAACCCAGAAAGCTCAAAGTGATGTTGGTTACCCAGCCCATCACAATTCCCACTAAAGCACTGATAGTAAACCACATCGCTGGCCCTATTGTGTTCCTGGTCCGGAACACAGGTTGTGACAAAACCATCTACTATCATAGACATGCTGTCTCAAATTCAACCCAACATCAATCTTCTCCTCCTACAAATGGGGTTTTCAAGCAGCAGCCCCTGCCGATATAGTCCTGGAGAGGAAGAGGGAAGGAGGTGAGGATTTCCTATGAGAAATTCCACCAGAAAAATGAAAACTGAATGTTTTCCCCAACTGGCTTTGAAACTCTTCTCCATGTTTCGATTAAGCAACCCTTAATTTCCTCACTTATTCTTCCAATGATAAAAAAGGATTATGAGGACAAGAGCAGAGAAAACCAAAGCAAATCCCATAAAGCCAAGAGAAGTGACTATGCTCAAGAGCCAAGACAAACCTCTGTGGTTAAATCACTGACAACATTAAAGAAGGCTTTTTTTTTTTCCTTTTATAAATGGAAGTTTTGCTTTCTTTACAGAAAAATAAAATAAAGTGTCCTTTGAGCCAAGCAAATAAAACACAAATGATGAGAAATATTGGCTGTTCGAGATCATGTCACCACTGACTCCCATTCAAGGGGAACGAGCAGTGAATACAGCAGTAAGTGAACGTAGTGATGCGAGGGCTTGGCTTTGCTTTTACTGCATTTCCATCCTCTCACTTTGTTTTTGTCCTTGATGGTGTCCAATTAATTAGACGCTCACAACAGCTTGGAGAGACCGCATCTGCTCAAGGGAAGGTGAATGTAAAGACCTGCTGCGTGCGCTGTAATTATCATATCCCACTGAATGAGTCTTTAAGCAGCATTAAACACCCAGGCAGGAAACAATCCGGTCCCATCTCTAAGTGGTTTCTCAGTACTGACTCTTGTCTTGCTCCTGGTGACAATGAGGAATGTGTGACGGGCCATCAGCTTCAGAGGAAGAGATTGTGACGAACCAAGCGCTGGCGCTAGCCAGTCCCCATAATGCAGAGGTTGGGAGAGGTCAGAGTGTAATGCACGGCCTGCTATTGATGGACAGGCACTGAAGAGCTTGCTTTCTCCTTCCCAAGCACAGTTGGTGTGAAAGCATAGGGATCACCCCATTAGGGTGCACCACCATTAGGGGCTGGACCACCCTGAGCTGCATTCCGCCTGACAAAGGCTCTGAACTGGTGTTGAAGACACTTAAACCACAGCCCCTAAGGAGGACATCAGGTCACTTGCTGCTGGAGAAGGAAGAGAGGTTTCTTCAGCAGAGGTGCTGCCTCTGATTTCTCTGATGCCCAGGACCTCTAAAGGAAGAGGAGCCACAAAACATCAAGCCCTTGGGAATTCAGGACCACTGAAAACCCTCAAGAGTCAGCAGAATTTTGGGGAGAAACCTGGTAAATCGGTGCTGATCTTTGAGGTTGTTCCTACCCAGCTTCTAAAAACAATAACCTGCAGTTACCAGGTCAGGGCTTCCTTTCATGTCTCAACAGATCTAAGAGCCTTTACTAACAGGGAGGTTTTGTTCTAGCACCTTCAGCTACTGAAATCACAGAGCTAAGGAACAGCCTCTGCTTTTGTAGGTAATAAAGTTAAGATCCTTTTCTTTGGGACTGAACAATGTCTCCTCTCCAGAATTAAAGCAAATCCCATTGACAGATCAAATCTATTTGGCCAAACTTGCATCTAAAGCAGTTTTAGATTTTTCTGTGGGGTCAAAGTGATACAAATGCCTGAGCTCTCCACCTCTCAAAACCTCCCAGAGCCAATGAGTTGCCTACCAGGAAAACAGCGAGATTCAGTGCAGGGTTAGTGGGAGTTAACAGACATCCTTCTGGGATTAGACCCATCAGGGGCTTGGGGATACACCAGAAACCCTGATGATGGCTGCGTGACATCCCCAGGCAGTGCTTGTAAGCAACCAACCCCAGAGCTCAATTGCTCAGAGAAACATAGTTTTTTTGCTGCCCTAAATCCCTCCTGGCCTGTCTCTGCCTTCTGGCCCACCTCAGCCCCTCCATCTTCTTCAATCCCACAACAAAGAGATGGACACCAGTCTCTTCTGAACCTCTTCCAGTTCTGCTAGTACACTGGTGCTGGCTGGGACTGGAACCTGGATATTCTTGCCTTCTATCTTTGGGTTTCTACCTGGCCTCTCCTTGGCCAACAGTGACAGCGATGCTCGATGCTCGTTTGCATCGTTGTGAAGTTAATGGTCCAGCACAGAGCTGGGTCTCTTCCTGCAGGGCAAGGAGAAGCTCTGCTGGAGGGTGGTTGCTAGCCATAAACACATCAGCAGCACAAAGAGCAGGAAGGAAGAAGAGCTATTTACCTCAATGAACAATGTTGGCATAAGAACAAATGGGGTTAAATTGGGAGTGAGAAGATGTCCTGTGATCATTAGAGTGACAGGACTCCACAGCAGCCTTCCTACTGGTGTGACAGAGGAAACCACAATCATGTTGGACCACCCTGAAGTGAGAGCTTGCCCAGCTGATAGAGGAAGTAATATAAATTTGGTCCTGTTTCCCCACTGCAAAGCAGGGTGTTCATTCCATGCCTAACGTACCGTGGCCTCAATAAGGACACCCAGCCCAGGGTTCTGCATTTACTGGGAACTGGAAAAGGGATGGGCATTTACTAATTAAAACATATGCTGAGGGAAGTAAAAGGAAGGGTTTCCGCACACAGGCACCTGAAGAGCGGTGCCAAAGGGCTGGTTGGTTGGGGTTACATATGGGGTCATAAAATGATGATCCAAAAGGGGGTCCAGGATGTGTAATATCACCAGCTGTGAGCAGAAGTCAGCAGCTGGTTCTCCCCAGGTCCCCACAGATAACACCACCCTGCCCAAGACATCTGAGGGATGCTCTATCATCCTCACCACCCACCCTGCCAGCAGGAACTGCAGGTTCTTACTGAACAATTAAATCACAGGCTCAAAGCCATTCAGACACTCTTCTCTAAACCGTTCCCCCCATTAGCATCGCTCAGGAAAGGCAGGTCGTCCTGACCCAGTCCTGCTGGGGCAGGAACACAATGAGCTGTAAAGGAAGAACAGGATATTGATGCTTATTAACACACCCTCTCCAAACCTCTGCCTGATCACAAAGCACCAACGTATAAAACTGAAGAAGGGACACAGCAAACCACAAGCCATTTGCAGATTAATAAGAATAAGTGGAAAATGAGCAGCAAGGAAGGTGGACTTGGGATTGCAATGGCAGCATAGGCAGATGGAAGCACCAACAGATGCCTGATTTTCTGTTTGCCTGGACTGCAAGAGTGGAAGAGCTGGAAGGATAACCTAGAAGAATCACAGAGCTCCAGCTCTCATTCCTGTTCCTGTTTCATGACCACTTTGGCAGGTTCCTCGCAACACAGAGGACAAAATGTGGCCTGGGCAGTCCTCTCACTGGTACCACACAACCATGATGTCACATTTGGATGAGCCAGCTCATAAGTCACCCCACAGACCTGTTGTGTTTCTCTGTCAATGCTATCCTGCCACATCCACAGCTTCTTCAGTTCCTGATCTGGAGAGAGTATTTCAAGTCTACAGAGATCAGTGATCCATTCTGTTCCCTCAGACACCCACACACATAATCACAGAATTGTCAGGGTTGGAAAACACTTTCAATATGATCAAGTCCAGCCATCCACCCTACAACCCTAAACCACTAACCCATCTCCTGAAACACCCTGTCTGTCCACTTGTTGAATTCCTTCATGAATGGTGCCTCCTCCCCCTGGGCAGCATGTTCCAAGGCCTCCCTACTCTTTCTGGGAAGAAGTTTTTCCTAAGATCCAATCTGAACCTCCCCTGACACAACCTGACCCCAATTCCTCTGTCTATCAGAGAGAAGAGGCCAACACTCACCTCACTACAACCCCTTTTCAGGTAGCATGAGCACCCCTGCACAGAAGGGGCAGCAGCTGTGTGGTCACACCAGCTTCTCTCATCATGCTCCACATCCAGGGGAGTGCTGTGACTGCACCTTGGTTTGCCATTCACTCATCTCTTATCCTTCAAATCATCATGCACCCCCACAGATGACAGTTATGGCCAGAGAGGCTGGCCACAGACTGGGTCTCATAAAAGGTTCAGCAGCTGTTTGGTACCTGGTTCCCAGAGTGGCTGATGTTCTCTTGAGAGGAGGCTCTGTTTCGGCGTTTTGTGTGGTGGGTTGGGTACACAGGGAACTGGGTTCCTTTCACATCCTCATCAGAGGTGTCCATATCTGCAGAGTACCGTGACTGGGGCTGCTCATTCCAGGAGCTGCCTTTGAAGAGAGAAGGAACCTATCAAAACTTCATCAAAAAAAGTGATCTTTTATGAGAAAGATCACTTCTATGGATGGACATTTTGTCTTGACCCTAAACACTTGTAGTGGCTTTGAGGTCGTTAAGAAAACCCCTAAATCAAAGACACTTTTCATTTTGGTTCAACTCTTGCAGCCACTATTTGTCCAAGAGGATCGTGACCAGTGAAACCTACCAGGTTTTGCGTTCCTTTCCAGGCTCCTTCGCCGTGAGTTGACAGTGAGCCGAACCTCTGTGCTGAAATGCTGCTCTGGAGGGCTCACACCTGAGCCCTGCTCCTGCAGGACATGGTGGAAGACCAGATCTGCATCTGCCATCCCGGACTCCTTCTGGGTGGCATGTTCAGCTGAGGCAGTGAAATCTGGGAAGGACTGAGACATGAGTATTGACACTGAGCAGCTGCCCATGAGGACTTCTTGCTTCTCCTGGTCTTTGCTAAGAGCTTGTAGCCTTATCCTCCAAGATCAACCTTTTATAAAGAGGATTCCTAACGACTCGGTTTGAAGATGAACTCCCTGGCAAGCCCTGCGCAATACTTGTGGCCACTGACAGAGGGCACTGTGAATTTTCACAAGAACAAGGCCTCCAGCAGCTCAGGTCTTTTAAAACATGGGGTCTGTTTGCTTATTTCAAAAATATGGGACACCCTCCTCCTGTCCAGGAGCAGAATGTGAAGTGTCACACTGTTGTTAGAAAGGAGAAGCTGCTAAGCATTTTAAAAGTGGCATTTCAAGAGGAAAGGAACAGCCCTAAACACTAGGTGTGAAGCACCTCAGGCTAGAAGATATTTTGCCACATCTAGGTATCCTTGTGTGCTCCAGCCAAAGGCTGGAAGCTGGCTGACCACCAGCCCTTGGAGGGATTACAATGTGCTTGCCCACACTGGAGCTGCCTGTGGATCTTGCTCCACTCCTGGTCAGGAGCTCCCCACACTAAGAGACAGTCCCCTAGCTAGAAATAACAGGCTTTTATGGGGTTTTTATTCTGCTCATGTTGTCCCTTCTGACTGTGGGGGTCCCCACTCAGTGGGTGCTGGTACAGCATCGCTCTGGCACAGTGAGAATGACCTCTTTAGTCTCAAAAATGTTGAGTGCCCTGTGAAGCTGCTGGACAACTATGTTCCCAGTGCCACCACATGGCAAAATCAGCTCTGAACTGGATGGGATGATGGGAGAAGTCTGGTTTCATTTCATCCCTTGAGTACTGAATCTCCAAATGCTTGCTGGAAATGAGAGTATCCCATACCCTTGGGACAACATAAGGAAACTGCTGCAGGACAGCACAGAAATCTGCAGGGAGAAGGCCCGAGGACCTATTGTTGTCTCATCATCTTGCTGATCCCTGCCTCAGTCTGATGTCCTACTCCTCACTCAGCCTGAGGCCAATGACTACAACAGAAGGAAAGAGAACAAGCAGAGCCATGGGGAGCTGGGACTGGCACCACTGCCTTGCAACAGCAACTGACAGAGATTCTGAGGCAGCAACAGCAGGTAGCATAGGTGTAGCATGGAGGAGAAAGAAGAGAGGAAAATAAACCCCCAGCACTCTCCCAGTACCTGGAAAGCATCCGGGCTGCTGGCTGCTGGAGAGAGCTGCACAGACTGGCGACGGGACTGAGAAGAGTACTCCGAGTCCGGTTCAAAGTCAAAGGGATGGACAGACAGCAGGCGCTTTGTCTTGCGCATCTTAGTGTAACAAGTGCAAGAAAGGATCACTCAGCATAATCCACAGTTGACCTTGAAGAAAAGGGGCTGGGAGAGGCCTTGTCTCCTTAGTCTGAGCTTGCACAGCCCAAGGCAAGGCTCTTGCTTTTTGCAAGGAACATTGGAGTCCAACACTGTCCTGTCCAAGTACATGGGGCAGTGTGACCTTATGCTGGAGTCATGGAAATGTGGGTTCCTGACTTTCACAGTCCCTGGGCCTCAGTACTGTGGCCATGAGCACTTAAGGACATGGGTTAGGCGTGACCTGGCAGTGCTGGGTCAGAGGTTGGACCTGGTGGTCTTAAAGGTCTCTTCCAACCCAAGAATCTGTGATTCTGTTTACAAAGGCACTATAGGAAAGCTGAGCCAGAAAACATCCAGCAGATAACTCCATATCCTCATGAACCCCATTGTGCTTTGCCACTCTACGAGGTGGTCTCCTCTTGAGAGAAACATGGTTTCTCTTCATACATGTAAGAGCTGGGGACTTCCTTAGTGTCATGAGTGGGTCTTTCTTCCAAAGGACAAGTATTTGAGATTTTATTGCCTTGGCTGTTTCTACCCAAATTGTGAGAGGGGCTTATCCCAGAGAAAGAAGAGACAAAGGCCTAGTTTTGAACCCAGTATAGAAAACCACCACCGCCCAAGGCAGTCCAGCAGCAGCTGAGGGCACGAAGTGAGGTAAATGGACGCCCAGAATGAAATACTTACTCTGCTGTAGCACTCTGCTTCAGCTCCACGAAGGACACCATCTTCATCTTCACTGTCATCCTCAATGTCACCACTGGTGAGGAGCTGACATTCACCTGGAGAGGAAACATGGCTAGTGTGGCCTGCTCCCGGCCCCATTCCTGGGGGAAGCAAGAACCCGGCATGGTTGTCACTCCTGTATATGAGGAGGCTATGCCTCTTATATGGGGTGAAAAGCTCCACGCCAGAAATACCCATTGAAATTATGATTATCTTTTAAATTATCTTGACATGCTGCGCCATGGCCAGTAGGTTGAATGAGCAAAACCAAAGGGTAAAAGCCTTTCACAGGAAGACCTTAAGGTAGAGGCTGCAGTGGGCATGCAGTGACTGCAAAGCAAATTGTACAGTTCCTTTTGGTACTCACTGTTGATGTCTGGCAGGCTGTAAACTCTGTCATGAAGACCTAAATGAGAAGAAAAAAGGCAGGGAGAAATAAATGAGCATGTTTTCTGCAGGTACCTCACAGAGCTACTTCACTGGAGTTCTCATTTCTCCAGCTATCACAAGGCACAATCACCCTAAAAGGCGCTTTAGAGAGGACAAAACAGGCATTTGGAGACAGGACTTGACTTCTAAGAGTCAAAGAACTTATTGCCATCACTCTTCCACAGGCCTGGGAGTGCAGCAGCAGCAGATGACCACCAGCCAACAGCAGATGATCAACAGCCAACAGCAGATGACCACACACAACACAATGGCCTCGTGTTGTTCTGCTGTACCTCCTGAAGCCAGACCTGTGTCCCAGGAGGAGATTCCTGCTTGAAAATGGATCAAGCCAGTTCACTGGTGTTCATGAATAAAGTAAAAATAATTTCTTTCTCAAAAAGATATCATAATTGCAAGTTAAGGAAACCCAAAGCACTGCTACTCTCATGCCAGATTGGATGGGGCTTAAAGCCACCTGGTCTAGTGGAAGGTGTCTCTGCATTGGAACTAGACAATCTTTAAGGTCCCTTCCAACCTAAACCACTATATGATTCTATGATCGGGTTGGTTTTCTCTTGGACTTCCCTTTCTGATGCTTTTTCATCCTCAATGCTGCATAAATTGTCTCTCCATCCATTAATCTTTGATTCAGTGCCACTACCCTCCATATCCTTTCTGTTATTTCTGCTGAATGGTTGGATGAGTTGAATCAGCTCATGCCTATGGTACTGGTACAAACTGTCCAGTGGCTTCTCAATGTGGTCATAAAAGCCATAAAAGCCAGTAGGCAGAGCAGAGCAAGAGCTGTGTGAATGGCACCCAGCAGCTACTCAGTAAATAGAACTGGATTTACAATATCTTTCAGTGTTTATGCAATATTGGACAGGTACCACAATGCAGGACATGAGACACAAAACCTGAGATATTCTCAAGTCTGTGATAGCAATTGAACATTAATAGAGGCTAAAACCTCATATAAAGTCATATAACATCATATAAAATCACATATAAAAAATCATTGGATGCTGATGTTCCTCCCTTGTGAAAGAAAAGCCCCAGCACTGCTCCTCACCTAGAAACGGGTAGTTGAGCCCCTGCCCAGGTTGCAGTCTGCCATAGAGGGACTGCAGCACTTTGGCACTTCCAAACCTCTTGAAACGGGACCTCACGTGCTCGTAGTACCACTCCAGGGACCCAATCTTCACAATCCTGCCCAAAGAGGAGATACACATCCAACAGAGCCAGTTCAGCCATGCTCATGGTGACCAGACCCTCTCCCAGAAACTCTTTTCACAAAAAATACCCAGTCTGGTTTCTAACTAGCATCAAGGGATGCTGAGTTTGGGTGACTGGGAGTTCAGAGTGGAGCACCACTCCGAAGAAGACAGACTGAGGGGCCTAGGGTTGTTCAGCCTAGGGAAGAGAAGACTGCAGGGACCTGATAGCAGCTTTCCAGTACATGAAGGTATGAAGGGAACCTACAGGAAGGGTCTAGATAGACTTTTCCCAAGAGGATCTAGTGATAGGGCAAGGGGAAATGGTTTAAACTGAAAGAGAGTAGGTTCAGACTAAGTCCTAGGAAGAAATTCTTCAGAACAAGGGTGGGAAGACTCTGGAATCGATTGCCCAGAAAGGTTGTGGCTGCCCCTTCACTGGAGGTGTTCAAGGCCAGGTTAGATGAGACCTTGAGCAACTGAGTCTAGGTGAGAGGCATTGCTGCCCATGGCAGGGGTTTGGAGTACATGAGCTGAGATCCCTTCCAGTCTGAGCCAGTCAGTGATTCTATGACTCTTCTCAAGCCTCAGCCCTGAGGTTGATCCCATCCCTTGCTCTCCACCACAGGACCAGTACCTGGAGAGGCGGCAGGGATCACAGACCCAGCCTTGCTCCTTCTTGTTGAAGCGGCTGCAGTTCTTGCAGGTGTAGAAGCGACAGTCCAGGCACTGTCGCTTGCTGTTCAGCAGAAACTTGAAGGGCTGCAGGCAGTGGATGCAGTGGGTTTCGTTGAGGTGGGATTGTTTGGTCAGGAACTGCCTCTTGCTGCTCTCCTGGTCTATCTTGCATTTCAGCTCCCTGCAGAAAACATGCCCAAAACACAGGACCGAGCTTGTGCTACCCTTTCACTGCCAAGTCTCACAGGGTAAATGCCTCAATTGTTTCAGGAATGATTTTCCAGGGCATGTCCTGGGTCCTGCAGGCTTTGTGGAAAGAGCTGGAGGGCAAATTGAGTAAATAACACATCACAAGTTAAATCAGCTCTAACAAGAACCAGGGCCCAGGTTTAAGGACTGGTTCCTCCACTTTAGGATCTGCCAGTATTAAATTGAAGATTAGATTTGATTGTGCCAAAACCTGTCCTATTTGCTTCATGGAGTATGGAGCATAAATCCCAGGAATCTCAGGACATAGGCTCTTCTTGAAGTCCCTGACTGCACCCCAACTCAACCTCTGAGCCTGAAGTTCAGCTGGGCATTAAAAGCTTCCTGGAAGTCTCAGTTACACACAACCCAAAATCATCCACCTGGGATTAAAAAGCATATAAAGGGGTATCGATTGAGCCCTTCAGAGTTAAACTCAGCAGGTACTTAGGCTTAGTGTTGAACTCGGTAGAGTTATTGGTTGGACTTGATGATCTAAAAGGTCTTTTCTGACCTGAATGACCTCTATGATTCTGTTCAACTGGGTCCTGGAAAATAACAGTCCTGTACAAGCTCAGCCAATGAGCCCTTTCCAAGAGCTCCTTCTCCTGGCAGACTATCACTAGGAGCTACCTTTGGTACCCAGACCCAGCTGTTAAAGCAGGTCCCCACTCAAGAAGATGCTTGTGTGAGGCTGAACCTCCAGTGGCAGTCAGATAAAACTCCTGCCAACTGGTGGGGACCCACTGGTGCTACCCAAAGGCTTTATGTTTGTTCCCTGCACCATGCACCACCTCAGGCATGTTTGCCTTTGGGGCTATGGCTGAGGCAATGTTTGGCCTGTGGGGAAGGGCCTAGAAGGTTGGGCTTTGTCTAGGCAGAAGTCTGCCTGAAACAAAAAACACAAGCAGTCAGGTCTGGAGGCTTGATTCAGGAGCACAGCATGGACCACGAGGCTCCTGCTGATGCCCCTCAGGCTCTGGGAAGATGGGTACATGCTGGTGTGACTGCAGCAGTGGCCACGTGGTGCCAGGATGTCCACAGAAGCAGTGATTTGGTTGGTGGTGGGAAGGACAGGAATGTAAATCAAGCTAATCTCTGTTTGACCAAATCATTTCGCCCATTAGCTCTAGGTGTTGGGTTTTTTCCGGGGTAGGCTGTTCTCACTGGTTTGCTGCCAGCACACCAGGGTTGTGCCCGCTGTCACAGAAGAGCAACACCAACTTGAGCTATCAAGGACCCAGGACCTCTAAAAACCAGTATCAAGTCTGGGCTAGGATTGCCATGTTTTATATGTTTCATTTTTTAAGTTCAGCTACTGGCCATCCCTGTGCAGCTGTTCAGCAGCAAATGTCTGTGTGGCTACTGAACACAACCCTCAAACACAAGCCCTTTGGACTGGGCTCAGTGCTCCTTCTCCACTCCTGTGCTGAGCCTGTTGCCAGCAGGATGCCAATCTTTCACTAAACAGCTTTTTCTGGTTCTCAGAGACCGGTCAGATCCCTTCACCTCCCCTCCCCTGCCCATGAGACCTGCCAAGGGAAGGACGAGTCTCAGCCAAACCAGTTTAAAACCTGCAGGAACCATCTACCTCTTGTCTTCTCTTGCCAGTTCCTCCCCTGATCTGCTCAAGGCAGGATAAGTCAAGAGCAGTGGGATGCCAGGCTGTAGCGGGGTTCATCTTGCTGAGTTCCAGAAGAGACATAGGGAACCACCCCCCAAAAAAATAAGGGGCTGCTGGCACTGAGGGTTATGGAAGGGAGAAGTAGGAGCCCCCACAAAGTGCCCTTTATTTAATTCCTTGAGCAAAGCATTTTATCCTTGCATGGCTGTGAAGTTTCTGGCCAGCTAAAGCTTTTGTCTGCTGCTGGTGAACAGCTTCTGCCAAAAAGAAAACGTGGAGAAGTAGACAAAAGACCAAGTTTGAGGAGGGGGGAATGTTTCATCGAGGCTTGCAGGTTGGGACAAGCCCAGTGAATAGAAAAGCAAGTGAATAGAAAAGCAAATGGGGATGGTCAGAATACAAGAAGTGGGGTGAAGGGCTGCAGGGTCTCCCATAACTCCACATCAAGTCCCAGCTTGTTACAGGCAGAAAAATCTTGCATAGCCTGCAGGAGCTTGCCAGACCTTCCCAGGCTGGTGGTCCGGTCTGTGCCAGGTAGTACAGAAGTAGCTACTCTATGGTCTTAGTTCAGCCTGTGGAGAGAGGCAACCCAGCTTTGGACTAGGATAATGTGCTCTATCCTATACTCTTGGGCAGTATCAGGCTTGGAGGGATTATTGCCAGCCCTCCATGGGGCAGGGTTAAACCAGAAAACACTACTGTTGACTGCTGGGACAAAGGGGACAGCTGCTTAGAAGACCTTTCCTCTGTCTGACACCTCCCATACCACTCACTCAGTTTGGGAGCCTCCTGGGCATCAGAGCAGATCCAGACAAACCAGTCTGGCGCCAAGGTCAGGACTGTCAGGAATCCACCTCACCCAGTGCTTTGCTGCAGGGCACAGTGATGTCCGCACCTCCTTCCTCCAGCAGAACCATCACAAGGGAGACATTCACCCTTTCTGGTAATTCTGTTCTAATCACCCTTGTCTGATGCTTATCCTGCCCATAGACGAAGGCAGTAGATGATGATACTGAATTATCTCTGCCTCCTACACAAACTGCGTTTCCTGCAGCAAAAACATTAATCAGGAGGTGGAAAAAACCCAAACCTATGACTGAAATCTTCTTGTGGTAAGTGAAGAGACTCCACATGGCCTATTGTGGAAGCCCTGGACAGCAAGATTAGGGAGGATGCTTCATTAGCCCTGCTGTGAATATCCCAAAAGAGGAGGGATGACTCACCCCTTGCCTTCCCCTTTGAATCTGGCAGCTCCTGGTTCCCAAGACATTGCTGTCCCAGCATCACCACGTGTGGTTTATGGATTCAGAGCTGGGAAGTTACAAGGGCTCTGCACAAACCCATCCTGTTGGGACACCAGTAAGAGCTTGGCCAAACCCTGAACAGGGGGTGCTGCAGCTTCTTGAAGCAGAGTGAAGAAATGATCCAGTTCAACACCCGACATAGTTAATCAACAAAGCCTAAACCCCTGCAGTTTCCCTTGCTTGGAATTAATCTGCTTTGACTGAGAACTTTTTAAACAGCACTTCTATCAAATGCCCTGTTTACAAGAACTTCAAAGACACATCCAGTTGCTGCTTCAGTGATTTTCAGTCTGTTCCCTATCCGTAGCCCTTAAAACTTTCCCAGGAGATCAGCTCCGGCAGAGCATATTTAAGGGTATCACAGCAGCTTTACTGCTCCTCCAGTTGTTTTTCCAGGATTTTTAAGGATGCTGTGGGCTCCCAGGACCCACCAAACACCCCTCCTGCTCTAACCATCATGCGAAGCACAAAGCTTTGCTCCAAGGTAAATGTCTCCCATTGAGAGCCACACCAGGATCAGGCCACAAAGACATTTCCTGAGCAGGGTGGGAGGACAGATATTTGTCCCCATGAAATGCTGTCATGACACCGACCTGTGTGGCTGCTGATGGCACAGAGCCAGTTTGCACCTCTGCAGCCCCAGTGCGTCACCTCACTACCGATAACGTAATCTACCCACCTCCAGGTTTAACTTTAACCGCTCACTGTCCTCACCCACAACACATTGCTTCATTCCTACCACCTGTATGCAATGGGACATAGAGGGATTGGAGGCCACGACTTGCCCACAGGGACCACCAAGCTGATACTCACTCAAGTCGTTCCTCTTCTTTCTTCCGCAGGTCGAAGTCCCGTTGCACGACTTCCCAGACGTGCTTGGCCTCTTCATCGGTGAGCTTGGAGAGGTCCAGCTTCCTCCCCATCTCTCCCCAGCCACAAGTTGGTTCCGTTACTTGCTATACACTGAGCACTCACTCTGTCGTCCCCTGGGATGCTGACAGAGGGAAGCACTCAGCCCCACCTCTGTGGGGGGGGGAAAGCAGAGCTATGGACAGCACGGCCGGCTCCTGGCAGCACCGCAGCTGGTCTGCCGGGTGAACCTGCCCACAGAGACAGGCAGCGAGCAGTGCTGGCACGGTGCCTATCGACTGCAGGGACTCCTCGTCACCCAGGCGGGTGGCCCTGCCTTTCCCTGGGGTCCTGCCCAGAGCGGCTGGCAGCTACAGCTCTCACCCGCCTGGCTGGGCTCAGAGGAGATGTTGACTCTCAGATCAGCTGTCTGCTTTGTGCAGGGTGCACAAAACAGTGAAGCCTTCCAGTGCCTCCTGGGGCTGTGGCATAAGGACTGAGCATTGCCATGAGCAGCTGTGCCTGCACTCCCAGAGCAACTAGTTCCATAGCAGTGGGCTCTGCACCACCACAACCCCGTGCTCACCCCCTCTGCCTCTTCCTTCTGTGTCTGATCTCATAAAACCGATTTGCACCCCTAGCAAAGGCTTTGAAAGGAAACAAATCAAGAGCAAGTAGCTTCCCCCGACAAGCATGGCTGCACCAGAGACCGGTCTCCCGTGTTGGCTAACCAGTTTAAATAGCACACAGTGCTCCTCTCGCTTACAGTTAGCAAGAAAGAGATGGTCTGACAGGGTTTCAAGGAAGATGCTAAACATACCACATGCCCAAAGGGATATACACTGCAAGAACTCCCAGAGCTGGTCTCTTGCTCAGTAAAACTCTCCCCATGTCTTTAAACCAGAACACCTGGGACCCTGGGTGTGAAAATAAACCTGTTTCTCATCTTTCTCAGAGCAAATATCAACACTAACTGCACTTCTCCCTCTAGATGGTACCTGCACAGGGAGTAAGACAAGACCAAAGATGAAAACTTTTCTCCTTGGCTGGATCAGCCTCCCTGCTGCTCTGGCACTGTGCTGGTCCACGGGTGCAGGGAATTTTCCACCCCAGTAAATCACTTGAATCAAAGATTAGGTTAAATTCCACAAACAGAGCCAGAAAAGGATTTTTGAACCCAAATTCTGTTGCCGAGAAGGTGATGACTCCAGATGCAGCACTGAGCTGGGGTATCAGGAATGCATGAGCTCTGCTAGAAGCCAGAAATTGATTTCCAGCTCCTCTTCCAGCTGAGATGTGGTCCCAGCAAAAGCAATTAGTTTATTGGCAGAGACCAGGCATCCTTTGGGCTGCTCCTTACATAAGCACATTTGAGAACCCAGCGCCCCCACCGCATCCAAACAGGGTCAATAGATGCTCATTAACATCACAACGAGACCCTGTTCTACGGCCTGAGCCTAAAACCATGCCAGGAGCTCCAGTGCTGTGGTGTGTGCTGCCTAGACCTGAATAGTTTCTCCTCCAAAGGGCTAAGGAGGTTGCATAAAATGGTGAAGATGTGGCCTGCTCTGCAATCAGAATGTAAAACTCAAGCGCTCAGTGGTGCCAAACTCCCCAAAAGTGCTGGTTTAGCTAGAAAACCACTGTGTGGGAAACATCCCAGGTCCACAGAATGAATGTCAAGTATAATGCTGGCCTGAGAACTGCATCTCTTCAGGGAAACTCTCCTCCTCCAGCTCAGTGGGGTGTGCACCAACAAAGAAAAATTCCTTATTCCCCTCTTTTAAAACAGTTTGTTGAATTTTGGACCCTGCAATCACCAGCTCTTAGCTTCAAGGACAATTAAACCGACCTGCCCACAGCTCTTTCCCTCATCTCAACCCCATCAAAGTCATACAGGCTCCCAGAATCTCATAAACTCATGCAGAAGAAAAGAAACAACCAACAAAACACCCCAAAGCCACTCACGCGGACACTATCACATGTTGTAGAGCCAGATGATGTTGTGTGGTGTTCACCAGCTTCGTGGAGACCACACGTGGGGTGGAAGTCAGGAGCAGGAAGACAAAGGACAAGGCAAGGGACATGTTACCTATTAGCTGGAGGCTCAAGTGCAGTTGAGCTGGGGATTCAGGCACCTGGGTGGCAAAATGGGAGGGAAGAGTTACAAGCTCAGACTCTACTGGGAAAGCAAGAATGGACAATCAGGCTTGATTCCTGATGTTCATAGAATCATTCAGGTTGGAAAAGACCCTTGGGATCATCAAGTCCAACCTGAAGTTATGTCACCCAACACCACATCTAAATCACCTTCAGTCTTGCCAGATGGCAGAAGAATGGGATTTCAGAGATATCTTTAAAGAGAAACACANGCTGGGAAAGCAAGAATGGACAGAGATCAGGCTTGATTCCTGATGTTTATAGAATCCTTCAGGTTGGAAAAGACCCTCGGGATCATCAAGTCCAACCTGAAGTTATGTCACCCAACACCACATCTAAATCACCTTCAGTCTTGCCAGATGGCAGAAGAATGGGATTTCAGAGATATCTTTAAAGAGAAACACATCCTTCTAGCTTTTTAAAAATAACATTCACATGAGCTGTTATCGTTACAGCTCTTTCTACTCTTCTGTAAGACAACTGTGAGCTGATATACAGGACAAGTGGCCTGGACCTTCTCCACCTGAACCTTTTACAACATTTTTTCCTGGTAACAACAAGTAAACTCACGAGGAGAGTCTGACAAAAGTGATGGAAGAAGACACTATTCAGTTGCTCCTAAATATAGCGGATGTCACCCCAGTAAGACCAGCTGGCATTCTCATTCCCATCTTCATTTCCAGCCTAGCATCTCCAGGGGCAGAGAAACATTCTTGTCCAAAGCAAGGGGAAAAACCCCAATGATTTCTCAGTCTAATGATACCTGATTTTTCCAGCAGCTGCCCCAAGAGCTGCAGAGGGAAGATGTGTCTGCACAAGGTTCCCACCACCCTGTGTGTAAAACCAGTGCTCGTGCATGCAGGCAGCTGTCATGGGAGCAGAGGGTCAAATGGCACTTGAGGATGATACATCAGGCTGTTTCCACCTTGCACCAGCAGAGCTTTGTGGTGGGTCATCATGCAGTTGCATCTGCAGCCTCAGAGAACAAGGAACACTCAGCAGGCTGATTGGGATAAGCTGCTGAATTCATATAATAGTCCCAGCTGGAAGAGACCTTCAAGACCATCCAGTGTTTTCCTAACCCTATTAGCACCACTAAATCCTGTCCCCCGACACAACATCTACCCTTCTCTTCAACACCTCCAGGGATGGGGTCTCAACCTCCTCCTTGGGCAGGCTGTTCCAGTGCCTGACAACCCTTTCAGGAAAGAAATTCTCTTGACATCCAACCTGAACTTCCAGGATCATCCACTAGCATCCACTAGCCAGGAGCATCCACTAGCAGCTCCAGCCCATCCCCAATTCACAGGCAGCACGCACACAAGACCGCTTATTCACAGGAACAGACCAAAAGCATGGTAGCTCCAACAAACAAGGCAGCAGCAAACATTGCTGTTGACCCTAAAGAAGCCTTTGCTGCTGGCAGAGGCAATTTCATGGGTGCTTCTGCTTCGTCCTCCATCCCCCCTGCAATCATCTCTGAATCATGAGACCTCCTCGGGTTGGGATGGCATTCCTTCTCCCTTCAGCCTCTTGGCGATATTACAAAGACCTCTTATGCTGCCTGTCCTGCCAGAGCAGAGCAAGGACAGGGAAGGGTTTCACAGCACTGCTGCTATTTCTGTGCATGGCCCGCAAGGGATTGTTACGGGTTTTATCTATTAATACGACCGTTTAATTATGTTACGCTATGAGCACAGCTCATTTGGAACGACCCCAACAGCCTCGCTTAAAGAAAATGGCCATTCAACACCAATTATCACAGCCCATGTTCTGATATCTGTCGCAACTAGAAAACTACCGTCACACAAGACTTGAGAACAAAGTTTGAGCAGTATCATTTATGGGTTGGAAGCTGTAAGGGCTTTTTTTTTTTTTCCTTAATCATGTGAACATTACAGAGTTTTAGTCTGGATGATGGCACAGTAGGATAGGTGCTCTGTCCCCTCTCTTATCCACCCCAGCCTTTCTAATATGGATCTAATACTCTTTTTGACTGTGCTGTGAGCCTACCATCAACCTGACATGGGAAGCACTGAGAGGACTGTGCACCAAACCCTGGACCAGGCCTGCCACAATGCCCTCATATCACCCACAAACCTATATCACCATGTCTCGGGAATTTTTTTCACTTTCCTCACTTGCTTTACCAACCCAAGTGAGACTGAACCATCCCTGAGTCTGTTTCCTGCTTGGCTTTGGAAAGCAGTGAATGCCACCACCTCTAGGCACCGCTTAGATCCTTAATATGAAGGGAAACCACAGAAACACTAAGCAAAAAACTAGTTGTGAGAGTTCCCACAACAAATTAAGCTTTTTACAGGAAACGGATTTTTCCTAACAAGCAAGGTGAGTTTGGCCCTATGGAGAAGAATCTTTGGCAGTGATCAAAATTGCAACTCAAGCATCTACCTTTGGGAGGGTGGTAAAATACCTGGTGGAGGCCATCACCCTTGTAGGAATCACCAAGATGAACAGCAGCTGAATAAGTAAATCCCTAAAAAGTCAACAAGAATTTGTTATCACCTCTGGCACAGTTGTAGTATCCTAATGGGTTATGTTCTTCTGCAACCCAGCAGCCGATGGATGAGGATCAGTACTGGTTTGGGCTATGTGGAGACCATGCAAAGCTACCTACATTCTGGGAGATGAGCAGGAATGGTGATGAGAAGCACACGAACCAGTTCCTAGCTTGAATCTTGCTCATCAGACACTCATTAGATCAGCAGAAAGCAGCCCTCTGGGCTGTAGCATCCACAGGGACAGTGGGTACCCAGGCTCTGGGATGTGCCCTGCCTTCCTCCCATTGCCCCAAGTTGTGGTGCCAAGCCAAGAAGCTTCTGAATTCAGGGGGTGGATAATTGCAAGAAGGATTCTGTCCTCACCCTTCCACCCCTGCAGCCTTTTTCGATTTGGAAGAGCAGCCCTGCCTTCCCTCCCACCGCTTGCTCCGAGCCCTGGCAAGTGGCCACCTTAGCTCAGTGAGGTGATGGGAGCCATCAGCATGTTCAAAAGAGGACGGGACTAATGGTGCTCGCTGGCAGTGCAGGGCAGAGACGGACACATGGAAACTCATTAGAGAGCAGATCGACCGGCGAGGCTCTCCTTAGGTGACCTTGCTGGAAGCACTTGTTCAGCGCCAAGGCTGCCAGCTGCCTCCCACCAGTCCCTCCCATCCCTCCAGGGTCATGTCTGATAGGGAGAAAAGCAACAACCTGCTCTGTCTTTTCTAGCTGGAAGGTGTCTCATGTCTTGAATGAAGCACTGGGACAGGTTCAGGAGGGTGCAGGGAGCTGGAGCTTCAAAATGGAGCCTAGGGCAGGTTGGTGGGCTGGAAACAAGCTGCAGCTGGAAACAAATCCAGCGGCTGGTGCTCCAGACACCTGGCCTGTGAGCAAATGGTGCTGCAGAAGAGCATGGCATGACTGGCATGGGGATGACTGGGTGGCATGGATGGAGCAGATCTTCTTTGAGTGCAAATCGTTACAGGTTGCTTCTCCAGTTGCTCTGCTGGTAGGTCCAAATCCAAGCCACAGCAAGCGGTGCAGACAGTGGTAAGAAAAGCCATATGGCTATGAAGGGGATGAGTTTTGGCTGGATATCCGTGGAGGTAAACCAAAGGCAGTACCCATCCACTTGTCTCTAGCCCTGAAGCCCATCTTCTGAGCTCTGCATCCTCATTTCCATGCCTGTTGCCTGCCCAAACTTTCTCCAGCCCAAGACATCCCTTCTGGCTTCCCACCCTGGCTTAGAGTAAGAGCAGAGACACCTCTGAGCAGAAGGTAACTGGGCCTGTCTGGGGTGCCAAAGGGCTGCCTCACAGCACAGCAGGTTACTGTGAGGTAACAGAAGATAATGATTTGCTTTGATGTGTATTGAAAGGGGAGTCTGAAATATCCTGCAAACATCCCACAGCGTGGCCACGCACCCACAGCTGCAATGAGCCCATCCACACCTAACAAATTGCCTCAGAGCTACTTCCAACCTCTACAAAGGGAAAAAAAGGAGATTGATGTTACACTTTAGGTTGGCCCTTGGGAAGCAGAACTCAAGCCAGGTCCAGTCCTAGTTCCTTCCATCTGGTGACATGAGGCTGCTCAGGGGAAAAACAGGGGTTCTGTGAGCAGAAACCATCCTGTCATGAATGATCTCCTGACCCTGAAGAAAATGTGATTTGGCCCATGGGGTCTGTGATGGAGTCATCTGCCTTTCTGGAACGTCAAGGCTTTCAGCACAGAAGATTCCAAGGATCTTTCTGGTCCTTTGTTCTGGTGGCCATCTGAGAAGGGTTAAAAAAAAAAACACCCCAAACCCTAGCTGTGACAGTTTGTGTGGGCAGTGACAAAGACCCCCAGCAGGGTTTCTGGTTTGGGGTTATCCTCTTGTGCGAGTGAGTGGCTTTTCCTTCTCCCAGCCATGAGGAAGTCTTTTTCTAGATGATTTTAGGATTAATTTTTCCTATATTTGACACCCATGGATCTCTGCTGGTCTCCAGGGACTTGCCTCTGGTGTCCTTCAGGCAGGTTGAGTCCTGTCCTAGGACACCTGTCCTAGGCAATCCTGCTTTGGTAGGGGGGTTGGACTCAATGATTTCTAGAGGTTCCTTCAACCCCTAACATGACTCTATGATTTTTGTTACCATCTTGTCTCCCCAACAGCACCTCTTAGCAGACAAAGAGTAGCAAAAGTACAGGTGTTCAGGATCTGCTTCCTCTTTCTCTCTTATCATTGCAAAGACCCCTCTGGGCTATAGCAAAGGACTGATCTCAGTAATGACAGCCTGTGCCTTCAGACAGCCTGGAGCAAGCACCCAAGACATGAAAAAGCTGCTTCAGGTTTGCTCTCTAAACCTGGGTTGGTTCCAACTCATCCTTTTCCCGCTGCTCACACCTCACCTCTGCGGGTTACCATGTCCCTGCAAGCCTTGCCTTCTCCAGGTACATAAAAAGGCCCCCAGAATCACCAGGTCTTGGCTCTGCAGAGCGAAATGTGGATCTGGCACCCTGCTGGCAAAGATCTTCAAGCCACTCAAAACACCTGTGACACCCTGGATCTGCCAGATCAGCTCATCTCACTGGAGATCACATAATGGTTTGGGTTGAAAGGGACCTTAAAGATCATCTTTTCCACTCCCCTGCCATGGGCAGTGACACATCTCAGCAAATCAGGTTGCCCAGAGCCCCATCCAACCTGGCCTTGAATACTTGCAGGGATGGAGCAGCCACAACCTCTCTGGGCAATATATTCTGGAGCCTCAACGCTCTCACAGGCAGGATTTCTTTCCAAGATCTGATCTAAATCTCACCTCTTCTAGCCTAAAGCCATTTCTCCCTGTCCTATCACTACAAACTTTTGTAAAAAGCCCTTCCCCATCTTTCTTAAAGGCCCCCTTCAGACACTGAAAGCTACTGCAAGGTCTCTTCTGACCTTATCTCCTCAACTCAGTTACTGACTACTGAAGGCCATGAGGCCAACCACCACTGCAGCACCCTACGTACATTTCCTACAGCAGGCAGCACCTATCTCCCAAGGGTTGCTGCATGGTCTCCAGAGCTCAACTGCCTTGGCACACCCAGCTGGAGGAGAAACCAGCAGCTTGGCTGTGCTCATATGGTTTTGAATGGGTCATATGAATCCTGTCCGTCCCCCAAATCCAAGCTACCCAGCCCTCTTTTACCCTGGGAACGTCAGGGACAAGAGATGGTCTGGCACAGGAGAGATGTGGTTTGGGATAGAGTTTGAAATGGCAGCCTGGGGTGGGTGTTTGGGGTTTGTTTCCCAAAGGGAAACGAAAAAATCCCCAAAACAACCAGTGTGCAACTTCTGGTGGCTTGAAGGAGATGTGACCTGCTCTGTCTGAAGAAAGGACCTGCCCACCCACAGGGTGAAGGATGGTCTGCAGGGCTTGATGGAGTTAACAGGCTTCGCCATAGATGACTCCAGCCTCTAGGAAGCAGCACCAGGGCTGTGAGCAATGGAAGACTCAGAGTTATCCTGCAGATATCCTTGGATTAACAGAAAAGAAGGAACTTTTTAGCTCAGCGCAGCTAGAAAGCACATTCCACTTCATCGTACAACCACCAGAACGTCTGTGGCTGTGATTTCCTCCTTCGCTGGTATTTCTGATAAAGCTTCCGCCAGAGTCACTCAGTCTCCTGCAGCTTTTTCCAGTGTAATTCAGGTTTCACCCTGGCTACTCAAGGCCAGAAAGTCCCAAGGTCAGAACTATGGGAAAAGGGAGTTTCCCCAAAGGGAAAGGGGTACAGCAGCCAAAACACAGAATCACGTGGTTGGAAGGAAGTGCCAAAGGCCATATAGTCCAATCCCCCTACAAAAACCAGGGCCACCACTTGCCAGACCAGATTGCCCAGAGCCCCATCCAGCTTGACCTTGAGTGGCTCCAGGGATGGGTTCTCCATCACCTCTCTGGGCAGCCTGTTCCAGGGATCCCCCACCCTCAGATTAAACAACATTTTCCTCCTGTCCTCTTGTCAATCTGCCATTTTCCAGCTTCAATCCATGACTCCTCTCCCTGTCATTCCTTGCCCTTGTGACAATCTTAGTCTTCTCACAGCCCCTTTCAGGGAATGTAGGATGACTATAAGGCCCCCTCAAGAGCCTTCTATCCAGGTTGAACAACCCCACCTCTCTCAGCCTGTCCCCATAGCAGAGGGGATCCACCCCTCTGAGCATTTTCGTGGCCTCCTCTGGACCTGCTCCAACAGATCCTCACCTTTGTGCTGCTGAGGGCTCCAACTGGATGCAGAACACCAGTACATGCTCAGCCCCAACCCCTTTCCTGTTTTCAAAGCTCCCAACACCAACAGAAGTATCGTGCTGCGGGTCCTTTCTGCTCACTCTGCGAAGCAGTGACTGAGCAAAGAAGGAATCATCCATGTGTATAATTTTTTCAGTTCTGCTGGGGCTGAAGCCCCCCAGCCCGTTGGTGGTGCAGACCTAGTGCTCAGAAGTGCATTTGGGATGATGCTCTCAATGGAGCAGCTTCCTTCTGCCACCTTGTGGGGTCCGGCAAAAATACAGGCAGCGAGCATGGGAAGACAAAAAGGGAACAGGGGTTTTTATAGTGAAAAGGGACTTTTTCCCCCTGAAGAGGGGTGTTAGGTTGCACAAGCAGCTCCATTTCCCTTCTGATCTGCGCATTAACTCTGAGACAAATCTACTCTCCCAAAACACATCTGGATGCCTTTCCCGTTTGCTGTCTCCTCCCTGCTAGCCCAGCAGCAAGGTTAACTGTCTGTTAACCCTTACATCACTTCAGATAGCTCAGGGGTAGAGGTTTTGCCTCAGCTCTGGATGCTGAAGCTAACCTGCTCTGTTCAGAGAGCAAATCTGACCCAAAAGTGGAAGCACCATTCGAAGAAGCTCTGGGTCAGGGGCACAGTGTTCATGCCCCGAAATCAGGCACCACCAAGCAGCTCTGCTGACCTTCCTCCTATCAAACAGAGCCAGAACCAGCTTTATAGAGAATCTGCCTAGAAAACCCCTGTGGAACCACAGGCAACCACCATTGCCGCCAATGTGACACTCAGGAGCTTGGTCTCCTGAGCTCAGATACATTCTGTGAGCTCCACCACCTCAGCTTGGGGCTTTGAACCGAGACAAAACACTGAGATCTTTGTCTGTAGCTGAAGCCACCACCTCCACTAAGAGTCACTCTTAGATGTTTTTTGCCACTGGAAAGCTCTCCCAGCCTCTGGGGAAGACTTACAATCACCTTTTTATCCTCCCTGTTCTTCCTCTAGCTAGAAAAGGAAAATCCGAACTGCTATCCCATGTCTGGTGAAACCTAGCCAGAGTTGGCCTCTTAAGGGGGAAAAAAAACCCAAAATCTCCTCCTTCTCTCTCTCTCTCTCTCTCTCGGATTCCTGTCCAGAGTTTTAGGTCATTTATAAAAATTACTCCTGCTGCTAAACACCAAAAATCTTTCCACTGTTTGCTGCACATCTGGACCCCCCAGCAGCATTCTCCCTTGAAGTATCCTCCACATCCCATCCCAGTTCAAAACCTTATTACAGCTTTGCTGTGATGCCTGCGGGCCACCAGTTTGTGACACACTGGTAGCCAATCTGAGGAGGTGAGGGAAAAGCGTGTTTTCCCCTTCTTTTTGTGCCACTAACTGCTTGGGTCTTGTCCTTTAGACCGAAAGGCCCTGGCACCAAGGTCACATCCCCCACTATGTTTGTACAGCACAAAACCCAAAACAGGGCTCCTGAGCTCCACCAAAGCAGGGCTGGAGGGAACCACTGCTCCCAAGGTGCTGCTCAGCACCTCACATCTCTACAGCCCTGCAGGTTAGATTAAAGCCATCTAATTGTAATCCAGCCCCCAAAACTTCTTAACAATCAGCAGCCCTTGAGAGATGCTGGACACAGAGGTTGACCCTGAACACCTTGTCAGTTCATTCCTTTTCATGGGGGTTAATCCAGCTGCCAGGATCGTGCTGAAAAGAGCTGTCAGAAGGCTGGGGAAGACTTCACAAGGACAGGGAACAGCACGATGAGGGGTCATGGTTGGAAGCTGGAAAAAGGGAGACTGAGTCTGGACTTGAGGGAGAAGTTCTTGAATCTGAGGATGGTGGATCACTGGAACAGGCTGCCTAGAGATGCTGGAGGTCTCATCCCTGTAGATGTTCAAGGTCAGGCTGGATGGGGCTCTGGGCAACCTGATCTGGTAAGTGATGCCTTTCACCCCCACCCCAAGGTGTCTCATTACATCATCATCTGGCCCATAACAGTCTTAGTGATGTTGAGGCATTGCAGAGCAACCCTTTCAGGGAAACGAGGCGTGAAGTTGAAGCATCCCTGTCCTGCAGACACCTCTGCTCCCAGGACACCAGGGGATGAGTTCACATACAGCAGCTTTTCACTCAGCCAACCAGTGCCTGACTGGGTTCAGGGAAGTGCAGAGCTGGCCAGAATGGTTTCCCAGATGTTTAGTGTGGAGGCTTGCACTGCTCTGTGGCACCGTGAGGAGGATGTCAGTGGCAGCCTGTCTCAGGGCTGTGGATCAGTAGAGAAGTGAGTGAGAACACGCTGCTGTCAGCACAGGCCGTGTACGTGCTGTACTCGGGACATCACTGCACGTTCCTGCTCCACCAAAGCCTCCCTGCTGCTCAGCGCAGAAGGAGGATGAGGTCAGATTACTGAAACACTGCTGGGAACCGCCAAAATCATCTGGGGGTAGCTCAGCATTGAGTTGCCCTCTGTCCCAGGGCTCTCCCCTGAAACGGAGACTGTTTTGATGCCCATTGGGAAGTGAGGAGGGAGCTGGGTGCTCTTCAAGGCTGTTGTGGCAGTGTCTCTCACCACAGCCCAAAGATGGGAACACGAGCTGCTGTCATACAGCAGGGGTCCCTCCTAGGTCTGGGCATCATGTTGGTGTCCCAGCAGAGCTCTTCTTCTGGTGTGTGCACTCAAACAGAGGGGGCATTTGCAGTCTGGGTAAGCTGATGGACTGACTTGGACCACAGCACTGCAGCTTGGTCTCTGTGCCACCATAGCAGGTGCCCTACCATAGCAGAGGGGTTTTGGAGCTGCAAACTAATAAGTACATACGCTCTTGGCAGGGTGCTGACCATGGTGTGGTCAGTCCTCACATCATTAGCACCCAAAATCCTGTTGTCACCAGAGTAGGTTCTGAGGCCACACAGGGCATGTCATGCTGAGATCAGCAAGGGAAGCTGCAGTAGATGGGGCATAAGGGGGGATTTAACCTTGCACCTCAACAGCTTTTTGGTAGGGTACTTTTCTCACCACCCCCCAGACAGACCTGTAGGTTGCTTTCATCTTCTCCATGCTTGATGTGGTTTGGGGTCAGGAAGGGCCATGCAGTAGGGTTCAAGCCACAGCCTGCCAGCAGTATCTCACACTGGATAATGCTTCCTTCTGGGGCAAAAGATGGGCCTCTGGCATCCAGTTTGTATTACAATTATTTTCTGGCTGGTGATACCTTCTCTGCTCATTTCCAAAGCCATTTCTGTGGGGAGAGGCTGGGATGAGGTTAACCAGAGGACCAGGTCACAGCAATGGTGCTGCAGGTGTGCTGGCAGGTTCAGCAGAGAGGATGGAAAGGGCTTCTTGGAGCTCAGAGCAAGCATGAGCTGCTATAAGAGCAGTACAATTGAAACCCTTATGTATTTCTGGGTTTCAATTCCAGGTTAGGTAACATCTCTGAAGCCTTGTGTTTGAGAGCAACAAACTTATTTAGACTTTATCTTTGAATCTGACTCACATTAGAGGTGATGTTTGAGATAGCTGGCAACTGACCAGCATTTGCCTCCCCTGGGAGAACTGGCCAAAACAGTAACTCACCAAACACCTGCCCTTGCTGCTGGCACCTCTGCCTTCTCCTTGAAAATGGTCCACGTGCCTGTCCCTGCCTCCCCACTGAGGCTGACGGCAAGAAAAAAATCCTGCTGCGTGCAAGATGCTGCTGGCATGAGACCCTGCAAAGCAGGAACATGTGTCAGCGGCAGCCAGGCTGGATGTGAGGCTTTCTAATTCAAGAACAGTGTGTTCGATGAATTGAGGAGTCAAAGCTGTTGGTGCCAGAGGGAACATGATAATTCAAGAGCATTGGGTCACTCCAAGGGCAGGGGGAACCCCACTGCAGATTTACTGCAGTTTGGGAGAGGAAAAGAATGAAAGAATGGCTGGTGTTTGTGGATGGTGCTCACTGGCCATGCGGCATCCACCTCCTCCCTACTTGGAGGAACACAGACCTTTAAGTGTTAGATAAAGCAGGAAAAACAACATGCAATGTAAAGATCCAGGCTTAGGGATTCATCTGCCGGGAGGAAGAAGAGACTGCTGTCAGGCAGCCTCTGGCTTCAAAGGGGCTAATGCACACTGGTGTGTCTGGGCTTGGAGCTGAAGCATCACCTAGATCAGATACAGGACCATGCCCACATTCAATCCAGCTCCAAATCAGCCCCACTTCAAAAAGCCACACTAAAATGACCTCAACTTGCTGATAGCCTGAGGCTGGGACAAGATGACAGATTTGCTATGTATTTGGAAAATCTACACTAGACTACTTTCTTGCAAGAAACTAAAGTGACCCCTGTGAACACTGCTCAGGTTGGATGCGTTCAAAAGCTCCAGCATTTGAGCTTTGGAAGGCAGGTAGAGACGAAAGGAGAAAGCTGGGCTCTGCCACCGTTAGGGCAAACTTGTGGGGTGACAGCACACAGTTCCCTTTTAGCAGCTGCTTTGGGCACAAAAAACTGGATTAGAACATCATCTGCCATGGACTCATACTCCCTGTCTGCCTCCTCCCTAAGAATGTGTCCCAGAGAGAAGGCGACAGTGTTGCCTGGCCACGTTATTTATGGATCACAAAGAGCCAGAACTGCTCCACCAGGTTTTGCTGGCACTCAGGATCTCTTCTCCTGAATTTCTCTAGCATAGATCCTTGGTCCCATAAAGTCCCATAAAGACCAGCCCCATTCCAGTTTACTTCTAGTTGGCAGGTGACTTGTTTTTAAGTAGCACAGGGACCTTACCAGGGACAAATGTGCTGTTGTTCTGCCCTGGGGAAATGACGCGAGTCTCACGTGTGCCTACTGCCTTCTGACTGTTTGACAGAACACCCTTCCGGAAGGCTGGCAAGCCTGCTGGCTCCAGGTTTTATAAGGACTGCTGAAGGCTTTTTTCCACTTGTTCCTGCCACAAGCAGTCTGAAAGGATGATAAACAGCAACGGTAACCAGGCAAATCCATCCCCACCTCTTCCTGTCCCTGCACAGGTTGATCTTTCACATCCAGGGACATCCCCAGCTGAGGGGCTGCAGCACAGCAGGAAACGCAGGTGATGGTGGAATCAGAGAATCATTAGGGATAGGAAGGGACCTCTAAAGATCATCTAGTCCAAGCCCCCTGCCACAGCAGGATCACCTAGACCAAGCTGCACAGGAAAGAGGTGGTTGTATAAAAAGATGTTTAAATTTGCAGGGATTGAAGGTTGGCTAGGAATCAGAATTTTCCATGATGTCCTGGGCATTTGCAGATGACGTTTGCACCCCAGAAGCAGGGCTACAGGGCAAAAAAGACTCAACTTCTTTGGCTCTGCACCACCAGACTGGCTTTTTCACCAAAAAACCTAACCCAAATAACCAACAGATGTTGGCCAAACCCCCCAACAACCAACAAATCTCAGCAAAAATACCCAAAATCAACAGTGCTCAGCCAAAAAACCCAATAACCAACATATCTGAATCAAGAAAAACCCCAATAAATCCACTTGCCAAAGTTCAAGACATCGCTCTTCTCTTCAGGCAGATAATCTTAAAGGTTTTTTTTCCCCCTACCCATTGTCCCCAGATTTTAAGTGGGACCTTATATCAAGTCATTCTATCAAATCCATGACGGTTTGTTCCACTCACGTCAGAAGTTAATTTGGAATTGGAATTAATTCCATGTACTTGATGGGGTGTGAAGTACCTGGCAGCACTGAAGAAATGGTGCTTACCTAAACAAAAGCGATCCCATCAAAGATCCATCTCTCTGACATGGACCAAGCAGAAAGAGCCATCACTCTGAAAGTTGCCTGGAGCAGCCAGCCATGACCCTTCTGCTTCAGATGAGTTTCTTGGTGGCTTTGGGCAAATTTCCACTTCCAAAGGAGCTCCAAGCACTGTACAAGAACAGAATGGTAGGGGTTGCAAGGGACCTGTGAACATCGTCTAGGCTAACCTTTCTGCTAGGGCAGGGCCAACATCCAGGAACTAACTGAAGGGAGGTTGTAGTGAGGTGTGTGTTGGCCTCTTCTCCCTGGTGACTGGTGATAAGATAAGATGAAATGGGGTTAAGTTGCTCTAGGGGAGATAAGATTAGATCTTAGGAAAAACATCTTCCCAGAAAGAGTGGGGAGCCCTTGGAACAGGCTGCCCAGAAAAAAGGTGGAGGCACTGCCCTTGGAGGGGTTCAACAAACAGGCAGACAGGGTGTTTCAGAGATTATTTAGTTGTTGGGGTTTTTAGGGAAGCCAGTTGGACTTTAATAATCTTGGAGGTCTTTTCTAACCTTAATTCTGTCATTTAATGATTGTATCTCCCAAAGATTCTGTCTCCCAAAGTAGCAAACAGCAAAGCGGTAGCACTGTTGTTTTACCTCATCAGACACTGGGCATGTCCAGGTGCTGCTGACATAAACATCCCAAACACAAGTTGTTCTATATAGACATGCCCTGGGGAGTAAATACACAGCAACTGTACACAGCCTGCTGCCCAGGATGTTTGTTTTTTTAATGCTGACTCCAAACACAGCAGCTACAATGTGGAGATACTGTTTATATCACCTCCCCATCAAGCCATGGGATGTTTATTAGGGAGAGAGCAAGACTGCACAGTCTGGAAGCTTGCACCCATCTAATGGGACTCCTGACATGCAGAGAAAAACCGTAAGTAACCATAGGTCACCCCTTCAATCTCTAGCATGAGAAATCCAGTGACAGCCATTTGAGGACAACCGAGGACTTCCCCAAGAAGTAGCAGATAGGAAATAAGTGGGTCCCACCCTGCAATGCCATCGGTAATGGTAACGCCAGGATGGGCTGCCTGGAGAAGAGGAGACTTAGAGGGGAAACCTTATCACAGTATTGCAGTAATGATGAGGCTGAAAAAGACCTTAAAGATCATCCAGTCCAACCTAAAACCAAACAAGTAAAACTAACGTTTAACATCTAGATCATGCCACTCAGCACTTCATCCAGCCTAACCTTGAACACCTCCAGGGATGGTGACTCTACCACCTCTGTGGGCAGCCCGTTCCAAAATTGGATCACTCTTTCAGTGAAAAACCTTTTCCTAATGTCAAGTCTAAACCTCCCCTGATGGAGCTTAAGACTGTGACCCCTTGTCCTGTCTCCAGTGTCCAGGGAGAAAAGACCGAGCCCCGCCTGACTACAAGCACCTTTTAGATAGTTATAGACAGCGATAAGGTCACTCCTGAGCCTCCTCTTTTCCAGGCTAAACAGACTCAGCTCCATCTCCTCGTAGGGCTGACCTTCCAGCTCCTTTACTGTTCTAGTTGTTCTTCTCTGGACTCGTTCCAGCACCTCGACATCCTTCTTAAACTGAGGAGCCCAGAACTGAACACAATACTCCAGGTGTGGTCTAACCAGTGTTGAATACAGAGGGAGGATAACCTCCCTTGCCCTGCTGGCCACACCATTCCTGATGCAGGCCAGGATACCATTAGCCCTCTTGGCTGCCTGGGCACACTGCTGACTCATGCTAAGTTTGCTGCCCACTAGTACCTCCAAGTGTCTTTCTACCCGAGTACTCTCTAAACTCTATATCACTTTCTATAACTACCTGATGGGAAATTGTAGACAGATGAGGGTCAGGCTCATCTCCTGGGCAACTAGTGATAGGACAAGAGGGCAACGCCTGAAGCTGCACCAGGGGAAGGTTAGGCCGGATGTTAGGAAGCCCTTCTTCATGGAAAGGGTGATCAGTCCCTGGAATGGACTGCCCAGGGCAGTAGTGAGTCCCCATCCCTGGAGGTGTTTAAGACAAGCCTGGCTGTGGCCCTTAGTACCCTGGTCTGGCTGATGTGGTGATGTCAGTTCATGGGCTGGGCTGGATGAGCACAGGAGGTCTTTTCCAGCTGCAATAATTCTGCGAGGATGTGCAATAATGAACACTGCTTTGTTATCAGAAGCCACCTCTACCCACAGACCAAGAGTGCTCTTGTAAAACTCCATTTATTGTTGAAAAAGCCACATGAACAAGATAAAAGAAATATATATATTAATAAATATATAAATAAAATATATATTTATTCCTTTAATAAGGCAAGGTAAATACATATATAGTTCTTCTATAGGGAACGCTAGAAAGAACATCCTCATGGGGACTGGGACATCAATACAGAGCTTCATGTGGCCAGTGCTGTCCTCTCCCATAACACACAAATTTTGTCTCCTCACTGCTGGTGCACAATGACCACAGGTTTCCAATGACCCAGCAAACCCTCTAGTCTTTCCCACCCTGTATCTTCCTAATTAAACACAACCTTAATTCATGGGTATGAATAATTCTCTACAATTCCTTTTCAGCTCGTCTATACTTACATCATCCCACCCACATGGGCAGGGAGTATTTCTGGCTTCTCCCCAACTCCAGCTCCTTTCAAGCCACCTCATTCTTCACCCCCGGTAGTTAGCAACAGTCATTTCCATCACAAGATGAGAAGTCTTAATACACTGTTGAAATTCAGCCCATTCCAAAAAGCTTTTCATGCAGGGTAGGACAATGAATTTGCTACGGGACATGGATGCCAAAACTTGGAAAGATTTTTTGGATCCCTTCGCATAAGGTTTCACCTAGATGTGTTTCATGCAAGCAAAGAGGAGCAACCCAAAGCAAGGTCAGCACTGACCAGAACACATCATCTCACATAGGCTCCCCCCAGTTATCTTGGATTCCATAAAAGAGCTCAGCCTGAACATTCCCTAGAAACCCAGCTGTTTACTGGGGCACAAGCTACATGTTATGTTAGAAGGGAAAACATTCCCATTATTTACATACTTGAGAGTAGCTCGTTCCTCATAGTTGCAGGAGCTAGGAAGCCCTTCCAGCAGAAGGACTTCCTGCAGGATGCCCTTGGTCAAGTATCTTCTTTTGAATAACAAGCATGTTTAGAAGTCATGGAGATCTGGAGCTTAGGGACAGGGTTTAGCAGTGGGTTGGGACAGCTGGGTTATTGGTTGGACTTCATAACTTTAAAGGTCTCTTCCAACCTAAACAGTTCTATGATTCTATGGTCTCTCCACTATGCCATGGGTTAAGGGACTATATACGTTTGGGTAGCACATAGAGCTCTGGTGTAGGATTGCTTTTATCGTTTCTGCTAGGCTTAGCCTGGTGCTGTGATTTACTAGCAGCATTAGCCTCAGAAATGTTCCTGCAAAACAGACCCCCTTTTAAAGAAATCATTGATTTACCAAAAGCAAAACATCTTCTGGCACACACAGATTTGCGAGAGCTTTGATTTGAAGGAATCAAAAACAACTCATTTTAGGAACCCAGAAAAAAAGACCTGTGCTTAACCCTGTCAGACAACTCTGATCCCTGCTATTCATCCTTCACATACTCTGGGAAGAAGAGGCCTACAGATAAGGAGGTGAGACTGAGCAAACACATTACCTGCAGCCATACAGCCAGCAGCAGACAGATCCATGACTGTAACTTCCCCAGCACTACCCCAAAGAACCTTGGGAATGCACTGATATCCACCCACTGACCCTGGTGGAGATATCACATTCCTTCACCTGCTGCAAATTAGGGAATGTGCCCTTGATTGCAGCTGAGCCCAGGCTGTTTGCAGCCTCCCCTGGGCTTTTGCCTCAATTCCTACCCTACCTGCCCTGTTTGCTTTCTCCTCACCCTCTATGGATGCTCTAGAGATCACAGAATCCCAGAATTATAGAGGCTGAAAAAGACCTCTGAGCTCATCCAGCCCAGCCCCAGCTCCCTCAGCCTCTCCACATCAGACTTTTCCTCCAGTCCCTTCCCCAGCCTCATTACTCCTCTCGACCTGCTTGAGCCCCTCAATCTCTTTCTTGAAGTGAGAGGCCCAGAACTGCCCTCAGTACTCAAGGGGAGGCCTCCCCAGTGCCCAGTACAGGGGGAGAATTGCATTCTTAGTCCTGCTGGCCATGCTATTGCTGATACAAGTCAGAATGCCATTGGCCTTTTATGGCACCTGGGCACACTGGTGGCTCACATTCAGCCAGTTGTCAACCAGTACTGCCAGGTCCCTCTCTGCCAGGCCACTCTCCAGCCACTCATCCCGCAGTCTGTAGCTCTGCTGGGAGTTATTGTGGTCAAAATGTAGATCCCAGCACTTTGCCCTGTTAAACCTCATCCTGTTGGCCTCTGCCCAGTGACCCAGCCTGTCCAGATCTTTCTGCAGCATCCTCCTCCCCTCCAGCAGATAGACACCCCCCCAACTTGGTGTCATCTGCAAATTCACGACGATACTCCTGCCCTTTCTTTCTAGAGATGTTTCTGACTGATCCAAAGTCCGGGGTGGTGGCAAATATGGTACGAAGACACGAAATGATATTTGTGCAGATTCAGCAGTGAAACAGAAAGGAGAACCATAGAGATACTAAGAGAAAAGCACCACAGAGAAGAGCTTCAGGAAAGATGTCTTGGACCACTTCCTAAATGGAGTGCTGGTGGCAGGGGAAGAATCTGGATGAAAGCAGCAGCAACCCCTTCAGAATTAATGAAAACCATCAACTGGGAGGAAAATTAAAATGGAATCTGAAGCCCTGCCCTTGTCCTAGCAGAGTAGCTCTGCCTCAGTTTTGGCTTGTATCAGCACTGCTGTGGCCAGCAGGACCAGGGCAGGGATTGGACCCCTGTGCTGGGCACTGGGGAAGCTGCACCTTGTATCCTGGGGACAGTTTTGAGCCCATCAGTGCCAGAAGGACATTTTGGGGCTGAAGAGTATCCAGAGAAGATCAAAGATGGGGAAGGGTGTGGAGCACAAGTGCTCTGAGAAGCAGCTGAGGGATCTGAGTGTGCTTAACTGGAGAAAAGGAGGTTTGGGAGAGACCTTCTCACTGTCTACAACTTCCTGAGAGGTGGCTTGAGTGAAGTTGGTCTCTTCTCCCAAGGAACAAGCAATAGGATGAGAAGGAATGACCTCAAGATGTGTCTAAGGATTAAGTTGGCCATGAGGAACAATTCCTTCCTCAAAAGTGTTGCCATGCCCTGGCTCAGGTTGCCCAGGGCAGTGGTGTCGTTCCTATGCCCGGAGGGATTGAAAAGCCGTGGAGATGTGGTGTTGCGGGACAGGGGTCAGTAGTGACCTGGCAGTGCTGGGTTAATAGTTGGACTTGAAGATCTTAAAGACTTTAAAAGTCTTTTCCAACCAAAGCAATTCCATGTTTCTATAAAAGCTTATTATCTGAAATAGGCGTGCGAGGACTACAGCTGGACCAAATACCTCTAGCCCACTAGTGATAGAAAAATAATGGGGCAACCTCCTTGGTTTTGGTGGTACCCATGGATTTCAGAGGAAGCAGCACCCTGTCTTGCAGGAGCAGTTTAAGGTCGAGGGAAAGAAGGTGTCTGAGCTTTTGGTGGATGCCAGTGGAGTCCCTGGAGGAAAAGCCAGCAGATGGTGCTCAAGGATGGAGCCAAGGCAGGATGCTCCTGGGTGTCCCCACACATCTGTGACCCAGCACTTGTGTGAATCACATGGGTAAATTCCACTTCTTAAATCCATTAATGTGGGGTAGAAACAAGCTGGCTGAGGCACATCCAGCATGCAGAAGAGAACCGCACGTTGGGTTTTTTAAGGGTCCCAAGCTGTGACCCTTTTTCTGGGTCTGGGATGACATCCTGGTCTCCTTTGCGTCTGGGCAAGGAAGGAACACACAGAGCTTTTTTTGGTCGTGGGTGGAAATAGGATTCCTGAAAACCCTCTTACTGACTCATTGCATTAATCACGTCTAGTTATTGATACACCCAGGAGGAAAGCTTGCTAAACTTGGTCCCAGCTGGCTCTGAGAGTTACTAGCGTGATGTGATGTAATGGTTTACTAATTATCAGACAGGGTTTGTTTGTTGTCTGGGAATGGAAAGGAGTATGTCCCTGAAGATGTCAACCTTTCCCCAGGGGTGGCATGACACAGATGCTGGGATGGTGACCTGCCCAGCTCCTCTCTTGCTCCCAGTTTGCAAGGGGGTCACCAGCACATAGAGGGAAGGGTTGCAAAGGATTGAGTGGAAGGGGAACAAAAAATAAAATTAAAAAAATAACTCTACCCCAAAACTCCCTTTGCATCCTGTCTGGCTGCTCTCCCACCCTGCACCAGCTATAAACCCCTTTCTGGAGAGGAGAACCTTTCAGCTTGGTTACTGCAGTCATAAAGGCAACTTCATGGTAGTTTACGGCCAATCATGGCCTTGTTTAAATCTCAGTAAAAATCACTTTAGTATGAAAAACCACATTAAGACAAATCCTGCTTCTCAAAAAGATAAGTGTTAACCTACAGGTTAAATCTGCTTTCCATGAAGCTGTGACTGGCACATGGTGCAGGTCATAGAATCATAGAATCATGGAATCATTAGGGATTGAGGGGACCTTGAAAAATCATCTATTCCAATCTCCCTACCACAGCAGGATCACCTAGACCAAGTTGCATAGGAACACATCCAGGTGGGTCTGGAACATTTCTGGAGAAGGAGACTCCACAACCCCCTGAGCAGTTCCAATGTTCTGTCACCCTTACTGGGAAGATGTTCTCTCTCATATTTAGATGGAACTTCCTCTGTTCCAGCTTGCACCCATTGCCCCTTGTCCTGTCACCAGATGACCTTGAGAAGAGCCTGGCTCCATCCTCCTGATACCCACCCCTGACATATTTGTAGACATTCATGAGGTCACCCCCCACCTCCTTTTCTCCAGGCTGAAGAGACCCAGCTCCCTCAGCTTTTCCTCCTAAGGTAGCTTCTTGTACTTACTTCATTATCTTTGTTGCTCTATGCTAGACACCCTCCAGCAGCTCTGTCCTTCTGGAACTGAGGGGNGCAGGACTCCACCTTCCCAAGTGGCTGCTTTATGGGGTGCTGGTGCCACCAACAGAATTCAGAAGGAAAATCATTTGTTTGGGTGTTTCTGGCAATGCCAGACACTACTGTATCAGGTTTTCGATACTATAGGATCTGGCCCTCATTCATTTAATAAAATCATAAAGGTTATAAGAGACCTCTAAGGTAATCCAGACCAACCACCAACCCTGCCCACTAAACCCTATCCCCCAGGGCCACATCTGCTTGTATTTTGAACTCTTCCAGTGTTACATGTTCATTGCTGATTTCCAGCAGGCTCTACTGAGCTGCCCACTGAGAAGCTGCAGCTCCATTTGACCAGGGACATTTATTATTTGGGAATTATTTATGGCTTGGGAACATCCCTCCTTTGAGCTTTTTTGGGGGGAGTGGTAACCACCCACCTTTGGGTGCAGGGCTGGAATGGTTTGTGCTGGATTCTCGTGCATAACTCAGCTCAGCAGCACTTGCAAACTGGTGCATCAGCTGTGGGGCTCAGCACTTTCCCAAAGTATTCCAGCTATTTCTTTATGTGGCTAGTTCTTCAACCAGCACAAACTCTAAAGCAAACATCATAAATCCCCATTGGAAACAAAGGGAATTTGACTGATTCCAGCGACGCCATCCCAGTTCCATCCTTATATGGAACCAAGCGAGGGCAAGAGATAAGAAGTAAGGTTTCCACACCACCATTTATTGCAAAACACAGACTGAAAAGTTTCACTTTCACCAGTGAGAGGCTGTTGCTTGGGGGAGAGGAATAAAATTACTCCCCCAAACCTATCTGATAGGCTCTGCCTAGTAAAAGGTTAAATTGAAAATGCAAATTTAAACAACCCAATCATCAGTCAGGGACTTGCTGACTAAAGTAGAAGTTTGAAAGGCAACAAATCCTTTTATTCTAAAATAATTTGCAATATCTATATCTGTATGCTAAAGGGTTAACTTTTTATCTATCAGTGACTCTGGAACATAATCCGTCTCCACTACTTCCCTATCTGGGCAGGTAAAAACCACAAACCCCTACAACACTGTTACACGGCAGTAAGAATCTGCATGAAGAAGAGACTCTGTCCCACTATTGCTGCTCGTAACTCTTTGGGGGCAGAGGCTGAGCTTTCTGCAGCCTCCAGCATCTCCGAGCGGCACTTCGCCAGAGCTCTGTGGAACTCGGTATGGCCCTTGACACGTCCTGGCTGCTGCAAGCATCCAAGCCCAGCCCTTCCTGACCCAAAGGAATACTTAAATCATCTCTGCCACCCTTTTTTAAAAAGAAATCGATATTTTTTTCCCTCACCAATCGCTGCGTTTTGGGGACGGTGGAGGGGAAGCCACACAGCGCGGAGGCATCCCCCGAGGAAGGGGGGGGGACCGTGTGTGATGAGCAGCTCTGACCTCAGCCTCAGCATCGCCAGCATCAACCATCTGGATCCCATTTGTGGCGTCAGATTGGCCGGCCCCTCAGTACTCCCACGCCAGCTGCCTCCACTGGTCCCGCTCAGATCGTTGCTGGCCAGCTGGTGGGGACGAGCAAGCCCCCATTTCTCTCATCCCGCTGGTGCTCACACCCCACCGAGGGAGAGGAGCAGGGACTGGGAAGGCTGAGCTGTGCCAGCACACCATGAAGCAAGGGTGAGAGGAGCTTCAGAGAGGAAAATCCTGGACTAAGCAACTTTTTTGGGGGTTCTCTCAGGGGTAAGTGTCGCTTTCCGTGCGGGAGCCCTGGGTTTGCATCCAGTAGGTTCTGCTGGGCTGTGTTTCCCCTCTCTCCTATTCTTTGGAGAGTTCTCAAGGAGTTTTGGCCAAACCCCATCCCATGTGTGGTGTCCTCAGAGGAAACCTACCCCAGGCTTTTGTCACGCTCAGGAAACTGAAGCGATGCCACTAGCTCCGGTGTGCTGCAGGTGCATGAGGACACTCCTGACTGTACCAGTGCAGGGGAACTAAATTCATTGCAAAGCACAGAAGAAAGGATTTCCCCTCGCTGTTGCAGGGTGGTGTTTGCCCTTGATGCCTTGAAATCCCTCATGCAGCAGCTCAGTGGGATGGGAGTGGGATGCCCTAGGAGAGAAGCAATGGGGTTGGTGCACCATGGAGGATGTGGCTTGGGGAACTGCTTGGACATGAGGAGGTGGGTGCATGAACGAGGCCCTACAAGGAGGGTGTGAGGGTGTCTCAGTGCCCCTTTCCCACTCCCAAGACTAGGGTTAGTTTGGTAGAAGCCCTCCTGCCTCAAAGCAAAGTAAGATGAGCTGGCCAGAGATGGTTGTCAGCCTGTCCATCCCATGCAGGTCCCACTATCCCTGCTGCTCCAGGGAGAGGGAAACTTGCCAAACATCAGGTATTTTTTCTGTAAGGGTTCTCCAGCTTTGCATGGAGCCAACTCCCTGCTCCACATCTCCCATCTCTACTTCCCCACTGCATTTCTCAACCCTTTTCCCCCATAGCCTCAGTTGTCCTCAGCTCCCCAGAGTTTTGCACACAGCAATGCTCTTGCTGAGGGGGTGGCTATGACTAATGGTGGAGACACTCCACCATGTCCCTCTTGGCTCAGCAAAGCCCTCCCTTCCCAACTGGAGCTCAGGGGGAGAAATGGTTGTAGCCAGATTGGTTTCCTGACCAGGCAAGGTGGCCAAAACCAGTTGGAGCGGAGGTAGCCAAGGCCACTCTGGTTCCAGTGGGTGCAATGGGAGCCGCTCAGCTAATTTCTCATTGCTGGGATAGTTCATGTACTCCCCCAGAGGAGGAATGCTGCAGTTTTCAGACTTCTGGCTTTACCCCATCACTTACTGGTATTTAAAAAAAAATAAGTAATTTAAAAGAGGATTCTTTATGGTTGGATAAATGCACAGTGTTGCTCCTGTGGCACAATCACACAAGTTCAGGAGCTTTGTGGAGGCCAGAGATGTCTCCAGACAGAGGATATTGCAGGGAGCTGGAGGGTTTCTCTGAGGTCACGTAGCAATATGATGTCAGTGTAGAAAACTTTGCTTGTCCCTGGTGCTATCCCTTGACTTGACAGTACCAGAGATACTGACAGAGATCCCAAGTCTCACAGGACCACAGAATCACAGAGTGTTAGGGATTGGAAAGGACCTTGACAGATCATACAGTCCAATCCCCTTGCCAGAGCAGGATCCCCTAGATCCAGTTGCACAGAAACATGGCCAGGCAGGTTTTAGCCATCTCCAGAGAAGGAGACTCTTGGCAGCCCCTTCCAGTGCTCTGTCACCCTCACCATGAAGAAGTTTCTTCCCATATTTATGTGGAACCTCCTCTGTTCCACCTGACATTCATTTCCCCTTTTCCTATATAGAAACTTGGGAAAATGGGATTTTTTTCATCTCCAGCTTTATTCCCCACATGGGTCTTTGCAGACAGGTTGACTACAACCAGGGGAGCCCTGGCATTTCTAAGACATAAGTGCTGCTGACCCTTCTCATTTGCCCACTCCCTTTCCAGTTTCCAGCAGGCTGCCCAGTTCCTTTGCTGGTTTCTTTACTGTTTTCAATTTAACTGTATTCACTCCTCCTGAGTTTCAGGGGGAACTAACCCAGCCCCTGCTTTATTCCCACGTGCTAAGGAGGAAAAAATGCTGTTCCTCTCCTAACCGGTGCTACGTGCCTGTCTGGAATTGTGAGGGAACATCTTATTCCTTCCATCAGCACAGCCCTGGGTCTTGCCAGCCGTGGGTTCTCCCCTCCCAGCCTTGATGTGTTGGTTCTGTGGCAAAGAGATGAACCAGCCCCATGCTGGGTGTGCATGGTTGGCTGTCGGTGACATTGTGCATCACAGCCAGCCTCACCGCACTGCGTGCCCATCACTTTTTCCAGCTTTTTAGGTGCTCTGTGTTCCACATTAAGGAGTCGACGAGCTTGGGTGGAGAGGCTCCAGGAGGCTTAGGTTACCCAACATAAAGAGTCATTGATCTTTGAGGGAGTTTCCCTTTTTTTTTATTGAGCAAATACTCCCTTTCCTCTATTAACTTCTCTATATTAGTCTCAGCCTTCAGATGGAGAAAACAACCCAACATTAAGCCAACGGCATGGTTATAAGAGCAGAACTGAATATGTGATTCATGTGAAGTGTTAGTAGCCAGGGAACTTGCCCAGGTTGGATATGACTGTGACATAACCCCTCACTTTGCTGAATGCTGGTTTTCAAAAGTCACAGCTCAAGCGTTTTGTAAAAGCAGGAATATTTTCCACTCTTTCAGGCTTGTTTGCTGTTAGTCCCTAGGTCTACTTTTGCAGCAAGAGAAGTTCTTAGGATCAGCCCTCAACCCAAGAGCTGTCACCTTTCCAGTGCTAGGTGGCAGCAGTGCTAATGGAAACACCAGCCAGAGCTGGTGACAACTGAAACGGCTGCGCTTGGAGCCATCAGTAAATCCAGGATCTGTCCTATACAGCTCACCCCGAGTCTCTAGAAATAATAAAATTATTTGGGTTGGAAGGGATCTTTAAGATCATCTGGTTCCAACCCCACCTTGCCATGCAGGGGGCAAAGACATCTTCCGCTAGACCCAGTTGCTCATCCAGTCTGACCCCGAACACTTCTAGGAATGGGACATCCATAGCTTCTTGGGGCAATCTGTGCCACAGTCTCACTACCCCCACAGTTAAGAAACAACCTTGCTTCTGGAGACTGTGGGGCAGGGTGAGATTTAGTGCCCTGCTGTGCCCAGGTTGGGAACCTGGGACATTTATGTCCCTTTCCAAAGATGACTGAGCTATTTCACATGGAAAAGTCACAGCGTTTAGTCTCTTAGGTGCCCAAACCACTGCTAGGAGTGGCTTTTGGCTAACATTTACACCATCTCAGAGCTCTTAATGGTACAGAGACTTTCCAGAGGAGGTTCATCCAGTAGGAAGCAGATCCTGCATGACCTCCAGAGAGCAATATATCCTACCCTGGCTCAGCAAAGAAACTCCAAGAGCTGTTTCTGCTCTCTGTTTGCTCCACAGATGAGCATATATCCCAGTGCTGGGGCTGCACATTGGTGTTCTGGGCAGCAGATACCCACTTCCAAGCCCGTTGCAGCCTCATCGCTTCACCACTGCCTCCTAGGGACACGTGGAGAACAGCCAAGTCTCATGCTGAGCAGTTTGGTTAGGAAACAGGGTGACAAGGCACGGGGAGATCCCCACTAAGCAAATGCAGATGAAAGCAATGATTCATTGGTTTTGACCCTGATACTCTCATGAAGCAGAATTTAGAGGGGTCCCAAGGATGTTCTCAGCATCTCATCTCCTCACCCATCTGTAGGATTATGCTTTGCCCTCTCAGGTCCTGCCTGATGCCCCTTAAGAAAAGCTTTTGGAATACCAGGTGCAGAACCACCTTACTGCCAGTACAAGGTGACTCACCCCACTCTAGCAAAGAGAATTGAAGGGCTGCAATGGTTTTTCAGGTTTTTATTAGAGATGTTATTTGTAGAATACCTCAGAGCTAGGCAGGAAAACTGGACCACATGTACTGTGGACTGGGCCAGCAAGACATCCCAAATGTCCCTGGCTGTGCCAACGAGAGAAGCTGCACAGGCTACCCAAGGCCAACCCCGAGCCCTGCCCATTTAAAAAGAAAGGCACACAAGTCATGGCTCGTCCTACCACATGTGATTTGGGTCTTCCATCCTTTCCCAGCAGCTGCTCCCCTCCCCACAGCAGCAATATGTCATGAGAAGGGAGAGCTGAAGGGAGCAGATGGCACCAATAAATCCGAGTCTAAGAGTCAGTTCTGCCCAGCTCAGTCATTTAGCCTGGAGGGAAATCATCATGCAACTCCAAAAAGACAGCAGAGAAACCCCCTCCAACAGTGAGAGAGCAGCTCAAACTGCAACAGTCACTCTAAATGACCAAGAGTGTCAGTGCTCAAAGCTGATTTCAGATTTAAGGGGTATTTTGCACCAACACCCATTATTCCCTTTACCTCTGTGACACCCATCTGTCTCAACCCATTGAATCATGGAACAGTTTCAGCTGGAAGAGACCTTCAAAATCATCAAGTCCAACCTTCCCTTAGCCCTATCAGCACCACTAAACCGTGCCACACAGCACATTTTTTGTCACACCCCTACAACTCAAACCCTGCCAGAGAGGCAGCTGAGAGACTCATAAAATGAATCAAAGCGATACAGAGCAGCTGTAGCAATTTTCGTCCTGCCTTTTATGTTTTATGCCTTTTTTTTCCTAACAGTCTGCTCATCTGCTTTGCACTTCCACAGATTTTATTTTAGCTAGCGAAGAGACGCACACAAATTCCAGGGAACCATGAACATACCCTCAAATAATAACAAAAAAAAAGTAGAAGAAATAAAGTCTGTAAAATGTCAAGCTCTATACAATAAGCAAAAAATAGCTGCCGGGGAAAAATAGTTAAGGAAATCACTTCATTGTGTTGGTGGTAGAAAAGATTGGCTTGTGAAAGCGTTATTGGTCACAGATGTTTATCTTCTGATGGAATGGGGGAGCAACAAAGATGATGAAGGAAGTAGAACACCTCCCTTATGAAGGAAGGCTGAGGGAGCTGGGTATCTTGAGCTTGCAGAAAAAGAGGCTGAGGGGAGACCCCATTAATGTCTATAAATATGTGAGGGGTGGGGATCAGTAGGATGGAGCCAGGCTCTTCTCAATGTCATCTGGTGACAGGACAAGGAGCAATGGGTTCAAGATGGAACACAGGAGATCTCATATAAATATCAGAAGGAACTTCTTTCCAGTGAGGGTAATGGAGCATTGGAACAGGCTGCCCACAGGGGTTGTGGAGTCTCCTTCTCTGGAGATGTTCAAGACCTGCCTGGATGTGTTCTTGTGTGACTTGATCTAGGTGATCCTGCTGTGGCAGTAGAATTGGACTAGATGATCTTTCAAGGTCGGTTCTGATCCCTAACATTCTCTGATTTTGTGACTCTATGATACTGCAATATTAAGGGGTTGCCATACTCTATAAACTCTAGGCAGACATAAACCCTTCAGATTATTGAAGACTACAGGAGTTGAACTTATTAGTCAGGTTTTTCAGTAGTTTGTCACAGCTATCAAAAGTTCTAGCAGAGATTTTATTCCCCAGGTCAGTGAGGAACTATAATTTCTAAAACATTAGAATAAATTCCAGGATGACATTTCCCCACTGAAAATATCACTATGGAAAACAACAGTAATCCAAGAGGATAAAGTAGTAGAAAAGATAACTGCTATAATGAAGAATTAATTAACATCATTAAGTTAATTAACATAGATTCACATCCCTGTTTTTATCCTTCAGCCCTTGCAGGCTGGTGCCACCTCCAGCTTGTGAGTTGAAGCCAAATTGCTTGTTTTGCTTCACCAAGGCAACTTAAGCCAGACCAACCTCCAAGGAGTAAAACCCACATCAAGGACTATCTTAAACTCCATGTTGGCTAAATCAAAGCAGATCTGAACAAAGCTTTGATTCAATACCACCATAAGAAGCACAGTGTCTCTACAAAAAAGGCTGCTGTCCTTGCTGCTTCTTCAGGTTACAGAATCACAGACTGTTAGGGATCGGAAGGTACTTCAAAAGATCATTCAGTCCAATCCCCCCACCAGAGCAGGATCCCACCCAGATCCAGTCACACAGGAACAGGGCCAGGCAGGTTTTAAATGTCTCCAAGGAAGGAGACTCCGCAGCCCCTTCCAGGGCTCTGTCACTCTCACTGTGAAGAAGTTTCTTCTTGTACTCTTATGTTCCAGCTGACACACATTTCCCTTTGTCCTATCATTGGATAGCACTGAGCAGAGCCTGTCTCCTTCCTCCTGACACTCACCCTTTCCCTATTGATCAACATTCATGAGGTCACCCCCCAGCATCCCTTTTTCTAAGCTAAACAGACCCAGGTCAGTCAGTCTTTCCTTATCAGTGAGATGATGCTCCACACCCTTCATCATCTTTGTGGGTCTGCACTGGACTCTCTCAAGCAGCTCTGTGTGCTTCTGGAACTGAGGGGCTCAGAACTGGACACAATATTCCAGATGTCGTCTCACCAGGGCAGAATAGAGGGGAGAATAACCTATTTCGATCTATTAACCACCTCCCTTCTAATCCACCCCAGGATGCCATTTGCCTTCTTGGCCACAGGGGCACATTGCTAGTTGATGGTCATCCTGCAGTCCACCAGGATCTCCAGGTCTCTTTCTCCTGCGCTGCTCTCCAGCAGATCAGTCCCCAACCTATTCTGTTCCCTGGGGTTGTTCTTGCCCAGATGCCAGACTCTACACTGCTCTTGTTGGATTTCATTCATTTCCTCCCTTCTCGGCTCTCCAGCCTGTCTATGTCTTTGATGGTCATCCTGCAGTCCACCAGGATCTCCAGGTCTCTTTCTCCTGCGCTGCTCTCCAGCAGATCAGTCCCCAACCTATTCTGTTCCCTGGGGTTGTTCTTGCCCAGATGCCAGACTCTACACTGCTCTTGTTGGATTTCATTCATTTCCTCCCTTCTCGGCTCTCCAGCCTGTCTATGTCTTGCTGAATGGCAGCACAGCCCTCTGGGGTGTCAGCCACTCCTCCCAGCTTGGTGTCATCAGCAAACTTGCTGACAGTGCACTCTAATCCCTCATTCAGATATTTGATGACTATACTGAATACTAATGGTCCCAGTACCAACCCCTGAGGGACTCCACTAGATACAGGCCTGCAACTGCCCCACTGACCACTACTCTCTGGCTTCTATTCTGCATCCAGTTCATGATCCACCTCACTATGTGATTTTCCAGACCACACTTCCTCTGTCTGGCTGTGAGGATGCTGTGGGAGACTGTGTCAAATGCCTTACTGAAGTCAAGAGAGGCCACATTCACTGCTCTGCCATAATCTATCCACTTGGTTATGCCGTCATAAAAGGCTATCAGGTTGGTCAAGCATGACCTGTCTTTGGTGAAGCTGTTCTGACTGTCTCTAATGACCCTCTTGTCCTTGATCTGCCTCTAGACAGTGCCAAGGAGAAGTTGTTCAGTCACCCTTCCAGGGATGGAGGTGAGGCTGACTGGTCTGTACTTACCCAGGTTCTCCTTCTTGCCCTTTTGGAGAACGGGAGTGACATTTGCTCTCCTCCAGTCCCCACGACCTAGCAAAGATGATGGAGAGTGGTCTAGCAATGACTTCTTCCATCTCCCTTAATACTCATGGGTGAATCCCATCAGGACCCATGGATTTTTGCACATCCAGACTGCTTAAGTGGTCTCTAGCTCAGTCCTCATCAACCACGACAAACTCCTTCTTTGTCCTGACTTCCTCTGGGACCTCAGTGGTCTGGGGTCCTCTGATTAAGGAAGGTTGTGGGGAAGTATGATGCTAAAACTCATCTTTTGTTGAGGAACGATTCCCTCTGCTTTCACACAACTAAAAATACCATGCTGAATGTCACAGAGGAGTCTGGAAATAGATCTGAGGGCCTCCTAAAGGCTAAAACAGGAAAGAGGGTGTTCAAGAGGAACAGCCAAGAAATTGTATTTCCCAGCTGGCCAGGACAAATAAAGCAAAGCACACTGTGTTATCCAGGTTTATCTCATGGTCTCCTGAGGGATGACTCATGACTTCCAACCATTTGCATTTGCCAAGGTGGAGAGATCTGAAATACAGGTGGTTTCTTTGCCACAAGGCTCTAGGGTTGAACCATGATCCAAAGGGACCTAATGGAGGTGGGCTCAGGCTTGATTTTCCTCCAGACTCCTTGTTTGAACATGGGCAAGGTGGATCCTAAAGGGGTTTCCAGCCATAGAAGCCCTGAAGATATATTTCCATCATTAGCTTGGGAAATTCCATGTGCTTTGAAGTTCAGTTGCTCACTGCTGTGGCTGACAGGTGAGAGGTGGGAGAGATTTCCTTGTCCCAGTTGGAAGGGACTCTGGGCAACCCGGTGAAAGATGTCCTTGCCCATGGCAGGAGGTTGGAACTAGATGATTTCTGAGGTCTCTTCCAACCTAAATCATTGTATGATTCTATGATTCTGTAGTGCTTCATGACTATAAACAACCCTGTAAGTCTCTCCACAGCTGCTCAGGGCTCAATGCAAAAAAGCCCCAGTGTTTGCCTTGCTCCTGTCACTTATTAGCAAGCAAGACATTAATTTTCACTGGTTTATCTTGATGCTCTGTTCACCCCAGCTGTTGGAAGTGCAGAAGGATAGGATGCCAGCAGCTAATAAACAGAATGATAACAGAACTTCCTGCACTTCAGAAAAGGGATATGGAAGCTGTACATCACTTTAGCAGGCTGTTCTTCCAAACCATGCATTTCATTTCACATTTTTCACTCACTGTCAGCAGCACTTTCACTCCTGATGGATGCTGCAAGGCAAGCCCACCACAAAATATCTTACAGCTCTTCCGTAACCCTCTTCTGCCCAGAGAGCAGATGATCCAAGGAGGTTGGACAAACCTGTTAGCAGGGCATGTTCTGACAGGACAAGGGGTGATGGGTTTAAACTAGAGGGAAGATTGAGGCTAGATAGATGGAAGAAGTTTATAATGCTGAGGGTGGTGACACCCTGTCTCAGGGTGCCCAGAGAGGTAGGAGAAGCACCACCCTTGGAAACATCCCAAGTCATCTTGGACCTTGGGGCTCTTAGCAACCTGGTTGCAAATATCTCTGCTCACTGCAATGGGGTTGGACTGGATGAAGGTCCCTTTCAACCCAAACCTTTCTGTGGCTCTATGGCCTACAGACCCTGTATTTGTGGCTAATCCTGCCCCCATAGGGCAGCAGAACCCACCTTTTGCCTCCCCTCTGGGAGGTCTGGCTTGGCCTGAAGCAACCAGGGGGGTGGATAGGTTCCAGCTAACAAGGAAAATTTTTTTAGTCTTGTGATCTGTCTCTACAATTTGAGGAGGTGCCCATAAAGGGGAAGACTCGATATGCCTTAATGAATACTCTGTGCCTGGCCCTGGGTGCCTATTCAGTGTGTCTCCACATGATTATTGTTGTTTTTATTATTATGGTTAGACATAAATGTGAAGGAAAATGTGGAGGCAAATTTCTGTCTGACTTATGTTGTACAAAATTCATCTGGAGCACACGGAAGAGCAAAGACTGCAAAGCTCTTCCCCCAAGACCGACCAGACCCCAGCCCAACTTTGACATTTAGGGAGCCAGGAGAAGCATCAAGATCATGCTGGGTTCCAAGAAACAAAGTGGGTGTTGTCCCTTCCTTTCCACTGATCCTCTATCTGATAGCCCTGAGGAATGTCTCTTCAGCTGAAGGTGTTTACTCCTGATTGTCCCCTAATTGCTGGCACTTGATTCTGTTTCTGGATATGCTAATGATAACAATGGTTTTCCTTAAAGAGGGAGCTAGTTCTCCGCGTCTTCTTAATCTCTTGTGCTGGTCATATCTCTTTGGACTAACCGTGCTCTCAAGGATGGTAATAAGAAAACTGATATTTTAATTTATTCTTTATTTTCTTATGACGACCTGGCTAATAGTTTGATGCATTCAAATCGCTTTTGGTTTATGTGAGTAATTGAGCTCCTTTTGGGGATTGAAAAAGTATTAAATCACTGGATTTGCTTTTGAGAGGATATTTTCTCAGTTAAGCTAGTCTGGCTGGTTTCTGCTCCATAGGCTTGGAAATGAAGATAAATGATAAATCGGCTATTTCTGTGACAACAGATACATAACTTTCCTGAAGGAGACATGGCTTTAGAATCCCTGTCAGGTGGATTATAGATAAGAAACTTCCATAAATTATACTTTTGGCTCCAACAAACAAATTTGGTGCCTTTCCAAAATGTGATCGGCCAAGCACAGGCCATTCCACTGCCAGGTTTGGGAGCTTGGGGGAGTCGAGGGCTTTTTGTTCTACAGCAGATCATGCAGCTCACTTGGGTCTGGAGTAATTAAATTTCCACTTGTATGCCTGGGACAGCTGAGAAGGTGAGATGAGGCAAAGAGGGATGTTCAGGACAATTTTTTCACACAAAAAGTGTCTGAAATTCAGATTAAGAAAGAGAATGTGTTGACCAAGATGTTTCAGCTGGTCATTCTTTATGGATGAAAAAGAGAGATGATAGAAAACTAACCTGACCATCTTCCTATATGCTAGGTATTGCTTCCATATAGGCAAGAAGAAAGGCATCTAGAAGCACAGAGGTGATTAAAGGATGAGGAAACAGGGTCAAATACTGCCAAGGGAGGTTCAGATTGGATTTTAGGAAAAACTTCTTCCCACAAAGAATGGGGAGACCTTGGAAAAGGCTGCCCAGGGAGATGGTGGAGGCATCTTCCCTGGAGGGGTTCACCAAATGGGCAGACAGGGTGTTTCAGGAGATGAATTAGGGCTTGTATGGTGGATGGTTGGACTTGATGAGCTTGAAGGCCTTTTTCAACATTGATAAGTCTGTGAGTCTAAATGTCAGTGTTTTGGAGTGCTGATTCTTCCTCTGAAGCAGTATTTGCCATGAAGCAGTCTATGTTCAACATTCAAATAATTGTTTGTGGCCAAAGTGCCACAAAAGTGTTCAGAAGTTATGCAAGGTGCTCAAGGGCATGGTTTAGCTGTGGGCTTGTTACTGTTGATTTAATGGTTGGATTTGATGACTAATGTTTTTTCCAACCTAAATGATTCTGTGATTCTATGAAAAGCATTGGAAAAACCCCATGGTTTGGCTTTTCTGTCTTGTCCTTCAGTCATGTGTGGCCAGTGCTACCGCCATTTCTTAGCTCTCCCTGCTTTTCTTCCTTAGGTCTCACACTGGGTGCTTTGAAACAAAAAGAATAAGAGGAAAACTCAAAGATCAAAAATGAGGAAACACCGACATTTGCCCTTTGTGGCAATGATTTGCCTCCTGCTCTCAGGCTTATGCTCCATTCTTGCTCAGCAGCAGCAAGCAGGTAAGACCGAGCTGCTTCACTCAATCTTGCGCCTGTACAGATGTGCTGCTAGTTTGCGCCGGCCCATTCTTCTTGTCTGATTTTTAGCCTGCATGACCATGGTACAGTATGGTTTACCTTCTGCTCCTCAGTTTCCACTTGGCTGAGGGTTGTTACGGACTCAGACCTTGGCCAATGCACGTGGTGCCTTGCCGAGCTTGTCGCTGGCTGGTGGAGTGCCATTAGAGGATGCTCCATGGGGCATGAGGCTGTGGGATATGCACCCAGGGCAGAACCCATTTGCCCTCCTTGCATGTGTAGAAGGGCATTTCGCAGCGGGATGAGCACTGCCACTGGCCTGCAGAAAAGCTCTCTTTGAAGACAAGGCGCTGGTGTCGTTGGGACTGTAGCTGCTGTCATTAGGGGACATTAGCAGCAGGAAAAACATGGATCACTCACACCAGCACCTAGGCTGCTTACACAAGGCAACTCCTCCTTCCTTGAGCACCGCTTCAGAGCCAGCAAAAAAATGCCAGAGCACAGGAGACCATTTGAAACTGAGCTAGCCCAAATTCACATGTGAAGTTGCAGGTGTCTTTTTCTGGCTCAGGGCTGGTGTCCAAATCCATGTAGTGAGACTCTGGGAGGGGAGAAATTTCTCGCCTCCTTGGGAAGCGTAGGTCGCATGCTATCCCCTCCTGTCCCCAATGCCTGCAGGGTCAGGGTGCTGATGGCTGCATGGTTTTTCCCCAGTGCTTTTTGTCCTGCTTTGGACAATAAGGGGATGCTCAGCTTCACTTTCACCACATGAAAGGGGCTGTTGGTTGTTTGGGTGAGGAAAAAGAGGAGGAGGAGGCATGCTTGTGCTGACTGATAGAAAATCATAAACCCCCATCTGTTTTTTTAAAGCTGTCAAAACCATTGCCGTGGCTGATATAATATTTCTAGTGGATTCCTCTTGGAGCGTTGGGAAGGAACATTTCCAGCTCATTCGAGAGTTTCTGTATGATGTTGTTAAAGCTTTAGATGTGGGAGGAAATGATTTTCGCTTTGCCCTGGTCCAGTTCAGCGGAAGCCCCCACACAGAGTTCCAGTTAAATACCTACCCCTCTACCCAAGACGTCCTATCCCATATTGCCAACATGAGTTACATGGGGGGAGACACCAAGACTGGAAAAGGATTAGAATACCTAATCGAGAACCACCTGACTAAAGCTGCTGGAAGCAGAGCCAGTGAAGGCATCCCCCAGGTTATTGTAGTGTTGACAGATGGACAATCCCAGGATGATGTGGCTCTGCCATCATCTGTCCTTAAATCAGCCCATGTAAACGTGTTTGCGGTCGGCATGCAGGACGCGGTGGAAGGGGAGTTAAAGGAGATAGCAAGCGAACCCTTTGATACGCACCTTTTCAACCTAAAGAATTTTACTGCTCTCCGTGACATAGTGGGAGACTTAGTGGTGAATGTCCATTCCTCCATGACTCCAGACAAAGCTGGAGCCAAAGGACTGGTTAAAGATATCACAGGTAATGGCTGACCGCTGGTGGCTGCCATCAGCATGGTACCTGCTGGCGTTGCGCTGTTCAAAGCCTTTGTAGGGGCATGACTGAGATGGACGTTCAGAGGTTTAAAAACAAAGGTTTGAAGCATATAGCCCCGTGTTTGTAGCTACTGAATGTGCCGTTGTGTGCTGAATGAGGTTGATCTCCCTACCAGAGCTACCAGGAGGGAGGACAGGAACTTTGGGTGGGCAGCAGCCCATTGTGGCCAGTCTTTTGCACCTATGGCATGGAAATGGGAATGTAGGGAGCTTTGCTGAGTAACCAAATCACCCCATCCTAGCCGCTATCAGGGCAGAGAAATAGGGGATGAGTACACCAGCCATGATGGTGGCTTTTTAAGGTCTTGACTGAAAACCCTCTGGAGATCAAGAAGGTCATTGCTGACTGCAGGGACCCTATGTGTGATGTCCCCTTGCAGTGAGATAGGGACACAGGCAACGAGTTATTCTGGAAAGTCTTATTCTTGACAGAAGATAGATAAACAGTTCTGTGGAGAACTAAGTGCTCTCTGAGAGAAGAGAGGCCCTTTTCTCATCTGCTTGGAGAAGGTGTGTGGTTGGACAATCCTTTTTGTGATGCCATTCAGATGCCTTCTTTACAAGCCAATGGCTTTGACTGCCTGAGCTTTGGATCCTTCGTTTAACTGAAACCTCTCTGCAAACCATGTTGGCTTCAATGGATCTGCACTGACTGAAGAAAAATAAGACTTCCCGTGTCCCTCCTCTGTTTATGAAAGTTCAGCATGGAAAGGGCCTTCTGAGCAGCTTTGTTGTGTTTCAAAACAGAAGTCCCACAGATCAAACCTTTCTTTTTATTCCTGAGACTCCATCTGAAGGTCAGCAGCTTGTGGGGGTGATATAAGGCAACAGCAGTATGATGAGGCAGCGTAACATTAATCCCTGTGTGTTGTCTTGCCTGATTAACCCTCACGCCAGCCCTACTGGGTGCTCTCCATCGCTGCATGGCACCGAGCATCACCAAAAGGCTGTGCTCACTTGTGTTTTAATTGTGCAAAGTGCTTGACAGGGCAAATACCCAGACGATGTCATGACTACAGGGAATAAAAGCAGCTGCCCCAGGAAGATGACAAAGATTTGCCAACTCTAAGAAAGTCATGGCAACATATGTGGAAAATGAATGCTACCTCAACCTGCTGACAGCACTGTAGTGACTGGCATCTTCACCATGAAGGCCCTCAGTGCTGAAATCAGTGGAGGTCTATGGTGCTTTCTTGAGCACACCAGAAGCAACCCCATACTACAGAAACATATGGAGCCACAGGCATTTCTCTAAAAGATTTAAAGGCTTTAAATCCCTCCACATATTTAATTCCTTTCATAGTTCATGTCTACCAAAAGATCTTTTTGTGCAAGCATTTCCTTTGCTCACATCATACAAATGTAAACTCATCCTACTGTTGTAGTTTTGTCCCATGTGACTTGTGTGGGAAAAGATATTACACTTCCTAGATGTTGGATTACAACAGCAAGCAAATCACGGCTCAAACAGGCATTTGCACAAGAGCTGAAGAAGTCATTTATTCAGCTGATAACTACATGTGGCTTTAAAATGCACTGAAGTGCCGTGGATGCTGTGCTGGCCATTAGGCTTCATGTGAGCCAGAAATGTACAAACCACCCCACTCCCATAATACTTTTGGTAAAAAGTACCAAAGCTGTTGGTCTGTGGCAGTCCCCAGAGCTTACTGGCATAAGTATGGCTGTCAGCCTCAAGTTTGCCTTGATGTATTTGTTAAGTCTTAGCTGTCTGTCTCACCTGACCCTCCTTGCTTAGTCGTGTAACCAGCATGCTTTTATTTGTTCTCCAGCACCAGCCTGTTCCATAAATGTGCACTGAAGTACAAGTTTTGTTTATGCAGTGATGACAAATTATCCAATGCATCTGATTCATAATTATTTTCAATCCTGTGGGATTGATCATGATGGCACCCACTGGGGTTTGAAACCTCCTTCTTCAAAAAAGCTGCCCAGGGTAGCTAAAGCAGCACTGAGCATGATGACCTTGAAATTGTATTTACATGGTAGAGTAGAATTTGAACAAGCCAGCTGCAAATGTCACAATCAAGACTATTAGAAGCACCCATAAATTTTGACTCAATGATAGAAAAATAAATCTTGGAGCTCTTTGCAATTGTGAGCCATGTTGATGCTTTCCAAGCCAACATGGGCTTGGCCATGAGTTGGCCCAGGGAAGTGGTGATGCCCTGGAAACCCTCTCCTTTGTCGCTGTAATAGTGAAATTACTTGAATCTCGAATCTTTCGGCACCATTGTGACTTATGAAAGCATTTAGTAGAAAAACTAAATAGGGAAAAATGGAAAATACATTATTGACACCACTGGTTAGCAGCAAAGGCCACTGGTTTATACCTGGCCTTGCTAAACTACATGTCAGTTTTGCTACTGGTTTCACCTTCAGCTTCCAGAAGTCAAGAGCTGGGTGAGATTCCCAAATGCTGCAAAGAGCCTGAAATCTGATTTCCTAACAAGATTTGACAGTAACAGCATGGAAATCTGTGGATGTGCTATTATTGAGCTAAAGAGTAAGAGCAGGAACTTTTGGGTCTTGGTTTGGGAAGTCTCACAGCCAAAATGCTCCCCCTTCACTGACTGTATTCATTCTGTGTAAAAGCTTTGTTTGGGGGTTGTGTATATTCTCAGCAGATGCTTGTGATCATCTGGGCAAGATCACAACCATGAGAGTTGGATAATTGTGTCATGACTGTTTTCATCATCCTGTTTTAACCTGATTCTGCATTCCTTGATTGAATATCCAGAGCCCGTGTGAAAAATACAGACAAACCCCTCTTCTGACAATAGATTTGTCTTTGTGTAAAGACAGAAGTTAGTTGTGGGGATCTACTTGCTACACAAATACTGTTGTGTGCATACTGGTGAAAGGGTCACAGTGCAAGAATAATAGCCAAAACCTTTCCAATGCCTTTGAACAAACGCATTTCAAATAACAACTCTTCATGATGGGAGAAGCCAGTATATTCAGTTGCTGGTTTTAACCAGCAAAAGAGCAAAATTGCAGCAGAGGCTGCAACTTTCCAGGTGCCAAAGGTGGTCTTTTTCTCCCAAGAAATAATGTAATGAGAAAAAACTCCTACAAATATAACTGACCTCACCCACTGGCTTCAGGATGAATCACTACCAAAATCCACCTTCTTTTCTTTTGACTCTATCTAAATATTTAGACAGTACTGCCCCCACACATGGATTGGATTTAGATTTCCCCAAATCGTATTTTTCCTAAGTTTTCTCCTCACTGACCCACTGTTGTGTAGCTGCAGTCACTGGCCTAGGTTGCGTCTGCTCAAACCATCTCTGGATGGGCAGCGGATGCTACCTGGCTGGGTCTGAGAGCTCATATTCAATCAGAATGCAGAACTAAGAGGCAAACATCACTTCATCAGTGAACATGTGTGTTGTTGTCTCATTTTCGTGTTTCTTACTGGTTTTCCAGGAAACATGTCAGAACACTGTACAACTGCATGTAACCACTCATTTTAATGCTTTCACCTTTTGCATTTCTTTTTTTGAAGCTCAAGAGTCCGCTGACCTTATTTTCCTTATTGACGGATCAGACAACATCGGAAGTGTCAATTTTCAAGCCATACGCGATTTCCTTGTAAATTTGATTGAAAGCCTCAGAGTTGGAGCTCAGCAAATACACATTGGGGTGGTGCAGTATAGCGATGAACCCAGAACTGAGTTCGCTTTGAACAGCTACTCCACAAAAGCGGACGTTCTGGATGCTGTGAAGGCACTTAGTTTCCGTGGTGGCGAGGAAGCAAACACCGGTGCGGCACTGGAGTTTGTGGTGGAGAACGTCTTCACCCAGGCGGGAGGCAGCAGGATAGAGGAAGCAGTGCCTCAGATTTTAGTGCTGATAAGTGGTGGAGAGTCTAGTGATGATATCCGAGAGGGCTTGTTAGCAGTGAAGCAAGCTAGTATATTTTCCTTTAGCATTGGGGTCCTGAATGCTGATAGGGCAGAGCTACAGCAGATTGCTACTGATGGAAGCTTCGCATTTTCTGCCCTGGATACCCATAACCTTGATGCTCTTCAAGATTTATTACTGCCCAACATTGTTGGAGTGGCCCAAAGGCTCATTTTGTTAGAGGCCCCAACCATTGTGACTGAAGGTATGTATGCCTTTTCGGACTGTTGCATTTTGATGAATCCATGAATGACTGAGATTTGCACGCTTTAAAAACAGCTTTAGACTTTTATTTCTGCATTCAGCTCTCAGGCCTGGTTACAGAATAACAACGGTAAAGAGAAGCAGGGCTGTGATTAGTGTGTATAAACCGCTTTGCCTGGTGGGCTACTGTTTGAAAACCATGAGGTTTGGCATGGCATAGGGTTTTATAAACAAGCAGAGTATAAAAACCTTCTATAAGCCTTTTCTGGGGCATTTTTTGGGTTTTATATGCAAGAAGAGGATGAAAAACCTTATATAATCCTTATTTGGGTATATTTAAGTACTCTGCAGGTAAACATTGCAGCACTGTCAGCTCTGAAAACATTGATGTCACTTAAGTTTGTATCTCAATTGAAAGTGTTGTGAGGAGTGAATTTGACTTGGGAAGCAAACAGGGATGTTAAGTGGAATCCTGTTTCACAGAGCTGAAGTTACCAGCTTGCTAAACCAGTAGGATTCCATAACTCATTGAAACTGTGTGCTGCCCTGGGGTAAAGGGTGAAATTACACATTACAATTAGAGGCCTTGGCTCTTCTGAAGTGAAATCCCTGCCTTACCAAGGCGTATTTCCTTTCATGAGCAGAGAAAATGTATAGCTCTCCATGAGGCCCTGGGAAATGAAAACAAAGGTGTCAATACTCCACTTAGGTCACTTTGTGTCTCCTTAGTCCCCCTTGAGTAGTATTTCCATTGGAGTAGTATTTCCCTGAGTGCAGTAGAAAAATGAAATACTGGATTTATGGAACAAGTAGGTGATTAAAGTTCTCACCCTATATATGGTGTAGTTTATTGATAGAGGGGTTTTAGGAAAGACACAACTTGTATTTTGGAGGTCCCTGGCAAAGGCCAGGCTGGAGTTGCTGCACTTAATTATTGGGAAGCTTAGTGCGCTGGAATCCTGTGCCAGCGTGGAGTTCTGTACATACTGTTCAAGACATGATGTATATTGCTGAAGTACAAAACTGCCTTCCAGATGTCTTTGCTGATCTGTGTCTAAACATGCTTGCTGTCCTGTGGCTCGAATCAAAGGGAGGAATTTGTTTAAAACATCATTTTATGACCTTACCATGATTATTCCAGGAAAGAACATGAAGAACTTCTGCTTGTAGCACCCCATGAGAACAAGACTGAGCTACAGAAGCTGAAGTCTTCATGTGTAGCTAAAATATGTGTTCCAGGACCCATACAAGTCAGTGGGAAACATCTTCCTGCCCCTCTGATTTTTAAGTTTGGAAGGCAAGATTTAACAATGTGGGATGTTCAGATTCATCTGCACTTGCATATTTTTCCCTTAAGGTAGCTCATTTGTAGTAGGCATTATGTTAGCATCAGGCTGTGTCAAAGGAGGTCTAGGGAATTTCCTTTCCTTAGCACCTATGAAAATGAGTTTTGACCGCTCTGTTTGCTTCTCACCACTTCTTTGGCAGTCTGCAAGGTAAGGAGCTGGTGTGGGAGATACACCAGAGCCCGAAATGGATGCCCAAGTCACAGTATCACATAATGATGAGGCTGGAAAAGACCTTAAAGAACATCCAGTCCAACCTAAAATCAAGTAAACCTAAACATCTGACATCTAGATCATGCCACTCAGCACCTCATCCAGCCTAACCTTGAACACCTTGAGAGACGGTGACTGAACCACCTTCATGGGCAGCCCATTCCAAAACTGGATCACTCTTTCAGGGAAAAACCTTTTCCTAATGTCAAGTCTAAACCTCCCTCGATGGAGCTTAAGACTGTGACCCCTCGTCCTGTCTCCAGTGTCCAGGGAGAAAAGACCGAGCCTTGCCTGACTACAACCATCTTTTAGGTAGTTATAGACAGCAATAAGGTCACTCCTGAGCCTCCTCTTTTCCAGGCTAAACAGACCCAGCTCCATCAGCCTCTCCTCTTAGGACTTACCTTCCAGGCCCTTTACCATTCTAGTTGCCCTTCTCTGGACTAGTTCCAATTTTTTAGTTTGTTTTTTTTTTGTTGTTTTTGTCATAGCAATACCACTTTAATAAAATGGGGTATTTTGGGGAGATACAAGATGTGATCTGCTAATTTTAGCNGCAATACCACTTTAATAAAACGGGGTATTTTGGGGAGATACAAGATTTGCTCTGCTAATTAGCTCTATCTTTAATTCAGTATGGTTTTATTTTATTGCCAGAACAGTCACCAGTGAAGTGAGGAATGCTGCATAGGTTAGAACCGAAACAGCCAAAGCTGGTTTTGATAGCTCCTCTGCTGCAATTAATTTACTTATAACTTGATAGTAGAATATAACACTCATCATTCAGAAATAAATTAATAACTTTGAGTAACAGTTTAAAACCTGATTAGCACTGCATAATGATCAATGGCGACTACTACTACTAAAAAAACCCCCAGTTTTACATACTAAAAACATGCTATATGTGGGAAACCACTTTTTCTTTCTCCAGGGTGTTGTTTACATTTTTTACTTGAGGAAGAAAAGTCTTTCTTTTATCAGCTGAAAAACCCATAGCACTTAAGTTTCAAGTATTTCAACATGATTCAATTTCAAAAAATGCCAAATTAAGAAAAAAAAACACAACTGAAAGCAACACGTAGCCAAACTTTTCTAGAAATCCCCAAAACAAGGTAAAAAACAGACTCTTGAAATAATGGGTTACTAGCTCAATATATGTTTTTAAGGCTGTATAATGTTCATCTAAACAGTCCATTTATGGCCATTAGAAATTTAAAAAGACAGAACACCTTCAATGTAAATCGCTTGCAGGGAGCACCCTCAAGCATCAATACAACACTAAGCAGAAACCCCTCATTTTATTTGGCTGCTTAGACATCTATGTGACATTACCCACCGATCCATTTCCTGATTGTAGTACATCCTCTATTAGGGCCTCTGAAATAATGCAGAGCCATAGAACAGAAACTAGTTTTTGTTTTGTTTTTTTTTCTAAAAGTTCCATCCCTACACAGCCTTCCACCTGGCAAGGTTGTGCAACTGATTGTTTAATGTAAGTAAACCTAACGGCATCCAAACGAGCAGGCCTGGGTTTGGAAGCTGTCTTGTGTCAATTTTCGACTGTGTAACGAAATCTAAAATAGAATGGTCGA
>VZRI01004693.1:290564-329908 GCA_013397515.1 Upupa epops
CTAGTGATCTTATGAAGTTCTGTTTTGGCCTCCTCCATTCTCTCCACATGGACGGAGTCCACCACAAACACAATGCCATCAGCGCACCTTGTGTACGACTTCCACAGCAGCCTCAGCTTGTCCTGGCCGCCAACATCCCAGAAGTGGCAAGTGACTGTTTTCGAGTTTCCCGGAGTCACTTTGATCCTCTCTGTGTTAAATCCTTTAGTAGGAGCAGTGTTGACAAACTCATTGAATTGTATCCTGTAAAGCATGGTAGTCTTCCCAGCGGAATCCAGTCCCAGGATGACAATGTGGAAGCTCTGGAAGGCGATCAAGCTAGAGAGAATTGGCGTCTGGTCTGAGAGTCCATTCCCCATTGCCAGTAGGGGAGGGGACAGCAAACTGCCACTATCAGGGGCCGGCTCTCACAGCTGCCCCGTGGGCAGGCGCGTCCATCAGCACGGGGAGGAAGCAGCAGTTCACTACCCCATGCCCGCGCTTCGCAGCTGCAGTCGTTGAGGTGCCAGAGCTCCTCTCAAATATTGAAGTCACCTCACTTCCCTTTAGCTCTCCTGTGGTAACACTAATCCTACTGGGATGAATTGAAGCCTCAAAGTGGCCTTGTGCCTTGATTCTCCCCTCTCCTTTAGCTCCTGGGGGACCCTGGATGATTAAATTAGGTGAGGTGTTTCATCAAAGGAAGACAAGACGGCTGCGAGGAGGAAACTATGTAGTGCTGGGGTCAGTGTTGACACCCTCCAACTTTCCTAACTTTTAGTGTCAAAGTTTTCATGCTTTGATCCCAAATCCTTTGATACTCCCAGGAGCTTTGCCATCAGATTTGCTGGGCTTGGTATCAGACCCTGTGAGCGAGCTGTGTGGAGCCTTGCTTGACTGCTTTTTCCTTCATTGTGCTCACTGAAGTAAGCACTGGGGGATGTCTCCTTCTGGGGTTTTGCTTTCAGCTCTCACACTCACTCTGCTTCAAGGAAACACACTGCAGGATTTTAAAGCTACATGAGGAACAAGTAGTGGAAGAAGTGATTCCTTCCCAGCCTCCCTCATCTTTGCAAAGTTCCTTTGGTATTTCCCACAAACTTCTATACACAGTAGAAGAGTCTTGTGTCTCCATTTTTGGGTTTGTAGCTGCTGACAAGCTCAGGGAGGGCTTTGGACATCTCTCCTGGGCGACACAGAGTAGAAATTTCACCCCTTGATAGCCATTTGGGGAAGCTTCCTGTTTTCAGCCCTCACCTTCTGAGAGTAAATGATAAGGAAGAAAGGTTGGTTGGAGGAGATGAATAAGGGAGGTGACAGCTCTGGGAAAAAGCTTGAGTCTCTGTTTCCAGAGGCCAGACAGTCAACTGCAGGCCACTGGCTCACACGAGTCTGTGACTCGGGGATAGTACCACCGAACTCCCTTTGTGCAGACTGTCATCCTTTTGTGTCTGACAGCACCACAATGACCTATTCTAAACCTCAAATTTTGACAGTCCTAAATCCAACGATTTCGTTTTGCAAAGGCCTGCGTGTGCTATCCGAGGCATGTGTCTTGGGGTCTGAGTTCAGAGCAGGTCACTGAAACGTAAACATCCCCTCCAGCTGTAAATTACTCCTTGAGGTAGCCCAATCTCATGGCACTCACCCCAGACACAAACTTGGATGGAGACTGCCCTTTGGGGAGCACTGCCTGCTATGTTTCCTAACATTTGCCCTGTGGGGTGTGAGATGCCGACAATGCTGGCTGGCTGTTTCCCCCAGGCTAGCCAGGCTACAGCAGTGAGCCTGGGAGATGATGAACCTTGAATATCAACACCATCTCAGAAACTCTTAGGTGATTTAAGAGTACCCAAGTACAACTTAACACAATGATCTATAATGCTCCAGCTTAATTTGGAAGTAACGTGAGGTTTCCTTTCTCACTTCAATGGTATGAAATTCTGGGAGGTGGTGATGTGAGTGGGGCTGTCTAAAGGATGCTGTTCAGATTGTCTCCCACTCTGGTCATGTATTTTATTGTAATTACATTGGTCTTGTTAACATTTGCTGGGTTTTCTCATGTACATTTACTGCATGAAATGTGATGGTGATCTGATTCCAGTGTCAGATAAGAGTGTTCATTTGCTCCCTAACTATCTTCCTTCAGACTTAGCCAGGGAACAGGGAAGCTGACTGTGCTCTTTCTGTGCCCTATGCCATCGTCAGTGATAACATTTCAGAGATTATCACCTAAAGGACCCGTTCTATTAAAGACATGGCAACCAGAATATAATTCAGCTCTTTCATAACTGAGCCAAGAAAAAGCATAACTTGTTTTTGTTAGATAAGGAATAAGATGTAGGATGTGAAGACCCGAAGTCCAGGTATGTTGAGTAAGTGGAAACTGTTCTTTATTTGTGCTGCTGCTCTGGGGAACCAAATCCTTCTGAGACCAAACCATGCCCTGGCATGATTCAGATGGGATAGAGGGAGCATCATCTGCTTATTTTACTTCAAGTGCCAGCTAAGGAACAAGATTTTTCCTGACTGCCTGGCTTTCTTTTCTTGCTTTGGCTTGTGTATGCCTTTTCAAATTAGGTTTATAAACAGTGCAATTCTTGGAACTCTTCAACTCTGCTGAGTTCTAGAGAGCAGGGAAGTATTCAATCAGAATTCTTATGAATCCACTGCTACAACCTCAAAAAGAGTTTTGAAAGCAAGTCCATTCTAAAGGTGTTGAGAGCAACAGTATTTCAAGGAAAGAAGAAGTCTTAAGCATTGCTGCTGTTGATGTAGAGCTGATGTGCAGAACGTGGTGAAGGCTTGTGCTAACATTATGTTCATGTGTTACTTGCAGTTATTGAAGTGAACAAGAAGGATATAGTCTTCCTGATAGATGGCTCAACTGCTTTGGGGACGGCCCCCTTTAACTCAATTCGTGATTTCGTTGCCAAAATTGTCCAACGGCTGGAGGTTGGACCTGACCTGATCCAAGTTGCGGTGGCACAGTATGCAGATACAGTGAAACCAGAGTTTTATTTTAACACGCATCAGACCAGGAAGGATGTGATGGCTAACGTGAAGAGAATGAAACTCATGGGTGGTACAACACTCAACACCGGCTCAGCACTGGACTTTGTGAGGAACAACTTCTTCATCAGTGCTGCTGGGTGCAGGATAGAAGAGGGGGTGCTCCCCATGCTGGTGCTCATCACTGGTGGTAAGTCCAGGGATGCTGTTGACCAAGCTGCTGCAGAAATCAAAAGGAACCGGATAGTTACCCTAGCCATTGGGTCAAGAAATGCTGACATGGCAGAACTTCAAGAAATTGCCCATGAGAGAGATTTTGTGTTCAACCCCAATGATTTCCGTGTTCAGTTCATGCAAGCCATCCTTCCTGAAGTCCTGTCACCTATCCGAACTCTGTCTGGAGGATTGATTGTCCAAGAACCACCGTCAGGTAATTGATTACCTTTTTCTAATGAAGAAAACACGGTCTATATGTTTGTAACTCTTATTCTACAACATACAGAGATATGGGTGGTGGGGGAGGGAGGGGTGAAATCATGAAGCACAAGTCCCAGCACAATTAAGCATTATCTCTTTGATTTGTAAAAGGCGCACGAGCAAGTTGGTGGATTTGGTTGCGTAGCGGTTGTTAAAGCTTTGTTGTTTAAAGCTTCCTGATGATTTTTACCCCCTTCCTATAAAGGCCTGGATGTAGATGTTCTTTATCAGTTAGGTACCAAGATTGTTTAGTGGGGACTTCTGCTTTTGCTTAGAGTTTGTGTAACTTATGAACAGGACACACACTGAACATCATCAACTCTTCTCCAGCTTAAAAGTCTTCCTTAGTGGGTATTTGCTCCAGAAAGCTTAGAAGTTCCTTCTGAGTGTAAAGAAAATAAGCAAGTTTGTTCGTGGAGATGTTCAGGGAAAAGCAGCCTGACACCGATGGACTGAAACTTAGACTTTAAGAAAATATTTACAGTTTTTTAATCGCTTAATCAGCTCAAGCCCTATGAGGCGTATGAGACTGTCACAGTGTTGATTTTAATTTAATCTGTTTAGAAGAGGATCCAAAGCCCTGTGAAGCCAGTCGATTCTTTTTTACACAGTCTTGCCATTGACATCAGTAGACTTTGGAAGCAATCCAGCTGCTGAGGTCATGTCTTTTGAGGCAGTTTCCCCCACATTTCAAGAGGTTTTATAGCTGCATAGAGATTTTACCCCACATTTCTCAGGATTTCTTCCTGATAGAGATGCTTGATGTTCAATTAATGTTGTGCTAGATCATATTTGAATGTTGTATTTCTGTCTTGTGGCATATAAGCGCAGAAAATCAACTCAGAGTGAGGTCAATAGAGAGGTTCCCATTTGCTTTAGAGGGTATATTTTTTCTAGCTTCTCCAAATAATCTAGAATTATAAACCACAGTGCAAAAGAAACTTGGAAGAAGTCCTTGAATCAGCCACAGGGTTTAATTCTTTACATGAAGTGCAGGCATCTTAAAATGAGTTTCCCAGTGCTAGTCCTCAATTAAGATGAATATCATGGGATTCATCATCTCATAAGCTTTTGTTCAGAATGTGTCTCCTGCTAATACAGTTTTGCATGGCTCTACACGAAACCTGACATTTTTATTTGCCAATGTAAATTAAAAATGTTCCTAAACTGCCTTGTTCTTCAAAGCTCATCCATGCAGCTTCTCTCTTTTTGTGCCAGTCTGTTTGCTCTGCTGTGCTCACAGCTATTCATAATCACAATAAGCAAGTAATCATCTCATATGTCATAAATTTACTAGTATTAGGACACAACTGATTGTAATACTGGGCAGCCTATTACATTTCAACTAGGTATTGTCTCACCCTGAGCCCTGAACAGCATTTTTCTGGGAGAAAAAGAAAAATACAGAAAGCCAAGAAAATCTATAAAACGTGAGAGCAATGCCTGTACTCCAAAGACACCTCTTCTCTCTTTTTGTTTTAATATCTCAGTATATATACACTACTTATATATTATTTTTCTATTTATATATAGGACGGCAAAGCATTGGGTGAGATCACTCATTAGTTCTCCAAGATCTTACTTAAATTGTTGGCATTTGCATCTGTCACCTAGACATGATGCATTTAGATAAAAAAAAAATAGGGGGATGCTCCTGTCGCACCTCTGGGGTGACATTGCAGTTTCACATCCTTGGGTTCAGATGCTAGAGGCATCCCAGGAAAGATTTAACCTTAATAAAACAGCCTAGAGCTCACTGGTTACAGCCAGAAGTAGGAAATGTCTCCTCCTTTCACAGCCCACAAAATCGATGTCTGTAACTGCAGACATCAAAGCGCAATTTTCTGCATCAAACACCAACATTGCCTTAGGCAGCTGTTGCAGCCTCATCTGAACCAGCCTGTTTAAGCCTTTTAGGAAAAGCTATTTTTAATACCAACTCAAAATACCAACCAAATTCGTTACTTGGCACAAGTGCTTTCCCATGCAAGTGGAGCCTAACTCCATGCCACAGACCTGCCACTGCTGGCCGCACAGCATGGCCATGGAAGCCACCACAGGGCTGGTTGGGGTTCTCTACATCTATGGATGCATGGGAATATCCCCATGAGGCAGGGAATGGCACTTTAGGTGCTGCAAAAGAGATTCCCTAAAGCCTTGCTGGAAAGCCCCAAGGAAATGTGTAGTGACTTGCAGAAAAATGGGGTGCCTGTAGATGTAATTTAGTGTTGCTTCAACACAACCAATGAAACTGCCTTTTGCCGGCAAAGGATCTGATCCAGCCCATGCAACTCTGACATTAGCAGCTGTTGAAAACATCTGCTGAACCTTACTGATAAAAAGACTTTTCAGTGTAAGTGGGAAACCTCCCCTGCCCTGTATGGTAACCAAGTCCAGCCAAGTCCTTATTAGCTCTGCGCTGCTCACATGCATCCTCTTCTCTTTCCCCACCCTTCCTCTTAACAAGGTTTGCATGTGTGTACAGCGTTTGCTGTATGCACACATGAAAGAAAAATAATCATCTATTTTTGTTTTCTGTGATGTCTCATGTTATTTTCTGTGCTCTACTGCAGTTCAAGTAACCAAAAGGGATATCATCTTTCTTTTGGATGGATCACTCAACGTCGGAAATGCCAACTTCCCCTTTGTGCGTGACTTTGTTGCCTCCCTAGTTAACTACCTTGATGTCGGCAGTGACAAAATCCGAGTTGGCTTAGTGCAATTTAGTGACACTCCTAAAACTGAGTTCTTTCTGTACTCGTACCAAACCAAATCAGACATAATCCAACGTATGGGGCAGCTGAGGCCCATGGGGGGGTCAGTGCTGAACACTGGCTCTGCACTGAACTTTGTGCTTTCAAATCACTTCACGGAAGCCGGTGGGAGCAGAATAGATGACCAAGTACCACAGGTCCTAGTCCTGGTGACAGCAGGGAGGTCTGCCGATCCCTTCCTGCAAATTTCCAATGAATTAGCTCGGGCCGGAGTGCTGACTTTTGCTGTTGGAGTTAGGAGTGCGGATCAGGCAGAACTTGAACAGATTGCCTTTAATCCAAGAATGGTGTATTTTATGGATGATTTCAGTGCTCTGGCAGCTTTACCCCAGGAGTTAAATAAGCCTATAACAACATATGTTAGTGGAGGTGTGGAAGAGGTTCCACTCGCCCCAACAGGTAATACCTATCTTCCTTCGTGTTGACTGCATGAAGTTAATCTTGTTTCTCTTGACTGTTTGTTCCCAATGTTAACCTTCATAGCTGTCCAAGGCCCTGAGTCCTCAAGGTAGGGAGGGCTGTGCTTAAGCATCATTACGTAGTTTGACGCTGGCGGCTATTCATGTTGTTGAAAGCACCACTAGCACACTGTAAATGCAGCATGGTTTTGGCAGGTCAGGACTGAAGGAGGACCTAAGAGAGTCTTTGCTAACCATCACTTACTCAGGTGTTCCCTTTCTGTTGCCATAATAAATGTAAATTCATCATCTGTAGTAGCCCAGGCAACAAAAACATGCACTTTTGGCCAAAGATTGAGGTTAAAGTTGTGCCAAAAATCACAGGGGAGCAGAGGTCTAGTCAGGTACCATTGGCCAAATACTTGTCCAGAGCCACTTTGTAGAAGTGCTGTTATCAACCTGTCATGGAGACTGATTTTGACCCCAAACAGTCATTGCTATTCTCCTATGTGAAACCCAAAAGCTGTTGGCTGCTGTAAATGTTTCCAAACAGGTATTTGATCACTAATTCATAGAATCATTTAGGTTGGAAGATACCTTTAAGATCATTAAGTCCAACCACATACCCTACCTTACCAAGGCCATGGTATACCCAGCACTAAACCTTATTCCCTAACACCACATCTGTGTGGCTTTTGGACATGTCCAGAGATGGTGACTCAACCCCTCCCTGGACAGCCTGTTCCCTCATTGTGCTTGAGTGCATATGAAGACATAAGGACAATCAGGATTGTCTAGTATGGAAAAGAGACCCTTCAGGTAAATAAGAAAGATGTTAAGACCCATAGAGAGGAGATGCACTGTTTTGCCTTGGATATTCAATGAGATCAAAAAGGCTCCAAATGGGAACAGGTAACAGGCTTTTTCTCCTCCCAAAGTAGTAATTCATCTATGGATTGAGATACTTCTTGTAATGCAGCTGGGGGAAAACCTTTAAGACAATAGAGAAACTGCTTTGTGTGTGTAGCTATGAGCTAATGTCCATTTGTTATCTCTGGAGCCTTTAAATAGAAAACAACCCAACCCTCCACTGCTGTTGTACCTGTCCTGTATTATTGGCATAGTGCTGGACCACAAATACTACCAACCTTGTATAAAACTGCCTATTTAGGATATGACTATTACGATGTGATGCAATATATGATATGATGCCTGAAGTTTTAAGTTTTGAGACAGAGGTACCCTTGCTTCCCCTTCTTCCTCAGATAAAATGTCACAGGTACTGTTTAATCCTGTAGTCTCTGAATACTTTGGTAAATGAAATTCACTTGCTTTGCATATAGCAACACATCAAATTTGCAGAGGAGATTCTAGGATGACATTTCAGAAGACAAATGCCTTCATATTTTCTTTTCCCCTCTTTTCATTTGTGAATTTATTCTAGAAAGCAAGAAAGATATTTTATTCCTGATTGATGGCTCAGCCAACCTCTTGGGTAGTTTTCCTGCTGTCCGGGACTTTATATACAGAATCATTTCTGACCTGAATGTGGGTTCTGATGCTACACGAGTAGCTGTAGCTCAATTCAGTGACACCATCCAAGTTGAATTTGACTTTGCCGAGCTCCCCTCTAAGACTGACATGCTTAACAAAGTGAAGAGGATGAAGATAAAAACCGGGAAGCAACTGAACATCGGAGCTGCGCTAGATGAAACTATAAGGAGACTGTTTGTGAAGGAAGCTGGAAGCAGGATTGAAGAAGGGGTTCCTCAGTTTTTGGTCCTCCTTGCTGCTGGAAGATCATCCGATGATGTGGAGCAACCATCAGACGCTCTGAAACAAGTTGGAGTTGTGACCTTTGCTCTCAAAGCCAAAAATGCCGACCTCACAGAGCTGGAAAGGATCGTTTATGCCCCTCAATTCATTCTGAATGTTGACTCCCTCCCTCGGATTTCAGAGCTTCAGCCAAATATAGTCAACCTGTTGAAAACTATTCAGCTTCAGCCAACAGGTACAGGGACCCCTGGGGTTTCTCAGAGGTTGAAAAATACCACTCACGTGATCCCCTCCAGTGGTAACTGGGGCAAATGGGTGTAGTGGTGTTTAAAATTTTTATGGTAGGAACTGCTATTGTGCTTGGATTTTCTTCTGGCCAGACCTTGATTGAGCAAAGGGTTAAGGTCCAAACTGAATTTTAAAGGTGAAAAAGGAAAAAGGCTTTCGTCTGGCTGCCAGAGCTGCAGAAGGTGCTGATGCCAGTGTGTAAAACATGATGCAACCTGAAATAACAGAGTGGCTGCCTCAGAGATACTGCACAAATTGATGTGCATCACTGGGCTGACACTAGAGGAAGCAAATAAAGGTTTAACTCAATATGTCTTTCCATCCTCCCTTTTCTGGAGGAGCAGAAGGGAATAAGGAGCACTACAGCGTGCTTGCTTCACTCCTGCTTTGTTATTTCTAGAAGAATATGGCAGCAGTTTCTACACCTTGTACCTACACACCAATAAATAAGATGCTTTTATCTCAGTTACCATTACAAGCTCAGTAAATGAGTAAATGGATTAATTTAAGAATTTTAACAAAAGTCATAAAAACAATCACACAGCCACATTTATGAATTCATGCTGCAGTATTGGAAGTTCTGCATGCTCACCTGTGTGATTTTCTGAAGCAGTCCTAATCTGAGAATGAACCTGTCTCCCAGCAGCTGGTGAGGACAAGAAAAACTTTACTAACATCCACATCATCTCTCTGTAAAGGTCCTGGGCAGATGGACATAGAATTATGGAAGCATAAAAAAGAAATAGGGCTGGAAGGGATTTCAGGGTGCCATCTGCTGCATAGCCTTATCCTATCCTCCAAGAGAATATTCTTGCTCAGAACTAGCTGATGTTGGCCTACTCTGTTCTGATCACCCTCCACTGGAGGACATTTCCAAGCCTAATCAATCTGTTCAAATGCTTTTATCTGTAGATCAGATAGATATTGGTATCAATAGGTACTTTTCCATAATGTCTTCATCACTGTAATTTAAGCCTTTTACATCTCCTTCAACTCAAGAAGAATGCAGTTGTCACCTCATTACCACGTTCTGTGTGACACTTTTTTAAGTACCCTGGGCTTGTCATGTGTGTCTTGCTCCTCATGTCACCAGTTGTGCAGCCAGCTCATTCCATCTTTCTTTGTATGTTTTCATCCTTTTCCTCCTTGACTCTCCAATGTCAGCCTGCTCCAAATGACCACAGCAGAACAGTGGTCTCCTTTGATCATCTCTTAACCCATCCTTTCCATTTCCCTTCCCATATTTATGCAGCTTCTGTCTCAACAGAGACTCATGCAACTAGTGCTCTTGAATTACATCCTCCCTTTTCAAACCATTTCTGTCTTGTCAAGATAATTTTGAATCCCTTTGACTACCAAGTACTGTGAATAATTGTACTAATTGCTCACAAATTGCTGCATCCATCTTCTTTTCCCAGTATTCCCTGCTAAAAGCAAGTATCCATATATTTTCCTTATTTATCTGCTACCCAGACTTTCAATAGGACTCTTTCCCCTGCTCCTAAACTTTAGAGGAAGTGTATGAACTGAGATGCAACGTCTGCTCCCTTTTCCTACCTCAACTGCTCATTGCGAGCTTTATTAATTCTCCAGTCCTATGCAATGACCCAACAAGTTTCCAAGACTCCTCTTAAATCATAGAATCACAGAATTATAGAAACACAGAATGGTTTGGGTTGGTCTTCCAGTTCCAACCCCCCCGCCTAAATAATGAATTTGATCTGAAGTCTGCTTTAAAACTTTCACTGCCCCTGTTACTCTTATGTCTAACAGACATTGAAGATTTTCTTCAGAGGGACAGATCATGCTCCTGCTTGTTCCACTTGATCCCACGATGAACAAGCCAAAGGCACTTTTGGGATCGCCATCCCTCAGTTGCTATGTTTGAGGGACTGCAGTGTTTTCTGCTTGGCAGAGCCAAAGATTTGCATTCCTTTTAGTCAAATAGCGGAACAAATCAACAGTTCCCTTAGCTTTGATATTTCATGGTCTTGGATTTAAAACAAAATAAAACTGTTTGGTGGCATTATTTTGTGTGTGAAGATAGCATTTTAGAAAACATTTCACCAGCAAATCATTTTTTTACTTGAGTATATGTAGAATAATGTAACACTTTGTTTGGTGATGCCTCAGAAAAGCTTTTCTCTCCTTATCTTCACCAGCTCCCTGTGAACATCCTCTCCGTACTATGCCATTTTGTTCAGAAACTCAGTTTCCTCTGTGAGCAAACCCCTGATGCCCCAGACTCTGTATATCACAAACTCACATGCCAGCTTCCCAGCTCCCTTGGCAGCAGAGGGTTCTCCCAACTTCAGGCAGGAGATGGCACCCAGAGATCCCTGGTACCCTATTTCCTGTGGGTCTATGATTCTATGGTTCGGTGGGTAAGGCACTGCATGTGTTGCACTGTGGTTTCCACCATCTTACACCCATCTGCCTCTTCACCAGGGATTGCATCCAATGCCATTGGAGCAGACAGCCCATCCTGACACCTTGTTTTCTCCTTCTGGAGCTTTTGTACTCCATCAATTCAATGCATGTGGAGAATAATAGTAACTGCACAAGAGAATCTCACTTGTCCCCCCCTTCCCTTACTTGTCTCAAACAGTAGTTGAGAGAGGTGAGAAGAAGGATGTGGTGTTTCTAATTGATGGCTCGGATGGTGTCAGAAGTGGCTTCCCTCTGCTGAAGACCTTTGTCCAGAATGTTGTGGAAAGCCTGGATATCGGTCGCGACAAGGTCCGTGTCGCTGTTGCACAGTACAGCAATGTCATACAGCCAGAGTTCTTACTTGACACCCATGAAGACAAAGCAGATCTCATAAGTGCCATCCAGGAGCTGAAGCTTATGGGAGGGTCTCCTCTGAACACTGGAGCAGCCCTGGACTATCTCATCAAGAATGTGTTCACAGTGTCAAGCGGCAGCAGAATAGCAGAGGGTGTCCCACAGTTCCTGATTCTTCTGACCGCTGATCGGTCCCAGGATGATGTGAGGAGGCCCTCAGTGGTCCTGAAGACAAGCGGCACAGTGCCCTTTGGCATTGGGATTGGAAATGCCGACCTCACAGAGCTGCAGACCATTTCCTTCCTCCCAGATTTTGCTATCTCTGTGCCTGATTTCGGCCAGCTGGAGAGAGTGCAGCAGGACATCTCAAACAGAGTCATCCGGCTGACCAAGAAAGAGATAGAGGCACTTGCCCCTGATCTGGTTTTTACATCACCAAGCCCAGGTGAGAAGATGTTTGTGTCTGCACCAAGAGCCAGCGGCAAAATATGATGTTTAGTAACATCATGGTTGCAACACAAACCAAGAAAAGCAGTGATGGTCATGGCTAAGACTCCAAGTCCATCTTGGTGCCGGTTCTTAGGGTTGGTAGGAGCTGTGATTAAGGAGTGTGATTAAGCTGAGCCAAGTCCCTCAAGGTGGCCCATGTTGGATCCACATGTGAAGCAAACACTATGACCTTAATCTAATTTTAAGTAAATGAATGTTAAGTACATGCTATTCCTTCTGGAGTAAGAATGGCACCAGTTAGGTGCTACAGGGACATATTCACAACACTATAAATCAAGGTCAGCTTTCTGCTAAATGTAAGAACTGCTGCTGTATCTTACATTTGCCACACTCATTCACTGGGGGAAGGGAAACTGGAAGCAAGCATCAGGAAAAGGATCAGTTTTCCATTTCTGGTCTCAGTAGGAAAAAACTTCAACCAGCATATGCCTGGGATGAGGGGTACTCACCCCATATCATGCCCTTTGAAGTTACCATTGACTTGTTCCTTCCCTCCAGAGTCAGATCACTTTCCTCCATCCCCATTGCAACCCTCTGACCTGAATTACCACTGCAAAAACCATTTTATTAGGAAGCTAGTAGTCATCCTGCAAAGGCAGAAGCTGAGACAATAATAGAATAGAAGCTACCCCAGAGAACAAAGCCAAAGAAAGAGTGGTGGTACTGAGTGTAAACCAACCCAAGCTGCCTGGCAACCTGCCCTGAGGAATGTGGCCAGGATATGCTTCCTTGGGTGGAGATCCCACAAGGAATTATTGTGGCTTCCTCTTGCTGCTTTTCCTCTGGAAGATGCTGTTCTTGCAGTGCCTGGGGATGTGCCTGGCAGACTGGTCCTGTCGCTGGGTTGAAAACAGGGCTGCCTGCTGGGCTTCAAGGAGGTTTCACAGGCAACAAGCATCCTCCCCATGGTCAAAAGCATGGGCCAGTGATGTAGATGATGATCTTAGCTGTTCTCCCTGAGCAATCCCTGATGCATCTTTTGACCAGTCCTTTCTTTCCAGCAGTTGGTGTGAAAAGAGACGTCGTGTTCATGGTTGATGGCTCCCGTTATGCCGCCCAGGAGTTCTACCTCATTCGTGATCTTATTGAGAGGATAGTGAGCAACCTTGATGTGGGCTTTGACACCACCAGGATTTCAGTAGTCCAGTTCAGTGAGCATCCCCATGTGGAATTCCTGCTCAATGCCCACTCCACCAAGGATGAGGTGCAGAGTGCTGTGAGACGTCTGCGACCCCAGGGTGGGCAGCAGGTGAACCTGGGGGAGGCCCTTGAGTTTGTGGCAAAGACTATCTTCACCCGTCCCTCTGGGAGCCGCATAGAGGAGGGTGTCCCTCAGTTTTTGATCGTACTCTCCTCCCGCAAGTCTGATGATGACTTAGAGTACCCATCTCTCCAAGTCAAACAAGTTGGGGTGGCACCTATGGTGGTTGCAAAGAACATGGAGCCTGAAGAGATGGTACAAGTTTCCCTTAGTCCTGATTATGTATTCCAAGTCTCCAGCTTCCAAGAGCTGCCCACCCTCGAGCAGAAGCTGCTGACTCCTATTGAAACTCTGACTGTGGATCAAATCAGACGTCTACTTGGAGATGTGCAACCCCCCGTGGGTAAGGCTCTGTCAACACCAGCTTGCTTATTTGAGTAAATGTTAGCAAAATGGGTAAATTATTTTCCATCCCTTTTCTATACACCAGGGATTTTCTTAGTTAAAGGTGCACATGCACAGTTTTAGAAGGGAACTTCAGATAAGTGGAAATTGTACTTGAGTCCATAAATACACTTCAATTAATTATTATAATGTTGAGTACTCACGTACATTCCCTATTCTGATTTTCAAATCAAACACCACATGTGTATGATTGCCTATTCCCACTAACAGCTCTTTAGGAAAGAAACATAAATTTGGGGCAAAATGATGCTGGAAACATTGCTAAATCCAGTGCTGATGAAGGGAACAGACAGGACTCTGAATAATGACTGCTATGAGTGTTGAGCAATGTTAAACACACACAGGCACACTTGCACCCAAGCCCTTTTGCAGAGGTACCCAAGCACCACACCAAGAATTGGCTAACACCCCCTCACACACATACCCAGTTTTACATCACACAAGAGCAGATGGCTCATTGATCCTTCAGCAAACATTAAGCAAAGTCCAATGATTTCCTCTTTTCTTGCTTTTCTGTAGATATTTCAGGTGATGAAAAGGACATAGTCTTCCTCATTGACAGCTCTGATAGCATTAGGCCTGATGGGCTTGCTCACATTCGGGATTTCATCAGCAGAATTGTTCAGCAGCTGGAAATTGGGCCAAACAAAGTGCGGATTGGTGTGGTGCAGTTCAGCAATAACGTTTTCCCCGAATTCTACCTGAAGACCCACAAGTCCAAGAATGCCGTCCTGCAAGCCATCCGCCGCTTGAGGCTTAGAGGGGGGTCCCCTGTGAATGCTGGCAAAGCTCTAGACTATGTGGTAAAGAACTACTTCATCAAGTCTGCAGGGAGCAGAATAGAAGACCAAGTACCTCAGCACCTAGTCGTCATCCTTGGAGACCGTTCCCAGGATGATGTGAACAGGCCTGCTACTGTGATCACGTCAAGCAGCATCAGACCTCTGGGTGTTGGAGCCAGGAATGTGGACAGGAACCAGCTGCAGGTCATTACCAATGATCCGGATCGTGTGCTTGTGGTGCAGGACTTCACAGGACTCCGAACTTTAGAAAAGAATGTGCAGAGTATTCTTGAAGAGCTTCCAATACCTACAACAGAAAGCCCTGGAATTTTAGGACCTGGTAAGTCTTATTATTCACCTCATAGATTTTTCTGGACAGATAGAATTTGTAAAGTGGAAATGGTTCCATAACAAAAGCTTTACATACCCAATGTTTTACTTGTGTGAGTCTGAAGAACTCAGCGTAGGAAAGAATAGAACTAAGTTTGAAGTGGGAGTAGAGTGTCCATTATAAAAACAAGTTATGTTCTACCAGGTGTATTAAGTGTTGTATAAAACCTTTCTCCATGTACAGATGTGTTCTGGGTTTGGCTGGCATGCAAACTGATGCCAAAGACCGGTGGAACTAAAAAGGCAGAGAGAGAAACACAATAACTGGGCAAGCTGATCTAGTTGAGGATGTCCTTGCTCACTGCAGGGGGGTTGGACTAGATGACCTTTGGAGATTGCTTCCAAACCTGGATTGTTTGATGATTCTATGATCACGCAGCTGCAAGCATCTTAAATAATGTAGGTGTCACAAACATTTACTACTAACAGCATTTTCTTTGGAATCTTTTCAGGAGGCAAAAAGCAGGCTGACATTGTGTTTTTGCTGGATGGCTCCATCAATCTGGGGAGAGAGAACTTCCAAGAAGTTCTCCAGTTTGTCTACTCTGTGGTGGATGCCATTTACAGGGATGGTGACTCTATCCAGGTAGGACTGGCCCAGTACAACTCAGATGTCACCGATGAGTTTTTCCTCAAGGACTACTCCACCAAACCACAGATTTTAGATGCTATCAACAAAGTTGTCTACAAAGGTGGCCTAGTGGCAAACACTGGAGCAGCCATCAAGCACATCCAGGCAAAACACTTTGTGAAGGAGGCTGGCAGCCGGATTGACCAGAGGGTGCCCCAAATCGCCTTCATTGTCACAGGTGGGAAGTCGTCGGATGATGGGCCAAGTGCTTCCTCAGAAATAGCCCAGAAAGGCGTCAAGGTTTTTGCAGTTGGTGTGCGAAATATTGACCTGAAGGAAGTCAGCAGGCTGGCCAGTGAAAGCGCCACGAGTTTCAGAGCAGCCACAGCCCAGGAGCTGTCTGAGCTGAATGAGCAAGTCCTGGTTACATTGGAAGCCGCTATGGAGGAGAAGTTGTGCCCAGGAACAACGGATGTTACAAGAGGTAAGCGTGATTCTTGCATAGTGTGCTCAGGTCATTCCAGAGGGTTGCTTTCACGGGCTTGTCCAACCTGCTTCTCTGCCTTTGATTTAAGTCTCCCTGCTTTCCTCACCAGATGTGTAGGGACATGATGTCAGTATCAAGGCAGAGCTACTTGTTCAGTGACAAAAAGAAACGTGATTGTTTGTCTTTTGCCCAAACATGTTTGTAACAGGCCAGTTGGACTTCTTGGTGTTTCAGTCCTTGATGCACGTGGCACACTTGAAATCAGCACTGGTCTTACCACTGTGCTCACTTATCTTGTGACTGGTATATGAGAAAAAGTTCTGGCATAAGTGGTTATAGTTTAAGGTAAATCACCTTAAGAAAGACTCCCATTATTTGGCTACTTCAGAAGCCAAGCAAGGGATGTCAAGGTGAGTGAGTGGGCTGCTATTTCCATTAGACCAGATTCCCAGCAGCTGGCTGAACTTAATTCAACATTATAGCAAGTTCTACTCCTAGCACAACTGAAGGTGGCTTTTTTCCCTGTTTGAAAGCCTCTGTGTAGGTGCAGGAGACATTAAAACCAGGCCAAAGATATCCAGCAGCCTGATTTACCCATGCTGCAGACCAACAGGTAGCTCGAAGGCTGCAGGTTTCTAGAGAAGGAGACTGCCTCCCTCTACATGTGCATAACTGGAGGATGGTAACTTAAAGCATGGGGAGAAGGTGCACACGCAACTGTGCAAGTACTGATGGGCAGCTGAGAGAAAGCAGCATCCTGATGGAAATCAAAATTTCTGCTGGACTTGGTTTAGTCAGCTCCTTTCAACAAATGTTTGGGGAAAAGATAAATTAGTAAACCACAAATTTACCCCTGATGAAAGGAAGTAGGCAGCACTCGTGTATCAAGTGTTGGCACTTCTTGATGCAGAGATTGTCTGTTGTTATGACAAACAGAACAATTAGGAAAGTCATTATTTGAGAAACAGTTGCTGCACTGCTCAGTGGTGACACTTTTCCCCTCTTCCTGCATTTCCCTTTCAGATTGTGACTTAGATGTGATCATTGGCTTTGATGTCACGGATGTAGGACCTGGCCAGAATATATTCAATTCCCAGAGGGGTCTGGAGTCCAGAGTTGAGGCTGTGCTGAACAGAATAACACAGATGCAGAAGATCAGCTGCACTGGCAACCAGGCACCCAATGTCAGGGTAGCCATCATGGCCCAGACCGGGGGAGGAGCTGTAGATGGTCTGGACTTCTCTGAGTACCAGCCAGAGCTGTTTGAGAGGTTTCAGGGCATGCGCACCCGGGGACCCTATTTACTCACAGCAGATACGCTAAGGGCCTACCTGAATAAATTCAGATCTGCGCCCTCCAGCAGCACAAAGGTAAGTCAAAACCAGAGCCATTGGGGTGGTATTGTTTAGGAAAGATGGCTTCTGATGTATGTTAGTTGGTAAAGCAATGGTCAATTCAGTATATATGAGCTTTTTCATTACATAAATAATAATAAAATAATAATAATTTCATAATAGATTTGGTCATCCAAGCTCTACTTCTTTTCTGAACTCTCCCTGCATCATCAAGGTTCTGTCTTAAGAATTGCTGAGCACCATTGCAGCCACTTCCCATGCACATTTCTTGGCTGCAACCTATTGTGTTTCATACCTCCAACGTTCTGGGTCCTGACATCAATTTGTTTCTCTGCCAGATCATAATCCATTTTACTGATGGTGCAGATGACTCGATAGATGAGCTGCAGGCTGCTTCATCTACTTTGCATGCAGAAGGTAATTTTTTATTCTTCATGGCAGTGATGATAGTCTTTGATAACATTCTTCTCAGGAATTCACCAGCTTTTGACTGTGATGAGTAAGGATTTCATGATATCCTCATGCATTTGCTGTTACAGTTCTTCATTGCCCTCCTGTGCTATTTAGCTGCCTGCTGGCGCCTAAGTATGTGGGTAACTTGCACTGAATGGTCTTGAAGATGATTTTTCTCAATTGAATAAGCTCTACCTGCAATCAAAGACGTGGATAACAACCCATCCTTACAGAGAATGGTGTGCAGGTTCTGCAGAGCACCTTGCTCCTTTATGAAGGCCCTTCTGTTTCCCCTCTCTCTCAGGTGTCAATGCTCTTATCTTTGTCGGGCTGGACCGTGTGAGCAATTTTGACAAAGTGATGCAGCTGGAGTTTGGCCGGGGATTCACTTACAACAGACCGCTCAGAGTTAATCTTCTGGACTTGGATTTTGAGCTGGCAGAACAGCTCGTAAGTAACTTGGCACAGGCAACGCTGCCTTGTAATGCTGGAGCAAAGCTGATGGCTTCATCTCCTGCAGGGCTGAACCACAGCTGGATTACACTCTCTTGGCTTTGGTCCTCTCTCCACCCCACTGCATGTCAGCTCTTTTAAGAGATGCTCCAGCAAATAAAGAGTAGATCATGGTGCTATGTAGTCTCATAGTACTTGTGGAGAAGCTGTGATCCAGCTGAAGCTATGGCACATGGGGTTGTGTCCAATGGGGTGGGAAAAAACACCATCAGAGCCTGCCATGCAAAAAACCCCACCCTCTCCCTATATTCATACCACTGGTATTTTTAGCCTTACGGGTAATGCCTTGTAAGTGCTAAATCTCTTGAGGCAGCACTGCTGTCGAGGTTTCTTTCCTTGAATGGATACACTATGTTTCATGCATTTACTTCCCTCCCATGTATGATGTCCTGCTTGGGTTGGTTGAATTAATTTTCTATCAACTTCCATATGGCTGGTTCCTTCCAACTTCACATCTGCTACCAGCATCATTAAGCTCTTTTTCCAGTAGATAAGATTGGGCTTAATCACTGATCCCAGTAATAACCTCGCCAGTCCCTTTTCTGCAAATCAAAGTGAGAGTGAACCTTGTGTTTTAGGATGGGTTTTCAGCCCATCTCCTAGTAATTTATCTGCCTAGGAAAGTTCTTTCAAAGCATAAATGTGCAAAGCTGGCAGGAAATGTTTGCAGGCAGCAATGTACTTGGCAAAGCAAGTGATGATTTTTTTTTCCCTTTCTATTAGATGATGCAAAACCGAGCTCTGGTTTCTCTAAGTCCACATCTATCTTTTTTTTTTTTTTGCACCCTGCACTCTTAAATCATTCTTAGCCTGCAGGCTGCTGTTGAGCTACTCACTGCAATGATTTTCTCACTACAACCATCTTCTCATGGTCTAGTCCACAGTCTGGACTTGCTCCTTTGGAGATGGGATTGCTCTCCTCAGTGACAGGCACTACTCCAGGGGCTGAGCTCCTATTGATGTCTAAAAGATAACATTGTTTGCTGCTTCCTGAATGACCTACTGAATCCACCAACATACGCTCCTTCTCCTGCTACCATAGGTGTTTCACCCCAACACACCATTGGATCAATGTCATGGCTGGCACAGGAGCAGTCACACAAGCTCAGCAGCTGTGGCACTGGGGGTCTGCTAGGTTTCTGACATCTTCTCTTTGTGTCCTGTGTCTTCTCCTGCAGGACAACATCGCAGAGAGAACGTGCTGCAAGGTCCCATGCAAGTGTTCGGGGCAGAGAGGGGACAGAGGTGTGCCAGGTCCTATAGGACCAAAGGTAGGTCACTTCACCTGGGGATGTGCAAGGTCAGTGTCCACCACATTGCTGATGGGTGGGTGCTATCTCTGAACTGTGAAAGAAATGCACAACATTCTCTGTCATCTTCTAGGGTGCTACAGGTGATCTTGGCTATGGAGGTTACCCTGGTGATGAAGGAGGACCGGTGAGTGATTGCCCCTGCCCTGCTTAAACATGGGACTGCACAATACAACAAAGCATTAGGAGCCTTTTTCACTGAATATCTTCTGCTCAGGATGTAGACACAGATCAGACAAGACAGCAAGGAGAGTTGTGTGTTTCCCTGAATCAGTCAGCTGTCCCAGCTACTTCTGGGACTACCTTGAAAGCATGATGGGGAGAGGAAATAAACCCCATTATTTGGTGTAATCCAGCTCTTGGCTGTCCCTCCAAGGCTGGTGAGCATGTTTGCAGCTGGTCCTGTGAGCAGGGAAAGATGATTCTGAACACAATTAAATTCCCAGTTCCAGTAAAACTGCAGCCTATGCCAAAAGGTTTGGTTGGTCCAGCGATGGGACCAAGAAGGAGTGTTTCTATCCATCACAGTGCCAGGCAATGTAAGTCTCATGACTTATTAGCAATGTTTCATCCAAACTCTTACTCCATAAATCTCACGTCACTCCTGGAACAATAAACATCTCCCCACGCATCACGCCTGGGAGGTGAAGCCGAGGCTAAGGGTTTGGTGATGCTCATGGCTTTTCCAACAGTACAGGCAGGAGCCAAGAGCTGCTGTGAGATACTTCATGTGTTCTCCTAGGGATTTGAAGTCAGGATGCGATCAGACATCTATGCAGAGCTGTAAAGTGTTCATCTTCTCATTTTGGTTTTCAAGGAGATGTATTGCAAAACTCTTTCACAGCTGAGATATTTGAAACATTTTTTCTCTCTCAGTGATGAAGACTTGTGGTTAGTCTCTACATGAGAAAGACTGTGGGCAGGAGGTGGTGGAGTGGTCAGGCATTGACCATTCAGCACCTTATGCTTCATGTGCTCCTGTGCTTCCAAGCAACATCCTGCCCTTGCTGATGCATTCATTGAACTGAAGAAATGTGCTTAGCTGGCAAACCATGACCCTTGCATTTCCCCCTCTATGCTACAGGGTGAACGTGGACCACCAGGTGCAAATGGGACACAGGGTTTCCAGGGATGCCCTGGGCACAGAGGAACCAAGGTATGTGCTGATGGAGACTGCACAGAGCAGACCCAGAGTCCAACTGGTGGAAGCCACCAAGGGCCGCTCCTAATGTCATGCTACAGCTTCCAAGTCCCCTTGGGTGGTGGTGCCCACCTGGCCAACCAGGTGTCAGGGCCTTAATGCTGCTACAAAGAGCAAAAGGACTGCTCAACAATCTAGGCTCAGTCTGCAGATAGAGATGATTTATTTTCTGCGGTCTGGCTCTAGGAAAAAGATGTGAGATAAGATGAGATGATCTGTTCCTAACACCAAGAAGTGTACCTAAGTGTGGGACCCAAACAAAGTCAGTGGAGAAAGGGATGTGGCTAAAGAATAAGCTGGGTTTGTGGATCAGTTGGCTAAATCCCATGGTTTTATACTGGGCTGAGTGTTAAGGAAGTAGCTCAAGAAGAAGATTGGTATAAGAGAAATAAGGGACAGTAGAACTCTGGTGCAGCAAGCCCTGGCTGTCCTGCCCCAGTCCTGGCTCTGGGTGTGCCACCAGCACAGCCACATTCCCCACCACTTCCCACAGCAATGAACTGGGCAAAACTGAGTAACTTCTGATTCTGATCTCTTTAGGGTTCCCGGGGATTCCCAGGAGAGAAGGTAAGGAGCTAGGTCCTCATGCCACAGCGGTGAGCATATGGATGCCTCAGTATCCCCCTCCTTGTTCTCCTTTGAGCATTTGCCCCTTGGTGAGCATTTGCCTCTCACCTCTCTTCTGCAGGGTGAACTGGGAGAAATGGGTCTGGATGGCATTGATGGAGAAGAGGTCAGTTATTTTAATCACTCTTCTCATTAGATGCTTGGGAGGAGCATGTAAGAATCTCCTTGAAAGCAGCAAGCACTAAAATACTTTTCTTTTTCAGGGAGACAAGGGCTTGCCTGGCTCCTCTGGAGAGAAGGGATATGCTGGCAGGAGGGTAGGCTTATGGTGGGGCTAAACAATGGTGACAAGGCGGGTTGGAGTGAGGGGAGGGTGAAAAGCCATCACGCTGTCCTCAGGACTGAGGACATGGGTTGGAGATGTGCAGTAGCAGAGGTGCTTTCAGTACGCAAAGGCTACTCTTGCTAATACTCTGTCTCTCCCTGCAGGGTGATAAGGGAGTTAAAGGTGAACGAGGAGAACGAGGTGACCGTGGGCTCCGTGGCGACCCGGTAAATATGGCTACAGCATCTTCTAGAGTTTTCCCACTAGTCTTGGGGGTCATCAATAAGCATGACTAATTTATTATTTCTTTAAAATGTTTATTGTCATTGTTATTAAATACTACTTGACAGTGGCAGCAACAGAGCAAGAACTTAAGATGATGTGGGCAACACATGCCTCCTGATACCAACCACTACTTCATTATACAAAAATTCTCTTTCCTTCTCTTCTTCATATTAGTAGTTCTCAATTGAAGAGCTGCATCTGTCTGAAAACACCAGTAATATGCATGTAATTCAGTCATTAAAAAAAAGGGAGAACAAATGTTGGCCCTGAGCAGATGAAGATGATTGACTGCCACATCCCATTCATTTCATAGAATTATAGAATCACAGAATTGCCCAAGTTTGAAGGGACTTCCAAAGGTCAACTAGTCCAACCCCCACTGCAGTGAGCAGGGACATCCTCAACTGAGGTTGCCCAGAGCCTTGTCCAGCCTCCCCTTGAATATCTCCAGGAATGGGGACTCAACTCCCCCCTAGGTAACCTATTCCACTGTTCAACCCCCTTCCTGCTCAAGAACTACTTCCTAACATTGCTCTGTTGCTTTCAGGGAGATTCAGGAGCTGATAACACTCAGCGAGGACCTAGAGGCCAAAAGGGTGAAATTGGGCCAATGGTAAGGTCTCATTCTTGTCTTTTGTTGGGACTTTCTTGGGTTTTTTTACAGTAGGATGGGACAGAGAAATTAAGAGAAAAGGATGCTGCCTAAAAGATGTTATCTTCAACTCCTAGTGCCTCATTACATTGAATTTTTCTCTAGAAAATGTTGATTTGCAACAAAACTTTCTGTATGTAGAAAAAGAAAGAAGTGGGGCTTTTAAAAATCGTTACTGTAATCTTTTGGGGATCACTGACAACAACTTTGTACTTGGAAATTAACCTCATGTGCTCTCGTGGGTTATGTCCAAAAGCAGAGAACAAACAGTTGGGGTAATAACAATCCTAAACATCTTGATAAGCAAAATATTTTCAAAAAATACCCTCACTCACCCCATGTACTCCTGAGAAAATTTCAAACCAAATTTGTTTTCCTATTGGCTTGAAATAAAAATGCCTCTTAAAGTGTCAGAAGGCATCTCCCAAGGGTTTGGGAATGTTGGATTGCACTATCTCAGGAGCTTGATGTGAGGTCTCAGTGAGTCATTAGAAGGATTTCCACTGGTGCAGAACATGGAGCACCTTGTGTGAAATGACCCAGTTTTTGAGAACTAAGCCTATTTTGCAGTGCCTGCTCATCTCAGGGCTCTCACCTGAGTTTTAATTTTTCTCTAGGGAGAGCCAGGACCGGTGGGAGCTAGTGGCCAAGACGGTGGAGTCGGGAGGAAGGTGAGCTGCCAGACCCCCTGTGGGCGGTGCTGAGCTTAGACTGGCCATGCATTCCGGTGGGCCTAGGCTGTCTGGCGATGAACTTCCTGCTGCTCTGGTGCCCTGTGGGACAGGGATTGGATCATGCTCCTACACATGAGTGGTGGAGAGTTGGGGGGATGTGAATATGGAGAAAATCCTCACATTACATCTCTTGATTTAAGAGAGCTGGCAGTGTGGATTCTTCTCTGCACCCAAGTAGTTTAACCTGACTTTGGACTAAGTGAAGTGGTGATACCTGGATCTCAAAGCAATGAAGGAAGGTGTGTCTATGTACCTGTGTTAATGAGTCTCATCATTCCTCTGCTCACAGGGTATGGCAGGAAGAAGGGGACCGATAGGCATTAAGGTAAGTGGAGATGGGGATGATATCTGCCATGTTCCAGCCAGGGATGTGACAAGAGAAGAGACACACAGTCTTCTTCCTTTCTAAATTTCCCTTCTACTGCCCCTCCAGCTCATCTCCCTCTGTGCTCCTTGCTGGACCTGGTGCAAAACCAGCTATCCATATCCCAGGGCTGCCTATCCTCTGCATCTTTCCCTGGTCAGATATTTCATCTCAATCTGCTGCTGGAGCCAAAACATAAAGAATTCATGTAATCATAGAGTGGTCCAGGTTGAAAGAGACTTCCAAAGGTCATCTAGTTCAACCTCACTGCACTCAGCAGGGACATCCTCAACTGGATCAGGTTGCCCAGAGCCTTATACAGCCTCCCCTTGAATATCTCCAGGGATGGGGCCTCAACATCTTCCCTGGGCCATGTGTTCCAGTGTTCAATACCTCTCCTACTAAAGAACTTCTTCCTAAAATCCAGTCCAAGGAAATTGATGACCCTTACAGGAGGCAAATTACTGCTCTGCACTTTGTGCAGCTGAAAATGCCCCGAGATCTCCTTTCCCTCCCCATGGTGTTGCCTATTTCCCCCCTTGCTGACCTGTCTTGTCCTGTTTTGCATTTTAAGGGTACCAAGGGTGCACTTGGTCAACCGGGACCAGCTGGAGAACAAGGCATGAGAGGACCACAGGTCAGTGAGCTTATAGAGAAGGAAATATCTTACTTCATGACACCATTGCTTTATTTCTTCGTCAAAAGAGTGTCAGCATTTAGGATTGTGGGATTTGGGTGTTTTGGGGGTGGTCCTTCCCCAGGACATCAAGCTGCCTGCCATTGTGCTCACACCACCCAAGGTGTGATGTGTTGGAAACCACCTCTTGGGTGCTATAGCATTTGTTCTCTCCTGCAACCTTGTGTAGCACTAGTGTAGTTCTGCCATGGGTGTTGACACAGTCTCTCTTTTCTCCTTACACAGGGTCCACCTGGCCAAATTGGCACACCAGGCATCAGAGGAGAGCAGGGTATTCCAGGACCCAGGGTAAACCCTTCTTCTGCTTTTCAGCCATTGACCTAGCTATGCTCAGGAAGAAGATCATAATGATCTAATAACATCAGCCAATGTGCCTTTTCATCCCTCCACCCTGCTATCTAGGGCTCCACCTCTGTCTTGCTTTTGTATCACTCTCTCTTCCAAATCTCCTCTCAACTTACACTAAAGACTTCTTGGTCAAGAGCTGCAGAAGAGTTAAAAGAGTTAAAAGCAATCAAAGGTATCAGGACTTCAGTGATTGGTCTGTTAGGGTTTGAATTCTCAGTTAAAAACCACCCCAGAGTCTGTGTGGGACATCTGTATCACATGCTTGCTGGGCCCACTCCCATGCTTTTTTTCCCCTCTCCTACTGCACACCCCAGCAGGACTCAAGTCTATAAACCAGATGCATCTTGCCAAGGTTTTGGCCCTCAGTTTTCTTGACTCATACCTCTCCCTGCTTCTGTTCCAGGCTGGTGGTGGGCCACCAGGACTCCCAGGAGAGCGGGGCAGGATCGGACCCCTGGGACGAAAGGTATGTCTTCATGAGCACTGAGTGTTGGCAAGGAAAATCTGGGTAACAATGAGCATACAGGAAATGCTTGAGAAGAGCCTCCTGGAGTGATCTCATTTTCACTGGCTTGCACAGCACACAACAGAGCAAGGTCTGTGCTCTGGCCACTCCATTAGACTCCCAGTTCATTGAAGAGAGAAGCAAAAATATCTGAGATTCCCAAGTGACATGGATTCTCCCCCACAGAAGGTGGTTTGGGCTGTGTTTCTCCACCACATAGTTTTATCTCCCTGGATTCACACACAGGTTCATTTCCACAACTGCTCCACCATCCATTTGTCCCCAGAGCAGGTGAGCTTTGATTTTCACAGTGTTCATGCCATCTGGTGGTAGCAACTGCCTGGTCTTCCACATCACAGTGCTCTGCTTTCCTGAAATCACTAAAGGTTCCAGAAAAATAAGGAATGCTGGCCTTGTCAGTAGAGTCATGACCACTGCAGACCAGTCTGTGTGAAGGAACCAGTACTGACGGGATGGGCAAAGCTCTCAACAAAGCCTGGAGTTGCAGCACGTAATCTAACAGCTGCTTCTGTTTTCAGGGTGAGCCTGGAAATCCTGGCCTCAAAGGGCCAAATGGACAGCAGGGCCCAAGAGGAGAGATGGTAAGTGTGGTTGGTGGCCACACACTTGCACTTTGAAAAACATTGGGCTGAACCCTCTACTGCAGAAAATGGAGGCACAGCCCTTTGCAGCAGTGAAGTCCTCTGTGGACTTCTGCATCCTCCATAGTAGAGTATGAGGGAAACCAACCTTATGTCTATGAAAAGAAGATCCAGATTGAGTGGGTGCTTGTATGGAGCATGATTCTCAAGACAATGAGGAGCCCAGTGAGGGTTGTACAAAGCAAGGGAGGATGAGCTTGAGTTAGAGCTCTAAATGCACCCCTAGCATTGACTGACCTTCTAACCTGCTCCTCAATGCCAACCTCCACTTAGGCTCTACATGATCAGGTGTGAATTCAGATTTGTAGTTTTGGCTCTTTTTTCTACTGTTTTTTCTTCCTTGCAATAATTTCACCTCTAGAAGGGCTTCTTGAAGGCCTACAGCATCAGTAGGTTCTTTCTGTTGATGTCACTGGAACAGAGAGGTTTAAGCTAGTTGCATATGACTGCACATGAATGACTTTGGCTTTCCAATTTTAGGGTGATGATGGACGAGATGGAATTGGTGGCCCAGGTCCTAAAGGCAGAAAGGTAGGTGCACATCCACCAATATGAGCTACCAAGGACAATGAAGTAGCCAAAGTATCTCGTGCAGATGGCAAGAGCAGAGCCTAGGTGAAGTCAGGCACAAATATCAGCCCTGTATGTATGCTGGTGAGAAAATCAGGCAAAACTCTTCAAACCTTCCCCCTCTGCCTTTGGCTTGACTCTGCCCTCTGCTTCCCCAAGGAGGAAACAAAACACATTATTTTGTACCTGTTAGCTAGAGAGACCCATGTATGCCTGTGGCACAATGAAAACAATGTGCCACCATCTCTAATGGCTCCTCTACGTTTGAATTTGGCCTTAGAATTACAGATTTGTTTAGGTTGGAAAGAACCTTTAAGATGATCAAAGCCAGCTGTTAACCCAGCACTGCCAGGTCCCCACTAACCCCTGTCCCTCAGCACGTCATCTTCATGGCTTTTCAATCCCTCTGGGGATGGGGACTCCACCACTGCCTTATTCCAACAAACAGACATTGCTTTTTATTATCTAGAAGACTTTGTAATGTCTCTCTCTTTTCCTTGCATAGTTTAATTCCTTCCACACTACAGCTCTCTCTGCAGAATCAGGTTCATTTTCTGAAACACGTGCAAATAAACCTTTCTGTTGTTTCAGGGAGAACGTGGCTTCGTTGGCTACCCAGGTCCTAAGGTACAGTGCAGCCCATGAGCTCTGCATTCACTTCCCAAGCAGTGGAGCCCATTATGTATGGTTCTGTGCAGATTTAGAGTTTACTGTTTGTGTTTTCTCCCAGGGTGGACCTGGTGACCGTGGAGGTGCTGGAGGTCCTGGCCCTAAAGGAAACAGAGGCCGCCGAGTAAGTTAGACCATGATTCAGTTTGTCCCTTCTGCATGAACGTGAGGAAAGATGAACATGTCCTTCCCCCAAATGCTGACTCATGTTCCTGGGAGGCCTTCTGCAGATGTTCATGATGTGGATTTGTCTTTTCTCTCTAGGGAAATGCAGGAGATCCTGGGGCACCTGGTCAGAAAGGAGAAATTGGATACCCTGGACCATCTGTAAGTGTCCCATTGCTGATGGAGCCACGAGCTTTCCTCTGGAGAGACTCCTGGCTGCTTCTTTAAGAAATTGAATGATCCCTATTGGTGTCAGGAGTTGAAAAATATGTCCATGCCCATCTCCTGCTGTTTTCAAGTTGGGCAAATTCCATTTGATTCACCTTGGATGTGCCTCTACAAACTCCTAACTAGCTGTTTCTTATGGATAAATATTCACCCATCAAACCACAATACACAGAAGAAAGAAGTAGTCAAGAGATGGTCTCTTATGAGGCACTAGGACTTCCCCAAGGCAATATCCCACTTAAAGCTTCTTTCAGGAACTTCTCAGCTATAGCGTTCTTGACCAGATCTGACCCTGGAAAGGCCAAGATTACTTGCCTTGCTTTGTACATGAACCTAAAGGAACGTAAATATCCCTTTGGATTTGGCTTCAGCAGTTAGGTTTGAGGAGTAAACACTTTCCCCCTGTTGCTGGAAGCGGAGCTGAAAGCAGGCAGGTTGTTCCTTTGCTTCTGCACAGCCCGTGGTTACACAATTACTTCAGATGTGTTTGTGGGGCACCCTGAAAACACACATTGTGCTGAATGTTTCTTTATTTTCTTAAACAGGGATTGAAAGGTGATAAAGGTGAATCCAGAGATGTAAGTGTGTTGTCATTTCTCTCTTGGTTTAAAGTGCTCTTTTGTTGGCTGGGTCACATCTCCTTTTTTTTAACTTTTCTCCCTTTCTTTTGTTCTGTGTTTGCAAGCAATGTGCGCTTGTGCGGAACATCAAAGACAAATGCCGTGAGTAGATAAGCACTTTGCTAATTCCCTCTCCCTACCTTCATACCCCCTGCCCATCACACAAACAGCACTGACTAAACAGTTTGTTTTCCCCATCTTTTCCACAGCTTGCTGCTATGGTAAGTCCAGCTTTTTAGAGCCCAGTGTGAGTGAGTGCCAGAGTGCTGCTCTCCCCACATACACTGTGTGAATGATTGAGCCTGCTGAGGAAGTGGTCCTTGTGCCTTGATGACTATTTGGGGCACCACTAGTTCCCAATGCATGTTTCTGGCAGGTCCCAAGGAGTGCCCTGTCTTCCCCACGGAGCTGGCCTTTGCCATTGACACCTCCTCGGGTGTCGTGAGGGATGTTTTCAACAGGATGAAGCAAACAGTGCTCAGAGTGGTCAACAACTTAACCATTGCTGAAAGCAACTGTCCTCGAGGTGCCCGGGTGGCTCTGGTCACCTACAACAACGAGGTCACCACTGAGATCCGCTTTGCTGATTCTCGGAAGAAGTCAAGCCTCCTGCAGCAGATCCAGAACTTCCAGGCAACCCTGACCACAAAGCCACGCAGCCTGGAGACTGCTATGTCTTTTGTGGCCAGGAATACCTTCAAGCGTGCCCGAAGTGGCTTTCTCATGAGGAAAGTGGCTGTCTTCTTCAGCAACGGGGACACGAAAGCCTCCCTGCAGCTTAATGACGCCGTGCTGAAACTCTATGATGCTGGAGTCATGCCCGTGTTCCTCACCAGCAGGCCGGATGCAGTTCTCAGCAGAGCTCTGGAGGTTGGAGTTGTTCATTCTTTCTTTCCATTTCTGCTCATGAGCTCAGTCTGGTTTGCTAGAGAGACTGGTGGTGTTTGCTCCTACAGGCAGAGCTTGGCTTCGACAGACCTTTCAAGTGCTTGGCACAGAGAACGCACTGCTGGCCAACCCCATCCAGCATGTCAGTTAGGAGAGACATCCAAACCACGGTCCATGCTGTGGTTATGATGAGTCAGTTGGTTCTCAGACCACGGCTCTGGGGTGCCAGGTGTGGTGTGAAACAAGAAAAGAGAGTCCCTATAGCAAAAAAAGTTCTGACTGAAAGTCAAAGGGTGGGAAGGGGAAGAGGCAGTAGCTTTGTCAGCAGAGGGAGAGTGGATGTACAAGTATTTAAAGCTGACAAGCATGCTGAGCACTCATTCAAGTGCTTGACCCTCTTCTTGGTGTTTAAATCTTTTCTTGGAGTTAATGGTCTCACTAACTGATGCTGGGGGCATTATACTCCTCCAAACAGGGTTCATCAGAAGCAATGTGCTGAGTAGAGAATCTCTAGGAGTTGTGGATTGCCCACCCCTACTCAGAGATGAAAATAATAGCAAGCAGCATCGCTAACATCATGTTTTTCTGTTTGCATCTAATCAGATCAACAACACGGCAGTCGGGCACGCAATTGTACTTCCAACTGCTGCTAGCCAGCTGAATGACACTATCCAGAGGCTCTTGACTTGTCACATTTGTCTGGGTAAGGCATCCAATTTCTTCTCTAGATGGTGCCAAAAGCTTCTGGTCACACAATAGTTGGTTGTAAGTGGTGCAGGGAAGGGCAGCCCAGTTGGGAGTTGGCCCTTCTGTTGCAGAAGACAAGGGTTGAGTAGAAAACACTGCAGTGTGAAGAATGCTTAGCTGGGTGTTCACCTCATGAAGAGAAGCTCCTCTTTTGGCTGGTTTCCACTTTTACAGCCCAAATACCAGTGGCTAAACTCTGCAATGTGGCTTTCTGCCATTTGTGACAGAGAGCTTCAGGGATCTCTTCGGATAAAGGAACAAAACTAAATGTGGAGATGAAATGATTTTGGTATCAGGTAATGGACCAGTGAATGTCAGTGTCTTGTTAGTATTTCATATGGCACAAGAAGTTTTGACAATGATGAGGGAGGGTCATCTTCAGTTTCTCCAGTGAAACCTATTGTATTTCTTCCCTAGATGTGTGCGACCCTGATCCTGTCTGTGGTTTTGGTAGTCAGAGACCTGTATTCAGAGACAGAAGGGCAGCCCCAACAGATGTAGACACAGACATAGCCTTCATCATGGATAGCTCAGAGTCCACCACCCCTCTGCAGTTCAGTGAGATGAAGAAGTACATTTCCCACCTCGTAAGTAACCTGGAAATCAGCTCAGAGCCAAAAGCATCTCAGCACCATGCAAGAGTGGCAGTTCTCCAGCAAGCTCCTTATGAACACGAAACCAACTCAAGCTTCCCACCAGTGAAAGCAGAGTTTTCGCTAACTGATTATGGATCCAAAGAGAAGATCATTAATTACCTTCACAACCAAATGACCCAGCTCCAGGGCACAAGGGCCATAGGAAGGGCAATTGAACACACGATGGCTCATATTTTTGAAAGTGCTCCAAACCCCCGGGATCTGAAAGTCATAGTCCTGATGATGACAGGAAAGGTGAATAAACAAGAACTTGAGCACCTGCAGAAGGTTGTTATCAATGCAAAATGCAAAGGGTACTTCTTTGTAGTCTTGGGCATTGGCAGGAAGGTGAATGCCAAGAATATTTATAGCCTAGCCAGCGAGCCAAACGATGTGTTCTTCAAATTGATTGACAAACCAGGAGAGCTTCATGAGGAGCCCCTACTGCGCTTTGGGAGACTGCTGCCATCTTTTATCAGAAGTAAGTGCAACACTCTGCAGCCAAAGTATTATGGAAGAGGCAACACATGGACCTCAGGGGGGTTGATCTGCCAGCTGTGGTCTACATGTATGTTGGTTGGGCAGTGTGACCACTTCTCTGGGTATTAAGGACCAAGCCTGTCTTCGTCAGTCAGAGACTGAAGGCAGTCTCTTTTCATATGTTCTGTACTGCTCAATCTGTTTCTGCTCATAGCTCCACCTTGCTCAATGTAACTGAGGTTGGTTCACTTTGGTACCCCTAGCCCATTCCATGCAGTCCATTGGTCCATCAGGTAGAGCTTTGCACTTGTAGTTTGACTTCAGTCTCTATAGGCTCATCAGTAGGATCTGACCTAATCCTGCCCGACTTGCTGGTCGCAACATGTTTCATAGAGTTTGGTCCTGTTGGGGTTCTTATTAGCCTGCTAACAGTCCCACTGAGCTCCCTCATTATTCAGCAAATCTTTCCTCCCAACTCCAACACAAACACGGATTCTAGTAGGTGTTTGGAGCATGCAGGATGAGCTGTTGGCAAATTTAAGGACCCGATGATCAGGATTCTTTGCTCAGGAATAAATAACGAAGCTGCGTTGGGATGAGCAGATTGTGCCTTGAAGCTGTACATCTCAACTTAGCTAGAAAGCCCAGGTGGGAGCTCCAGCTAGAGGCAGTTGCCAGAGATCCTAAACAAATCGTAAACAAGAAATGGGCCTTTTCTAGGAAAGGTATTTTTGTCAAAACACTTCTTGAAAATCAGCCTGCTGGGCTAATAAACTAGGGAATTGTTGCACTCAATCAGAAGCAAACACAAGCACATCTTTCCCTGGAAAGAAATGTTTAGGTTTTCTCAGTGGCTTTTTCCATTTACCACTTACAGAGGTTCTGAAAACTGGGAACTCCTGAAAAAATATCAACTCTGTGTTTGAAGTGCCTTGTTAGAAGCCAGTTGTTGACATGCGACAAAGATGTACAGCCCTCTGGTATCTTGTAGTTACTGATCTCATCTTCATAAACTGGACTAACAAATCTCCCAGTCCAGAGTGCTGCAGTAACTGGGTCAAATGTCGAGAGAAACTTGGTAACTTTAATCAGAACAAGCAAGAATGGAAGTGGGTTTTTTTTAATTAAAAACATATTTGTATTGTGAAGGGCTTGGTGGGGCTCTGTGCAGTCTGCTGTGGCTAGATGTGCCTGCTTGTTGTAGGGGGGTTGGACTAGATGACTTTTGGACATCTCTTCCAACCCTATGATTGTGTTGTTGGTAGGTAACCACCATTCTCAACACCAGTGTTTCATGCTAGGCTCTTTCTCTCTTTCTAGGTGATTTTGCTTTCTACCTGTCTCCAGAGATAAGGAAACAGTGTGAGTGGTTCCAGAGCGATCAGCAAGCCAAGAACCAGAGCCCTGCACAATCTGGGCAGAAAGCAGTGTGAGTAGGGTTTGTCTGTGGGATGAGGAGCTTTGCCAGCAGCCTGTCAGGGGAGCAACTTCACTTCCCAGTCTCTGTTTGGAAAAAAAAAGCAAAACCAAACTTCAGCACTAACAATCAGAATTGCTAGCATTTTACTAATTCTTTGGTGTGCAGACACCCAAGTGCCTCTGTGGAACTTGTGATTGTTGACCTCATTGGGGTTCTTGCCAGTGGTTTCTCTGTCAGCTCTGCTTCACTCCCATATTTCTGTCTATATAGGGAGGACAAAAAGACACATCAGCTGTGTTTTGCTTTAACAGGTATGTGGCACCCAACGTGACTCTAAGCCGGACCCCCAGTGCCAGCACCACAATCAGTGTAAGTGCCAAACCTGTGGTGAGCACCAACACGCGTGCCAGAACCACCACCACCAGCACTACCACCACGAGCACCACTGCTCAGACCAGAGCTACTTCCCAAAGCACAGCCACCATCGCGCTCCAGGTGAACACTACAGCCCAGAGCTCAGTGGGCACCTCTGCCCACAACAAAGCCACCAGCCGCAGCAACACCAGCACCACGGCCACTGCCACAGGTGGCAGAAGAAGACAAGGCGGTATGTGAAAGGCTTTTCTTCCTCCCTGAGTGGGTGATTCTGATAGGAAGGGTCACTATGAGGCTGAAGTTCTTTGCTAAAGTGGAAACTTGCACTTTGGGTTTAAGGCTTTGGCAACTTGTGTTAAGAGTTTTGTGTGAAACTGGGTGAGGGCAGGCTGCCTCTAAACAAAACACAAGAAGAATACCAAAAGGTGGGACAAACCATCATCTGCTGCCCAGCTTAGCAGTAGAGCGGCAGGATGCTTCTCTTTCTAGCCTGGCCTGTTTGTCTTATAGCGTGACCCCTTTGGCCGAGTTTTGCTATTTATGGTGATTCACACAATGACATTGTTTGAATTTACCATCAGTTAACATAAACAGTGAGTGAGTTCATCACTGAATCAACCAGGAGACCTGGCTGGGAATGCTGAAGCTCTTTCCTAGGAGCTCTGGTCATGTAAAGGAGTTTTTCCATGTTTTTTTGGAAGGGTGACAGGGTGCAGGCAGCCCTGCACTAGCAGAACAATAACAGAGAATGAACTGAAGCACAGGGACAGTTAATCAACCAACAGATCCATGTTTCTGCAAAAATAATAAATAAAAAGCAACAAATACAAGCAATCAGTTTTTGCAAGGTTGATGCTCTCATCAGCTTGTGGCAAACAACAATTTCTGGGTATTTTCTACTCTGCTGATGCTTCCAAGCAGCATTTATGAAGGTTTCATCCCATACTCTGCTATAGGATAAAAGAGTTTTCCTAATAGCTTTGTTGTCCTGTCTAAGGTTATCTTTGATTTTAAACAGTTTTTCTTGAAGATCTTCATCAGGTCAGTGACTCAGTTGCACCACGGAGAAAGATGGTGGTGGTGGGACTGGACATGTTACAGCTGGGAAAGCTCTGCTGGGAATCATATTTCAGGCTGGGAAAATCTTGTAAAAGAACTATTTTAATTTGCTAGATCACAGCAGATTATTAAAAAAGAATCAAACCCCTTAATATCTCATCTGGGTTATGAAAAAGTCTCCCTGCAGTGTGCAGTGTGCTGAGGTAGCCAAGTCACAGCATGGTTTGCACGTGGCTGCAGATATGTTGTGCACTGGGGAAGAGATCCAGAAGCACTGAGACATCTCTTCTTCGAATCCTTTCAAGCCCCTGCTTAGTGTTTCTTTGTTTTTGGCACTGCAGCAAAGACTCATGATCTCCAGATCACTGACATCACCGAGAGCAGTGCCAGGCTGCGCTGGGCCAGCCCTGAGCCACACAACACTGCCTACATGTTTGATATCACCGTGACTTTAGCACAAGACCATTCACTTGTGCAGAAGCAAAACTTGACCAGCACTGAGCACATCATCCGGGGACTCCAGAGCGGACAGAAATACCACGTCCTGGTAACCGGCTACCAGAAATCCCACCCCAAAGTGACCTACGGGGGAACATTCAGCACAAGTAAGAACCTCTGAGGGAAATCACACTTCTGTTCTCAAAAAATGCATGGAAAAAATGGGAAAAAATATGTAGGGGATGAGGGATCATTTGGTACCAACAATCCCCCCATCCCTGGCAATGATCAGTGGGGTGCTTGAATGCTTGGCATCCTGCAGAACAGCAGGAGCCGGTTGTGAAATGCTGAGAATGTGTTTCTTTGGCAAAAGCAAGCTGACACTTTATGGGTGTTAAACTGACAACAGATTGAGGGAGAAAATGAACCACAGTCCCAGGGCAAGGGTTGGTCTTATAGGAGGCCTTGGTGCAGTCCTGCAGGCACTGCTGTGATTAATAATAAGAGTTACATGGGGTTAGTACAGTTAGTGCAGCCTGACTTCAACATAAGCAAGAAAACATTCTTCTCCTGTGGCCCTCTTTCCACTGGCACCAATCTGCTTTGCACATCCCTGAACATGTTTCTGAGTCACAGAATCACAGAATCATCATCATCAAGACTGACAAAGACCTTCAAGATCAAGTCCAACTGTTTGCCTTACAACCCCTAACCACTAAACCATCTCCTGAGAGGTTATGGAGATACACAGCTCAGAAACAGTGTTTAGTGGTGGCCTGGGGACAGTTGGGTTAATGGTTTGACTTGATAATCTTAGAAGTCTTTTCCAACCTAAATGACTCTATGTTTCTATGCTACAGTACCCAAAAACACCCACAAAGAGATTACTGAGGGGTTCAGTCCTTTGGGGATCCTGGCTCCATGTGCCCAGATGACATGGAAACCTCATCAAAACCTTTGGCATGATCCAAATATATAAGACAGCCAATTTATTTTTTTTATAGCTTGGCATAGAGGTGACTTGGCTTGGTTGTAGGGTAAAATTTGTGCTGGCACTGCCAGTGATGCATCTGGCTTCTTCCAGCACTTCAAAGCCAATTTCAGTGCCCAGGGAGAGCCTTTCCATTGGCTTCAATGGGTTTGGATCAGGCCTGGAGTCTCTTACCTACACGGGCAATAAACATGCCCACAAGAAGGTTGAGGAAAGCTATCACTGTGTGGAAGTATCATTTGCAGGTGCTGAGTTGGAGCTCTCAACACGCAGGGAAGCTGCATTTCCCACACAGTAAATGGGAAGGAAGTGATGACACCAGATTTGCCCACAAACTGTGGCCTGAATGTTGGGTAGTAATGCTGCTCTTACCCAGACCAGTAAAAGGGAAATCCAACCCTTCCTGTGGCCGTAGACCCCTCCTGCTTTCCAGCCCCATGGAGAATGAGTCACAGGTTGTCTTGGGAAGGGGTGAGATGTGATGGAGTGCAGTCATGTGGAACATTATACAATAGGAACCATAGAGAACTGTGTTCTCCTTTCCACCACAAAAGATTTCTTCTCCCAATAACAGTCCTCAGTATCATAGTTCCTAGAGGAATGTGAGGCTGTGATGGGTGAAGCGTGGTCAAGAAGAGGTGTGCAATGCATAGATAGTCCTTGAGTGTTGCAGGAGAACAAGCGAAGATCCAACATGGGCTATTTGTTCCCATGGAGGTTACCATTCATCGTCTGCCATTGCTAAGCTAAACAGGCTACTGAGAGGCCACATCCATCTACTTCAGAGATCCTGCCCAGTCACATGCTGTGGAGTTAGCAGGGCCCAATCGAAGAGTCCCATAGCATCCTGAGGATGCTCCTTTGCAGTCACCTCTGGGGATAAGCCTGACCATGCAGCAGAGCTGTGAGCTGGGGAGAACAAAGCAAACACATTCCAGCACAGCCAGCTGGTTGTGGGTTACTCAGCCTATCAGCTGCGTCCAGTAAACATTTCTGAACTGGATGTGTAAGCGTAAGCAGATCCAGACCCAAATCCTGTGACCTGTGTTGGCCCTGTGCTGGAGCAGAGATCAGTAACGTTGTTTATGGCCATGGCCAAGGCACTGCTGCACAGAACCTTCCCCTTGGCTGACCCTACTGTTTCTTCCCACCAGAGACCCCAGCGCAGACCAAGGTATCGCTGGCCAACATGATGCTCAACACTGAGCCACTGGAAGGGCCAGAGAGTGGTGAGTATGGACAATGGTAGGAGTGCTGGGCTAGGCATCTCTGCTAGGATCACCACTTGCCCCACCTCTAAACCCAGCCCTTCTCAGAGCCTTACTAGGACCAAAGGATCTGTGAGGCCTTTGCTTTGCAGAGCAAAGAGATTGTGACACAGATGACATCCTTGACCATGTGGGGTAGGCCCTCTATTAGGGTCTCTGTCCTGTGCTGGATCCAGAGCCCCCTGACATTGCCATGACCTTCACGGTGGACTCAGACCAGGTCCTGTTTCCATTGCAAGGAAGTCCAGGACTCAAGTGCTGGCTGTTCTCCAGGAACAAGCTGTACCCACCCCACATACCCTGGCATGGGTAGATGCACAGAATGCCACCTGATGCTTGCTCACTCCCTCTGTCCCCATTTGGGCCAAAGAGTAGACCTTGGCTCCTTGGCTGAACATGCAGCTGTCAACCAAGGCTTGACCAACAGCCTGGGATTGCAGTGCAGCTGGTGACAAACATTTGTAGGAATTTGGCTAACTGGTAGCCTCCTTCCAGCTTCACCCATCTGCCCATGCCATTTCTTTGCTGCCCGTAGTAACTGCTCAATGAGCAAGCTGTGAGCTCTTCCTCCATCATTCATTCTGTTAATCCACATTAATAACACATAATCACCTATAAGCTCTTAATACATCACCTCATCACTCTGGTTGACATCAAGCCCATTTTATCAGTGCTCCTACACTCAGTGGTACCATAAGTGCCAGCTGCCCTCCTCCAAAGGCACTGGAAGGGCTCTCATATTCTTCATCAAGCACCACCGACTATGGATATTGGCATCCAAACCTCTTTCACAAATCATTACTCTCATGATTTTCTTGAGGCATTTTGCTTGCACTGTGACTCTCGTTTTCTTCCTAAGAGCATTGGGAGATGTCCAGCCCACAGTTGCAGAGTTGCAGAGCTGCTATTGGGGTCTGGCTGCTGGCCAGACACTGAGCATGGACCTCGTGGCGGTACTACCAGAGCTTGCTGCAGCAGAGGGGCCAAAGGCGTATGCTGGCCACACACCATCTAATTTCTGCCTTGCTGCATGTTCTCTCACCCCACCTTCCCACTCATGTGGTCCCTCGCCCTGGTGCTGATATTGTCTCACCTGGCTTTTCCTCATCAGGTGACAGACACCCTCATCGCTTTGTTTAACCCCTCCTGAGTTGGCCCTTTGGAAACAGGGTGTGTGAGCTTGAGTAGATCTGGCCCAAGGAAGAAGGATGTGCTGTATGCTCACTCTGCCCTTCACCCCAAATCTCACAGCATCAGCTCCTCCTGTTGACGCCTCCTTGCAGCAAACACTTTTGCCCAAGCATTTATGGCAGCCAGGCTGTTTGGGGGACTTTTTCTTTTTCTTTTTTAATGGGAAGGTTTTCAATGGGCTAAAGACATTAAACAGCACAGGGGACTTCAGCTGAGTCTTCCCTAGTTGTCTGTGCAACGGGAAAGCCCAAGGGCAAATCTTCTGATAGACCTTGGAGGAAGCCCCAAATTCTGCCCTCCTTGCAGAGGCAAAACACCTGCTAGCACTTGTGGCCTGTCGTTGCTTATGAGAACTCCAGAATTTGGACCTAAATGATCATTTCTGGGCAGAAAAGCCACTTATGTTTAAATTCTTCTCAAGCGCTTTAAATACTCCTCAAGGTTTAAAGTCCACTAGGTGCAACTTTAGAGAGAACATAAACACCCTTAAGAATTAAAAGTTGCTGCCAAAACGAATTGCTTAGAAAAGAGTTGGGGAGGGAGTTGTATGAGGGTCTGATTCTACATAAGCAGCTCCCACCACTTTGGTCCAGGACTTGGGGTCTTGGATTCTCAATGAAATCAAGAGTAAGGAGAGGCAGAAGAAATCCCAGGTCAAGGAAATGCCACCAGTCCTGTAATGGGCTTTTTTTCTTTTTCTTTTTCTTTTTCTTTTTCTTTTTCTTTTTCTTTTTTTTTTTAAATTCTCTTTGCAATCTTTCCTTTTTCAGCTTTTAACCCTTTCAGAGACACTTAACCTTTGCACCTTTTGACATGCAGATTGGCCAGACCTTTGCTTGCTGGACTTTGACATGGGCATGCAGTGCAAGGACTATCAGATTGTGTGGTTCTTTGACTCCAAAAGCAAGACCTGCAGCCAGGGTTGGTATGGTGGCTGTGGTGGTAATGCCAATAGATTTGAGGCCGAAGCTGAGTGCATTAGCAAATGCTTAAAACCATGTAAGTACCACATAGGAATGAATCCTTTTGTGCTCTCTCCTATTGTCACGTTGTGGCTTGGAACTAGATGATCTTTGTGGTCCTTTCCATCGTAAACTATCGTATGATTCTGTGTTTACAATCCAAACTCACAAAAATTTTCCTCCCACAGCAGCTGAGAAAACCATGCAGCAGCCACCCCTTGAGAAAAGACCGCCACCAGGTAACATTCCTCCAATAAAACAACAACAAAACAGCACATGACAGTAATGATGAGGCTGAAAAAGACTTTAAAGATCATCCAGTCCAACCTAAAACCAACCAAGTAAACCTAAACGTCTGACAACTAGATCATGCCACTCAGCACTTCATCCAGACTAACCTTGAACATCTCAAGAGACAGTGACTAGACCACCTCCATGGGCAGCCCGATCCAAAATTGGATCACTCTTTCAGTGACCTTTTCCTAATGTCAAGTCTAAACCTCCCCTGATGGAGCTTAAGACTATGACCCCTTGTCCTATCTCCAGAGAGAAAAGCCTGTCTCCTGCCTGACTATAACCATGTTTTAGGTAGTCATAGACAGTGATAAGGTCACTCCTGAGCCGCCTCTTTTTCAGGCTAAACAGACCCAGCTCCATCAGCCTCTCCTCGTAGGGCTGACCTTCCAAGCCCTTTACCATTCTAGTTGCCCTTCTCTGGACTCATTCCAGCACCCCGACATCCTTCCTAAACTGAGGGGCCCAGAACTGAACAC
>VZRI01004694.1:7366-28838 GCA_013397515.1 Upupa epops
GCCAGACTGGCTGGGGCCTTGAGCACCCTGGTCTGGTGGGGGGTGTCCCTGCTCCTGGCAGGGGGGTTGGAACTGGCTGAGCTTGGAGTTCCCTTCCAACCTGTTCTGCCAATCTATGAAGTCTCTAATGCCAGGGCGAGGGGAAACGGCCTCAAGCTGTCAGGGGAGGGTTAGACTGGGTCTTGGGAGCAGTTCTTTCCTTTTTAAATATCATACAAACACGGGCTGGGCTGGCAGGGGGCTGCACTACAGACACCAGGTCAGGCTAGTGGCAGCGTCCGTCAGAGCTGTCAGCACAAATGCCTTCTGCCACCTCCCCACCTCCTGGCAGGGCCAGGCACAGCCCCGGCCCTGTTGATGAGTGACACTGAGTGCCTGGCGGATCGGCAGACGTCTCCTCTAGCTGACAGAGACATCTAACTGGCAAGACCAAAGCACTGTGCCTACACACACTCATTTCACCGTCTGACACTGGAGGCCCCCGGTCGCTTCGAGCACACGATCTCTGTCCACCCTGTAGCTGTCTGAGCTGATTTAGCCCACAACACACTCCTTGTCTTCTAGAATTTCACTGTGCCAGCTGGAGCCACTGAGGGTGAGAGGGTTCAAGAGCTTCTTCACAGCTGCCCTAGCTGCTCTACAGTCATCACAGTGCAAGGGATTGAACTCGTGCCTCTGAAGGCAAGATCTGGGGTCCAGGGGGTCTACTGGGGGTCAAACCCTTTGGGGATTCCCCCGTCAGCTAGGAGTAGGACCCAGCAGTGAAGACACCTGGCACCAGGAGCTGCTGCAGCGTGGACAGTGGGAGCAGCTGGAAAGCTGTCAGCCCTCTTTGCGCTGGGCACGACACACGACCAAGGGCATCGGGGGCACTGCACACCTGCAGCATCCCGAGCCTCAGCCAAGGCTCCTTTTCAAACCGAGCTAGAACCACTCAGCTCTGCTGTCAGCCCCTGCTGGTGTCAGGACTGCGAGCCAGCAAGCCTCAGTGTGCAGGCACCAGCAGCGTGCACGTCCTCACTGGCTGGGCTGTGGAAGCAGGAGGGAAGCGGAGCCCCTGGTCCCACTCAGCACCCAGCTGAGGGTCTGACATCTCTCCGTCCCCTGGGTGGTTTGGTTTTTAAATACCAGCAAATCTAAACTCTCTTGAGTGCTGTTTAACTTCCCAGGCTGATGCCTGGGAGGTCTCTGAGTGTAAAGTGCCACGGCTGCGTATTTCCATGCAGAGGTTACCATCCTGCCAAGCACCAGGAGAACTGAGCGACACCCCCAAAGCAATAACAGACCCACAGCACTGCTCCCTACATGGGCAGTGAACGACGTCCCAGCCCTATTGCAGGCTCTGCTGGCTGGATCACAAGCAGCATCGAGCATGGGGAGCACTCCAAGGCAACAGCAGACACGGCGTCATCGCGCTCTGTGAAGGAGTAACATCTTCTGCTACTTACCTCACAGATCTTTTCCAGGGAAGGGACAAAGAAATCATCGCAGACGATCGCCAGAGCATAGAACATATACACAGCCTGCAAGAGAGAAGAGCAATCTTGAGACTGGAGAGTCACACAATCACAGCCTGGTCCTGCCTGCAAAGGAGCTCCCAGCTCCCCCAGTCCAACCATTCCCACCCAGCAGAACCCCTCAGTCCCTGAGAGACTGACAGACACAGCCTGACCCCCTCCCTGCTGCCACTCGAGCAGGGGGGAAGCACCATGGCTACAGGGTTCTTCAACACCTCCAGGCAGGGGGACTCCACCACCTCCCTGGGAAGGCCCTGCCAGTGCCCAACCACTCTGGCTGCAGAGAATCTCTGCCTCAGAGCCAGTCTGACCCTCCCCTGCCTCAGCTGCAGAGCAGTGCCCCTGCTGCTGTCAGCAGGCACCAAGGAGCAGAGGCCAACAGCCACCCCTCCACAGCCTCCCTGCAGGGAGCTGGAGAGGGCAGGGAGGTCCCCCCTCCATCAGCCTCCTCTTCTCCAGACTCCCCCTGCCCAGCTCCCTCAACAGAGGGTGAGAGGTGGTTCCAGAGTAACTGTGAGAGGGCTTTTCTCAGAGCCAGCTGCCTTACAAACCCACAGGCACTCTGCTAGCAAAGAAATGAAAAGGAGAGCCAGCAGGGAACCCGCAGAGCCCGAGTTCGTGTGGAGCAGCAGCCGGTGGGATCTCAAGAGATGCTGGTATCCAGCAGCACGGCCAGAGCGAGCGTGACGAGGGACTTCACGGCCCTGACGAGCCTGCTCTGCGCTGTGGGAGCGCGATGCGGCCGGGTCTCGACTCAGCACAGGAACAGATTGGGACAGGATCCATCCCGAGCGACCTACATTCCCTGAGCTGCTCACACACGGGAGGCAGGGACCCCGCCGGAGCACCCTGTTCCCATGACGACAGGAACGATGGCAAAGAGATGCAGGAGGGTCCGCTAAGCACGGACACCTTCCCTCACGCACTCCTTCACCCCCTACATGCCCTGGCTGTGCCCGGGGAGGAGCTTCACCTCCACCGCACGCAGGCACAGACCCTGGCACCACAGTCCGGATTTGCTGAGAGAAGCTGGGCTGAGGGGAAGCAGCTCTGAGCCATCACAGAGATGGGGGAACACAGGGCTCAGAGCAGAGCCTGCAGCTGGGCAGATGGCAGCTGAGCAGAGAAGGGGCAGGGAGGAACCACAGCGCCCATCCATCCCACTGGGCTTTTCCAGCAGCAGCCACAACGATACCAACCCCTCCTTCCTCGCTGTCAGCAGAGCCTTATAAATTACTCAGCAGAGCTATTTCCTTCCTCCATCCTGCAGCAGTAACAGCTGCCTGTCACCCTGTGGCTGCCAGCACAGCAGGACTCTGGGGGAGCTCGTGGTCATCAGTCTGCACCCGCTGGAACACACCAGGCCCCAGTAAAACACTGTGGGAACAGCCTGGCACCCCCGTGCCATCAGCACGACGGGGAGAGTGCCAGCTGAAGCTTCTGAGTACTGGGACAGCGAGAAGGTCCCTCCTGAGTCTCCTCTTCTCCAGGCTAAACACCTCCAGCTCTCTCAGTCCCTTCCCCAGCCTCGTTGCTCCTCTGCTCCAGCCCCTCCATCTCTTTCTTGAAGTGAGGGGCTCACAACTGCCCCCAGGACTTGAGGGGAGGCCTCCCCAGTGCCCAGGGCAGCGGGAGAATGACGTCCCTAGTCCTGCTGGCCACACCAGTGCTGATCCCAGCCAGGATGCTGTGGAACCTCAGAGACATTTCCGTGCTCTGCTGTCATCACTCGTTTGACAATCACTGCTGCAAGGTGCAGAACCAAGAGCTTCATCACCTCATGTGACGACAGTCACTCTCCCTCAGACTAAAGAGTCAGGTAGCTCTGCTCTGGACCCGTTCCAGCCTCTCCCTGTCTCTCCTATCAGGAGGGGCCCAGAACTGACCCCAGGACTCAAGATGAGGCCTCCCAAGGGCCGAGTCCAAGGGCAGGAGAACCTCTGGGGATTAGACTTCACCTGTTGTTGGAGGCGATGCCCTGCACGTCTTACCACCCCCACAGCATCCCACCACGACAGCACTCTGGGTCTGGCTGGAGCGAAGGAACTCGAAGGAGCTGATTTACATGACAGCACAGGCTGCCCCAGGGCTTTTGGAGGAGGTCTGTGTACCAGAGGAGTGCGTTTCACTCGCTGTCAACCACAACTGAGAGCACAAGCCCCTGCAGGCAGCAACAGCACCGGGCTGTGATGAGAGCAGTCAGCCTTGTCGGCATCAGGAAGAGCAGGAACACGAAGTCACTTACACAGAGGACGTGAAGGACCACAGCTCCATGCCTCCTGTCCTCGTTGGAGAAGATGTCGCTGGGGAATTCATGGAGAGCTGCAAAGAGAGGAGACAAAGAAAGCTCAGGTATTTCATCTGTTACCCAAAGCCACTACCCGAGCCCTTCTACTGGCCAGCAGTCCTATGACTACCGAGAGCCCTGTGGCTCCTAGTTTAGCTTCACTTGTCCTCTGGCAGTGACAGCTGCTTCCCAGGTTGTTCCCAGAGGAGGTGGTGATGGGTCACTCCAGCATTTCTCACTCAGGGTTTGTACCCAACCTGGAAGGCTAGAAGCCCCCCTGGAAGCTCCCCGCAGGGCATCAGCAGGGCACAGTAGCACCTACTCAGGTCTGGCAGGAACCAACGTCCCTCGAGGGCCCTTCCCAGCAGCAGCAGAACAGCACCCTTGAAGCAAACCACCCCTCAGCTGGCTTTTCCATCCTTGACCCTTGCCTGGGGTCTCTCACCGACCTCACTGCAACGGCATGGAGACAGGGGAACTGCCTGCACTGCAACCGCTCCGAGGAGTGTGCTGTGCTAGACAGCCAGCAGTGAGAACGGGGACACAGCCTGGGAAAGCCCAGATCACAGCGACTCCTTCCTCTGCCTCTAGATTTCACTCTGCCTCCTCACAGATGCCCTCAATACGAGCGAGACAGACGCCGTACGGCGCTAGTGACGCAAAGGAGGGCCTGACAGAGCCGCGTTCAACGTTCTGGAGGAAGAGAATCAATGACAGGGCTCTCTGAGGCTGCAGACGTGGCCTCTGGGAAGGTTTACGCACTCAGCTGTAAGCCCTATGTGCACAGGCAGGCTGGAGCGCTCCTACGAAGCTTCAGGGCCTGAAGCTGCCAGGGGAGGGTGAGGTTGGCTGTCAGGAAGCCCTTCCTCAGGGAAAGGGTGCTCAGAGCCTGGACTGGACTGCCCAGGGCAGGGGGGGAGTCCCCGTGTCTGGAGGTGTTGAAGGACAGCCTGGCTGTGGCCCTGAGTGCCCTGGGGCAGCTCCCAGGGCTTTGCCAGCCTCATTCACCATGCGACCCTGCCCACCGCCCGGGTAAGCAGATCCCGTTTCTGCCCTCGTTACCATCACCTCCTGGGTGCTCTGCGCACACACAGAGGCTGACATGCACACGCACAGGCTGACACAGACACACACACACAGGCTGACACACACACGCAGAGGCTGACACACACACACAGAGGCTGACATGCACACAGACAGGCTGACACACACACGCAGAGGCTGACACACACATGCAGAGGCTGACACACACACACAGAGGCTGACACACACACACGCAGAGGCTGACACACACACAGAGAGGCTGACACACACACGCAGAGGCTGACACGCACACGCAGAGGCTGACACAGACACACACACACAGAGGCTGACACACACACACACAGAGGCTGACACACACACACACAGAGGCTGACACACACACACGCAGAGGCTGACACGCACACGCAGAGGCTGACACACACACGCAGAGGCTGACACACACACACACACATGCAGAGGCTGACACACACACGCAGAGGCTGACACGCACACAGACACACTTCTCTCTCCCTCCTGCAGCTGCCAGGGAGATTTCACCATAGCAATTCCTAGCAGGCAGAGCTGATGAAAAGCCAACCCCTTCAGCAAGAGTCTCCAGGAGGTCCAAGGAGACTGAAGTGCATCTCAGGTAAGAGTACAGAGAACAGAACAGGGTATAAAAATAGGACGAGCTGGCTGCCTCCGGCAGAGGTGGGGAATCCTGGCCATCCTCTGCACAGCAGAAACACTGGATCCTCCCCCTCAGGTTCAGGGATCCGAAGCATTCGTTTGCATTACAGAATCACAGAGGTACTGCGGCTAGAGAAGCCCTCTGAGCTCCTCCAGCCCAGCCCAGCACCCAGCATCACCCCAGTGGCCACCCCAGGGCACTCAGGGCCACAGCCAGGCTGTCCTTCAACACCTCCAGACACNGGGAGCTGGAGAGAGAGAAGGTCCCCCCTGAGTCTCCTCTCCTTCAGGCTGAACTCCCCAGCTCCCTCAGCCTCTCCTCATCAGCCTCTCCCTCCAGTCCCTTCCCCAGCCTCGTTGCTCCTCTGCACCCGCTCCAGCCCCTCCATCTCTTTCCTGAAGAGAGGGGCCCAGCACTGCCCCCAGTACTCGAGGGGAGGCCTCCCCAGTGCCCAATTCCGGGGTGAAAGACATCCCCAGCCCTGCGCTGACACTCCTCTCCCTCTGCTAGTCAATGCTTCCCTCTTCCCACAAGGATTCTTTTCTCAAACCCACAACCCAGTCACCTCAGTGTCAGGCGCCGCAGTCCCAGCCGCGGGGAGAAGCCCGGGCTCTGTGCACACAGCCTGCCAGGATGATCCCTCTGCCCAAGGGTCCCTGCTGGGCTCGTTCCTTCCCAGGAGCCTGGCTGGACAATAAGGCTACAGGACTTGAACCAGGGACCTGAGCGGGCTGCGTTAGGAACCTGGATCTAGAGAGGGAGAGCTCGCGTTGAGGGACCCCTGCTCCTCACAGCATCAGCGCCGCTCCAGCTGGCATTGCCAGCCCCAGAGACAACGAGGGTTGTGCAGCTGGAGAAACACAGAGGCGCGTAGCTGTGCCAAGCAGCTGGGTGCTAGCTCTTGTCTAAGCCCAGCTGACAGATCGTTTGGCTCCTGCGCCCAGCTCGAGGTGCCCGGAGCGTGCCAGCTCGCAACAGGGAAGCGAACGCATCGCTAGCAACCAGCACAACAGGCCCAGGGAACTCCAGCGCCCGTCCTTCTGCCGCTGCACAGGTGCTGTACCCCAGGCAGGGCCCCCCCGGGCTGGTCATCCCAGCGAGAGGAGGACACTGGGGGGCTGTGAACGGCTCAGAGAGCAGCAGTGGGATCAGCCAGGAGGACAGACTGAGCGCTGAGCAGGACATGCTGGAACAGCCCTGCTCTTCAACCCAGAAAGGGCAGTGTGGAGCAGGGCTTTGTGAAACTGAGTGGCAAGGAGAGACAGAGAAAAGGGATCAGCTTCTCAGCAGCTCTTGGTGGAAGCAGTCCAGCCTGGCTGCAGGGCTGCCAGTGCCCATCAGGGCTGGGCAGATGCTGAAGCGCCTGGTGAGGAGGTGGTGTGCGGGGGGCTCAGCAGTGGGGGGAAGCAGCAGCAAGCCTTACCACCCCCAACCACTCCCCCAGCCCCTCAAACCCCCTGGCTGCCCGGGTGTTGAACCCCTGCAGGGATGGTGCCTCCACCCCCTCCCTGGGCAGCCTGTGCCAGGGCCTCCCCACTCTGTTTGGGAAGAAGTTTTCCTCAGATCCAGCCTGACCCCATTCCCTCTGCTCCTATCGCCAGACCCTAGGGAGAAGAGGCCAACCCTTGCCTCACCCCAACCTCCCTTCAGGGAGGTGTAGAGAGCAGTGAGGTCTCCCCTCAACCTCCTGTTCCCCAGGCTGAACCATCCCTGCTCCCTCAGCCTCTCCTGTTCTCCAGACCCCTAACCAGTCCAGCTGCCCTTCTCTGCACCCTGTCTGGCACCTCGATGTCTCTGTTTGGAGGGGCTCACAGTGGAGGAGTGCAGACCCCACTGTGCCCTTTCTGGACACTGCTGCTGGGCCACCAACCTGCTCCACGTGTGGGAGCCCCAAGGAGAGGAGCCTGTGTCTGTGTGCAAGCAGTGACACCGAGCCAAGAGAGCCCCCAGCATCCCAGAGACCCTGGAACAACCTGCAACTGCTCCAAGGTGCCTGGTGGCTCCCTGCTGCTCCTCTCCACATCAGCACACAGAGTACCCACCGGAGGGGCAGCGTGCCAGGCTGTCTGCAGACACAGAACCACGCACTGAGTGCCTTCTGCTGAGCTGGTGACTTCCCCCTGCAGCCCTGTCCGTCTGGCTGGCCCAGAGCCCCACGCAGCGCCCGAGCAGGGAGGGCGCAGAGCACGAGCCCAGGGTGAGCAGAGCTTTCCAGCCACCTCGCCAGCCCGCCGTGGCTCTGCGTTGAAGAAACGCAGCCCTGACGGCTCCAACGTGCTGGAGGTCACCTCTCCACAGCACCCAAAGCACCCAAAGCACCACTCCACAGCATCCAAACCTCGGACAGGATCCAGCACGGAGAGCTCACCGACGCGTGGCTACTGTCACTAAAAGCTTCGGGTCACAGATCCAAAGAGGAAGGTGACACCACCACAAGCCTTTGGCCACTTCACCAGCTTCAGACTTGCTTCCTGATGGAAAACAGAGCTGCCCCTGGGCCAGACACACAGCACAGACACCAGGAGCCTGGCCATCACAGTCCAGAGTCTTTTGGCCATCCTTTCCCTAGGGAGACCCCTCTGCAAGCTGGGTGAGCCTGCAGGAGCCTCGGCCCTGCCAGTTGGTGCTTCCTTCTGCTCTCTGTGAGAACCCTCGTGCCTGCAGCAGTCACACTGCTCGCAAGATGCTCTCCCTCCAACCTGCGTAACCAAGCGCTGGCTTTAAGGGGTTATGAGCTTTCACCCACAGGACCAAACCCCCTCCTTCTCACCCCAGCCCTACCTCGCAGGGGTCTCTTTCTGCTCCACCAGGAGCAGATCCTCCAGAGACAGAGCTCATCGGTAAAGCTGGAACGGCCACAAAAGCCGCTGGAGATGCCTGCACTCTGGGGGCTTTAGAGACAGCACCAGCAGGTTAGATGAAGTCAGAGTTGTCATCCTATAGAGACCCCAGTGGCCTGTCACCTCCCCTACCAATGGGCAGAGGAAGAGCCCAGGCTGTTTCACTCACAGACAGCCCTTACAGGCAGGTAGAGAGCATCGAGGGCATCACACCCGCAGCTGCTGAGCCTGGCCAGGTCCCCGTGTGCAGGCAGGTGCCCCTCGGCAGGAAGAGCCAGACAAAACAGCTCCGGTCTGAATAAAACCGGGAGAGGGGGCATTTATTTTGAGTCAGGTAAATTATGGATGGGCTGCCGGAGAGAAAGGAGGGAGCAGCCGGAGGAGTGGGAGGGCGAGATGGATGAGCCACGCGCACCACGGGGAATTCAGAACTGGCAGCTGATTTGCATGGCAAGTGAGAACAAACACTGCTCCTCGGTATTCCGGAGGAAGCACTCCTGAGAAACCACAGACTGAAAACACCAGGCGCAGCAAGCGCCCACGGACACCCACCGGTGCAAACACCCTCCGTCACAGCTCCTGGGAAGCCCCACTGCTGCCTCGCAGCACCAGTTCAAGGGAGGGTGAGGAAAGCTCTAGCCAGGCTTACGATTCCAGGCTGCGGTGATGCCTACGGCGCACGCGTGGCTCTGCCAGAAGGAGCCAGGGCTCTTAGCTGCCCTTCGTCTTCTCGTTGTGTGAGTTGAAGATGTTTGGGGTTGCAAAGCGCACTCCCTTTTGACAGCAGGCATGTGTGCAGTGCTCAGCTCTGCGCAGCACACCCTGCCTCGCTGTGTGCTGTGCTGCTGTGTGCCTCTGGGCTCCCGTTCTGCTCCATCCTGAATGTGGATCAACATGGAAAGGGCAGAAGGAGCCAGGCTCTGCTCAGGGGCACCCAGTGCCAGGACAAGGGGCACCGGGTGTCAGCTGGAACAGAGGAGGCTCCACATCAGGAGGAGAAGCAACTTCTTCCCAGTGAGGGGGCCAGAGCCCTGGCAGGGGCTGCCCAGGGGGTTGTGGAGTCTCCTTCTCTGGAGCCGTTTCCAACCCACCTGGCCTGCTCCTGTGCCCCTGGATCTAGGGGCTCCTGCAGTGGACTGGATGACCTTTCGAGGTCCCTTCCAACCCATAACGCTCTGTGATCCTGTGCCTGCTCCAGGACACCAACTGCACCCACCTGAAACCCAGGTCCACAAGAGGTTTCCCTGAAAGAGATGCATTTCCCTGGATGCTGAAAGCGAAGCCTTGAAGCAACAGACCTCTGCATAGAAGCAACGTCCTGGAGAAGCTGGAGAGCTTCTGCCTTGGCCTGGGCGTAAATGAATAGCTCAGGGGGCCAGAAGCACCTCTGAGGAGCCAGGACAAGGAGCACGCACAGATGTAAACACAAATGGGCACCAAATCAGCAAGAATAAATAATAAGCACCAGCACACGGTTCAGAGAGAGTTGGACTCAAACAACAACAGCAAACGAGCTGCAGAGACAAGGCTGTGTTTTCCTCCTGCTCAGCAGACTTACTTCTGTCACAGCAAGATTCTGCCCGGACTGTGTTTCTGCGTAGCACCTGAACAGGCTGCAGGCTTTGTTTGCCACCCCCTGCCCCTGATCTCTAGCAGCAACTGCTGTTTCTGGAAGGAAAGGTGGTGAGGAGGCACTGGCAGAGCTGCCCTGGGTTCTGATTTCTCAGACCCAAGCGCAGCCAGCCTCACACCCGGGTGATCAGTCTGGTGAACTCAGTGCTGGAGTGATGTCTCCCAGTATCAGCCACGGGTGATGCTCATGCACAGCCAGCACGAGGAAGGTTCTCAGTGAAACCACAGCAAGGACAGAGCAAACCTCACAGAATCATGAAGGATGGAAGAGACCTCCACGCTCATCCAGTCCAACCATCAACCCAACCCCACCCTGCACACTAAACCCTGTTCCCCAGGGCCAGCCCTGCTCACTTTTGAACCCATCCAGGGACAGTGACTCTACCCCCTCCCTGGGCAGCCTGTCCCATCACCAGACGACTCTGTCAGGGGAGAGATCTCTCCTGATGTCCAACCTAGACCTCTCCTGGCACAGCTTGAGGTCAGTAAGACTCTTCTGTCACTGGTGACCTGGGAGAACAGACCGACCCCCACCTCTCTACAGCCTCCATCCAGGAGGAGGCTGTGGGAGACTCTGTCAGATGCTTTGCTCAAGCGCAGGTAAACGCTATCCCCAGCCTTCCCCTTCCCCTCATCCACTAGGCAGGTCCCCCCGTCACAGCAGGAGATCAGGTTGGTCAAGAAAGACCACCCCTGCTGGCCAGTCCTGGTCCCCTGTAGCCATCTGGGACCTCCCATTAGCCAGGAGCTTTGCTCCAGGATGGAGAGAGGCTGGGAGGCTTCTGTCCTCGCACCCACTGCCAGACATTCCCAACAACTCTCTGGCTTCGCTGCAGCGAGCCTGAACCTCCCGGCCGTCTCCTGCTGGGGCACAGAGCACAGGCCCTGTCGGTTAGCCCTGTTTGGGGGGAGCAGGCTGACCAAAAAAGGCCACTGCTTTGCACGAAGCCCTTTTCCAAAGCCCTGTGAAAAGAAACAGGCGCTGCTGTCTCTCCTTCACATCTCTTCTTACCTTGGGGAGAAAAGGGGGGGACTTCTCCATCTCTCAAGAACCCAAGCAGTCGGATGGAGCGATCACAGAGCGTTAGGGGTCGGAAGGGACCTCGAAAGATCATCCAGTCTGATCTGGTTTACAGGAGGGAAGCAGAGTTCCCCTGCATCCTTCACCCATTACAGGGGTGACTGGGAGCACAAAGCGAAGCAGTGGCCTGCAGACGAGCAAACTCCCGGGGCTTTGCCTGAAACTCATCAAAGCTGTGGCTTCAACATGTGCTTCAGAGAGTTTTGTGCTAGAGATGCTCCTCCCAGTCTACTCCCAGGTCTTTCTCTGCTCTCCAGTCACTCATCCCCCAGGCTGAAGCTGCAGGGGGTTCTAGTGGCCAAAGTGCAGCACCCTGCCCTTGGCCCTGTTCACCCTCATCCCGTTGCCCTCTGCCCTTTGCCTCAGCCTGTCCAGCTCTCTCAGCAGCAGCCTCCTCCCCTCCAGCAGCTCGACACACAGCACTACAGATACCCACCAGAATGAGGAGAAGAAGGGGTATCAGCACACGTGGGTTTGTCCTGTGATTACTGGGGAAGAGCAAGCAGGCATCACGCAGAGATGAAGCCCAGGGCAGGTTCCTCTGCAATTACACATTTTGCTTGATGGTGACAGGCAGGCTCCCAGCCTGATCTCTGGCATAAAACTGCTATCAATCACTGTCAGCCTAACATTCATCCATCAGGAAGACAACAGGAGCTTTAAATAGGTGCCAGCAGTTGCAGAAGACGAGGTGCTTCCAGGACTCCATCTCCAAAGAGCCTTTTATCTCTGGGAAACTGAAAGCCACTAAATATAGGTCTGCTATAAAACATTCATGAGCTCCAGCAGCTATTTATCAAAGGCATGGAAATAGGATACTTCCATGGGGGCGAACGGCTCGCCATTCATTCCACACAAGCAAAGGCGGACTCTATCAGCACCGGAGGAGAGGAGGCTGCTCCCCGGTCCCAAGGAGCATTACGTTATCGCTAGGAGTCAGCACTAGGCTTTGCTGCACCACAGACATCATCCCTGCCATCTAGCTGCCTCACGCTTCTTAGGTCACAAATGATGCTGCTGATGCCAGCTTTGCGGAGCGTGGCCACGCAGGGCTGCTCACGAGGCCCAGGTGCTGCTTCCTGGCCGTGGGCTGCTGCTCTGCTGCTCCTCTTGACTGGCTGTGGCCCTGCCTGTCCGCACAATCCGCCCTCTTCCCATTTACTCAGGGCAAATCCAGGGTGAGGAATGGCAGAGCCTGTTGCACAGTCCCAGCTTCTCGGTGTCAGAAGCAGCTGCAAACGCACAGCGTCGCCCCGCTAAGCGCACTACACCAGCAGGTAGGGACTGCACCCCACGGCAGACGGCGACGCCGACCACGATGCTGCCTTTGTTATCGAAAGGCAGCTCCTTTCAGCCCTCACTTGCAGCCACAACTCCAAGGCTGAACCAGGATTTCACACTGAAGAGGTGAAAGAACTGTTCCTGCCTGTGATGGTTTCAGTTCTTCACCTCTTTCATACACACAGACCTCTTTGCTCGTGTCCACACAGAGCCAGCACTGACTCCTCGACTCCAGGATCTTGCACTCGAGGCTCTGTGTGTTCTCGGAAGGATAGAACCCCACCACCAGCATCTCCACCAGCATCTCACTGGACTCAGGACAGGCTCCCACCCACTCAACTCCCTTCTGCTGCTGTGCTCAGCTACTTGCCAGGTCCAAGCTGAGACCTCCACTGCCGTTGTCTGTGCTCCAATCTAGGTGAGATCCACCCGTTCCACCTGCATTGTCGGCAAAGACAAGGAAGCACCCTCTGCAAACTGCTCTACAGGCACCTGTGGAGGACAGCACTGACTCGTAAGAGTCACCAGGGATCAGAAGGGACCTCGAAAGATCATCCAGTCCAATCCCCCTGCCACAGCAGGGTCACCCAGACCCAGTGGCACAGGAACACAGCCAGGCGGGGCTGGAACATCTGCAGAGAAGGAGACTCCACAGCTATGATCTGCTCTGGAAATGCACACCAGCACTTCCTAAACTACACTGGGGACTTCCCTGATTCCTGGGAAACAAGAGAAGCGAGCGTTTCAACTTGAAGAGTCTCGTACTGCTCGTTCACAGAGTCCCAGAAGCGCAGCTCCACTCCTCTCCAACGCGCACACGCGCCGTAGGCAGACGTGGCCTAGGGCTCCTTAAAGCATCAGCAGGGCAAATCCACTTGTGTAACGCACGGGGTTCCGATTTCACGGCTGTAAGGAGGTCAAAGTCATCTACAGCAAAGCCAAGAAGGATGCTAAGCATCTCCCTCTGTTCTACCAGGCTACACAAAGCGCTGTATCACTAGGGATGCTGAGCCAGAGGCCTCGCAGAGGCACAGGAGGGAGAATGGGCTGAGGCCACATGGTTCTGTGAGAGGGGAAAAGAAGGGGCTCTGGGATGTGACTGGTATTTAAAGCCACGTCTGGAGGACTGTGCCCAGTGCTGGGCCCCTCAGCTCCAGAAGGACACAGAGCTGCTGGAGGGGGTCCAGCACAGAGCAACGGAGAGGATGAAGGGAGGAGAGCAGCTCCCTACTGAGGAGAGGCTGAGGGAGCTGGGGCTCTGGAGCTGGGAGAAGAAGAGGCTGAGGGGGGACCTCATTGCTGTCTCTCAATCTGTGAGGGGTGGGGGTCAGGAGGATGGAGCCAGGCTCTGCTCAAGGGCATCTGGGGACAGGACAAGGGGCACTGGGAGCCAGCTGGAGCAGAGGAGGTTCCCTCTCAATCTCAGCAGGACCTTCTTCCCAGGGAGGGTCCCGGAGCCCTGGAAGGGGCTGCCTGGGGGGGTTGTGGACTCTCCTCTGGAGAGACATTTCAAACCCACTTGACCTATTCCTGTAGGGGGACTGGACTGGATGATCTTTCCAGGCTCCTTCCAATCCCTCACAGCCTGTGATTCTGTGAGGAAGAGGCTTTCCTCAGCCTCAATACAGGCACCGCAGAGGTGTCAGCGCAGGCTGATTTCCTCTCGTGCCCTACACGGCTCCACGACACGCGCTGGGAACAAATGCCAGGCAGTTCCCAACGGCCCTGGTGGAGGTTTAGCTGGAAGGCCAAAGGATTTCAGTGGCAATTGCACAGCTAAATACCAGGCAGCCCGTGCGGGCATAACCTTTGCGTCGCTGTTACACTTCTCTGCAGTGAATTATCTGCACACAGCCTTAAAGGCTCTCTCCCCCTGTCCTGCACAAAGCAGTCTGGGGTTCCCCAGTGCCATCCCAGCAATGCAGGAGCTCAAGAGCAGCATCTGCTTCTGCTGGGATGCCGGTCAGAACCAAGGCAGGGAGCCTGAGGGGCTGGAGCCTGTCCCCACTGTGTGCCTCACGCTCGTACCCACTCAGGGAACAGAGCGTGCAGGGCAGTCCTTCTGCAGGCTGGACTTGATGAGCTCAGAGGTCTTTTCCAGCCTCAATAATTCTGGGCTGGGAGGACTCAGAGAGAGCCCTGTGTGCAGGGACTGCAAGTCCTGCTGGCAGCGAGGTGCGTGGAAAAGGTGGAGGGCACAGCACAAGAGCAAACGGGGACCAGCTTTAGGGCTCCAGGCTCCCGAGCACTAGGCTGGCACCGAGATCTCCAGGAAATGGGCCCCACATGGTGAAGAACACTGTGGCTGAAGTGGTCTTGGAAAATGGGGTTGCTGGGAGCTAGGACAGGCGTTCTGCATGCCCACTGCACGCGGGAGTCCTCCAGAAAGCCCAGGAGTCTTCAAAGGAGAAGTATTACAGAAAGGCAAGAGAGCTGCTCAGAGGTTTGGGGCAGACTCATCCCTCTGAGCTGCAGGTAGCTGCGGGCCAGCCTCTGCCTCTAGCCAGGGTACCCCAGAGGTAACACCAAGAGAGGCACCAGCAAGACTGGTCCAGGCAGGACACGCAGCACAGGAGCACGAGGGGAGGCGAGATGCTCAGCCTCTCGACCCGCTCTGCTCATGTTAGAGTCATCGGTGAGGCTGTCAACCTGCTATCAACTTGCTCAACGAGCAGCACGTTTCTGAACCCCTACTGCATGCACCCGGCCACGGGCACCAGCAGCACTGCCGTGCCCTTCGTACTCAAGTAGCCCAGACGACTCTTCAAGGCTCTAAAGCTCAGTGATCATACAGCTTCACATCAGGGCTCTCCCTTAAACCTTACCTGCTCTCACAACTGCCGAAGAAAGCAGAGGACAAGCACATGGAGCTCAGCAGAGTTACCCCACGGAACCAAACAGATCCCAACCCACGGAATCCCTTGGTGAAAGAAGGAGAAAGCCATCTACAACACTCTATGAGCAGTGCCCGTGTCAGCATCTCCAGGGCTACAAGAGATTCCTAAAGCACCCCAGGGCAGCAGCGAGTTCGCTGTCCCAGAGGTGAGACGCAACGACTTCTACGAGGAAACAAGCTGCTGCCTCCACGTCTCCTCTCAGAAACACAGCCAGGACTTGGAGAGGCTTAAGAAGCCAGGGAGCTAATGAGCATTATATGTCCAATTGGCTGCGTGGCTACCAGGGGAGCAGAGTGGATGCAAACGGCAGGAAGAAGCAGTGAATCGTGAGCAGCGAGGCAGCTCTCAGCAAACCGAGGTGCCGGTGCGCGCCCCAGGCCCGGCTGAACTGAGTGCCTGCATTACTGTCTTCTAAGGGCCTCTTCCCGCAAGCTCTCAGCCAGTTCTAATGCTGTCAGATCCCTCCCAGGTTCAAAACCAGACACCTCTTTTCTTTACAGCCAAAGGCACGAGACACTGAGAAGGCAGTCCACTGCCTTCCCCTGGTTATCATCTCACATCACTCAGAGCAGAGCTGCTGGGAAGGGGTCTACAGCGAGCGAATCCCATCGCTCTGCATCATCCAGCAGCACAGCTGGCTGCCGTGCTTCTGCAGGCAGCTGGCGGCGTCTGGGAAGGGAGGTCTGCTGGGGATGGGGCAGCCTGTGAGGACGGTGCTGACACGTGCCGCGGGGGCACGCGCGTCTTTCGCACACCACAACCCTGCTGACTTCGGCTCACAAGCCTCGTCCTTCCCACAACCCAGGCAGCAAACACTCCCCAAAACATCTTCCTTTCCTTCCTGCCTTCTGATCTTCACTTCCTTTCCCCGTCCAGCTCCACGATGCTGATTCCTACCACCTCCTTCCTCTTCCCCAGTGGCTGCCCTGCCCCAGCTGCTGGTGCTGCCCACGCTATGGCAAAGCCCCCAAGACAGGAAGACCTTTCCAGCCCGAGTGATTCTATGCTAAGGCCACAGCACAGGAAGAGCTGGAGCAGCCCTCTGGGTTTCTTGCAGCACTCCCTTAGCAGGCAGGAACAAACTGGCTGCACCTTTCCTAGCTGGCAGCAAGAGATGGCAAAGGCCACGCGTGCCTTGGTTTGGCTCTCCTCTCACTGCTCACACACGCCTGCCCCCTTCCAGAGAGGGCAGCCAGACCAAAGATCCTGCTTTCAACACCAGCCACAGAGCAGAGGTTTTACTCCACCGCTGGCAGCTGTGCTCCGTTTGGATCGTCTCCCCTCCTGTTTACTCCAAGCCCGCTCCAACGTGCTCCGCGGAGATGTGTGCGCGAGCGCGGTGCACCACGGCCTGGAGCAGCAGGCAGGTCGCTGGGAGTTTAAGGGCTAGTGGCCCATCAGATAATGATGTGCAAGCTGTTAGTCCACACCTGGGTGAGCACATGGCAGCCTGGACTGCGAGGAGCAGAGGGAACAGCTTCTCTTGAAGAGGGCAAGCAGCACACGGAGTGACAGACCTACCCTGCGACGGGGGGGTCTGAAGCTGCGCTCACCTCTGTAGCCTTAGGGTGCTGCAGGAGGGAAACACGTTCTCACTGGAGGACCAAGATCCCAGGAAGGCCAACAGGATCCTGGCTTGGATGAGGAAGAGTGTGGTCAGCAAGAGAAGGGAAAACAGGGTCAGTAGCGCCAGGTTCCTGGAGTGGTGGTTAGGCAGCACAGTTCCCTCGGCGCTGAGCGCCCAGGAACCGATCTGACGGCCAAGCTGTGTTTGGTGCCCATCTGGCACCTCAGATGCTGAAGGTTAAGGTCCTGCTCTTGCAAACCTCAGTCAGTGCTCGAGATCCTGAGATGACACCAACACCCCTACTGCTCGTGGGTGAAAAAGCAAGGATAAAGGACAAACTGGGAAGGAGGAGGTGAGGGGCAGGAGGGATCGAGCCCTAGAGAAGGGCTGGGGAGCAGGAGGGATCAAGCCCTAGAGAAGAAGGGCTGGGGAGCTGGAGGGGTCGAGCCCTGGAACAGAGATGCTGGGGAGCAGGAGGGGACGAGCCCTGGAACAGAGACGCTGGGGAGCAGGAGTGATCGAGCCCTGGAACAGATGCTGGGGAGCAGGAGGGGTCAAGCCCTGGAGCAGAGATGCTGGGGAGCAGGAGGGATCGAGCCCTGGAGCAGAGATGCTGGGGAGCTGGAGCGATTAAGCCCTGGACACGAGACACTGAAGANGCAGGAGGGATCGAGCCCTAGAGAAGGGCTGGGGAGCAGGAGGGATCGAGCCCTGGAGCAGAGATGCTGGGGAGCTGGAGCGATTAAGCCCTGGACACGAGACACTGAAGAGCAGGAGGGATCGAGCCCTGGAGCAGAGATGCTGGGGAGCAGGAGGTATCGAGCAGTGGAACTGTGTCTGTCACACACACCAAGTAAGGCACAACACCGATACTAGGAGGCAGAGGCAAGGCTGAGCAGCTCCTCTTCCCCTCTGACAGCCTTGTTAGAAAGGGTTCCTCCAGCACGCCGATGATTAACCAAAGGCAACACAAGAGTTGAGAAGCAAGCAGGTTGTTCCCCTCACCATTCTCACCCTGCCTCCAGCAGCAATTCCAAACATCTCCAGCTCTGGAAATGACTCGAAGCCCCAGTAAAACACTGAACGTGACAGCACTCCCCTAGGTGAGGTCAGGGTGCCTCTTCCCCGGCAGCTGCACACACTCTGGTCACAGAACGGTCTCTGACAGAGAGATCCTCACTCCAGCTGCTTCTGAAGGTGTTTGCTGTAGAGCCACTGCGTTTATTAGAACCACACATTACACAGGAACGAGATGAAACCCACCAAGAGCGTCACTAACAGCTTTGAACTGAGGTCCCTCCCTTTACTGACTCCCTAAACAGATCTAGGAGTCACCTGGCAGTGAGGAAGGCTGCTGTCTGCCCTACCCAGCACTCTCCAGCAGGATAAACGCTAAAATTAAGAGTCCATGGCATGGGAACACTCACAAAAACCGTGAGGAGCCCCAGCTGGGTACCAGCCTCCTGGGTACCTGCTCCGGGGACGCTGGCACAGTTGTTAACTGGAGGGAAAAGGGACAACACCAAACTTCTTGTCTTTTCCTCTTGGCGAGACCTTTCCTTCAGCCAGGAGGCTGAAATCAGAAGCCCCGCACAGCACTGTTGCAGAGCACACGGAGGCAGCAGGATGAATTAATGGGATTGTTTTCAAGAGAGCTATTTAAAGTGCTCGGGTTCCTGCAGTTTGTGCCTGGCGGAGTGACGCAGCTCCCAGTTCCCAGCCCAGCAGCTCGCGCTGCCCCAGCGCAGCTGCCCACAGCACAGCAAGGCTCCTGCTTGCGTAAGGCTCCGGGACTTGCAGATCCTGGCTGACCAGAAAGCTTTGAAGTCTGCAGCTCAAACAAGCAGGAACCTGACTGGGTTCATCCCAACCTGGTCAAAATAGGCTGTATCCAGCGCCAAGAGGGGTGTTTGAGAGGTCCCAGCAGGCACTGCCTGCGGCTGCAGCAACAGCATGGATGCTGCTTGGAAGAGCTGGTCCATCCCTTGGACCCCAAAAGGATCTCAATAGGAAGCTATGACCACCTCAGGGCCAGCATCCTCCCCGCAGGTTCTTATCTTAACACACACACTCCCTGGGCTTGACTCCCACAGGCAAACGCTGCTCCTTCCCTATCCCCCCTGAGACACAGCAGCAGCCAAAGCCAGGCCTGGCTGCAGCGGTGCTGACAGAGTGGCTGGGTATGGGCTCTCCAAGGACCCCCCTGTCCTGTTGCAGCCTTGTGGATCCTCCCTGGAAAGGCTGGGGGCAGCAGAGCTGGCTCAACTCTCCCACTGCTCTGCCTCTGCCCAGCCAGGAGCTGCTGCCATGCTGTAACCATCACCGGACCCCGACGCTTCTGCACTGGGGGTTGGGGTCTCTTCAAAATGGAATTGAGCTAAGACCCTGAATGCTGATTACAGCCGAGCCCCAGCCTAACCCCCCCAAAGTTACGCAAGCCCTGCAATCCTAAAAGCCTTGAAAAGCTTAAATGTGACAGCGCTGGTGATGTCAGGCTGCTGAAAGGTTTCCATGGAAACCACTCGGACCGCTCGCGTATGCCTGTGGCTCTGAGCGCTCCTGCCCAGCATCCTCTGCCTCCATCACCGAAATTCAGGGCGATGGGGGGGAAAATGGTGAAGGACCCCCGGGTGTCCTTCACCCCCTCATGCTGCTCCATTCACCCTACAGGTGCTGACCCGGCTCTTTAGCCTCTGCAGGACCAACGCCGTCAGCACCCGAGAGACTTCTCGCACCAGACATCAATCCCACAGGCAGCCCCACAACCACCTGGGTGCAGACCCCTAACAGCTCCTCAGCAGCTCGACACGGGGTGTCCGGGCCCAGCTCCTTGCAGCTGAGTGCTGAGGCTTGTCCTCGTTCCCATCAGGGTTGCCAGCCACGTGCCCACGGGACTGGCTGGCGACCTATGCTCTGGCCCTCTCCTCTCACTGAGCAGCAGGAGACAGCATCTGCTTGCACCCCAAGGAAGAGAAACCCCCCAAACACAGCTGAACACCCCTGAGCCCCCGCAGATGGTGCAAAGACCTTGCAATCAGTCACTGAACCCTGAGGAGAACCAATCTCCCTGCTGTAACCACCTGATTCTCCCCCTTCTCATAACCAACCTGATAAACCCTGCGTAACCGCAGCCCTAGGGATTTGCAGGGGTTTTCCTAGAGGGCAGAGCTTAATTTTCTCATCTATCCCCCCCCCCCAGCTTGGGGAGTGATGAACTGAAACGAACGCAGGGGGCAGCCTTAGCCAGCAACGGCCTCGTGGTTTTCTTTCCCTCAAAGGGAATTGAGCAGTGCCCCCTGATCGTGGGTTCCATCCTTTTAATCATCCCCCCTGCCCGGGGCACTGATGACATGCTCTTACGTAAGGGCTCTAAACCGATTTGCTGCGCTCAGGGATGGAAACTCATTTGCTCTGCGTTCGGTGGCCCCGTGGAAAAGGAAGCAAACGCTGGGGATGTTCAGCTCAGCCCTGATTTCCAAGGCCACTCCGTCCAATTGTGACTGTAGATCATGATCTGCTAGAGCCGAGCAACCTCCTCTAGCTGCAGATTCATAGGACAGCTCAGGTTGGAAGGGAATTAAAGACCATCCAGTTCCAACCCTCCTGGGGATATCACTCCCCACTAGACCAGAGTGCTCAGTGCCCCAGCCAACCTGCCTCTGCTCACTGCAAGGGGGTTGGACTGCTTGCCCGCTGGAACCCAGGTGCCTAGAAGATCCATCTCTTTCTCCTTGAACTGCAGGAAGTAGCTAAGCAAGTGGGTGAATCCCTCCTTAACGAGGGGGCAGCTCTGCACCCTGCCTTTGAGAGGCCAATCTCCAGCTGCAGCATCAGTGGATGGGACTGGGGACACAGGAGCCCTGCTCTTTGCAGCACCCAGTGGCCCCCACTGTCACCCCAGCACGCTATCGACTTGGTCGCTTGACCACTGGCTGCAAAAGCTCCCCTCTGCGGAAAACTCTGCCTCCTCCCACAGCAGCACAGGAAAAACCAGAGAAACCACAACCAGGGATTCCCCCCAGCGAAGGAGCAGCATCACACCAGAGGATCAGACTGGGTCAGAGCAGGCTGCCCCAGTGCCAGGGACACAGACTGTCCCACGGCAGCCTGAGGAGGGCCGGTCACCCTCTGCAGGGAGATGAGTGGCTCTGCTCCAGCCCACGCGGCACGGACCCTCCCGGGCAGTTTTCCCTGGGAGCTGCAGAGCCCAGAGAGCATTCTTGCAGGATGGATCACACACGCTCTGGCAACACTTCCACAACAACCTCCAAGCAGTCGGAGAGCAGCATCTCACGGAACAGGCTGCTGTCCTCTCACCTCCCGTGAAATCCCGGCCACAAACCAACCTGCGGGGCACAGAAGGGCAACGAGGGTGGGGAGAGAGGGCTGGAGAACAGGGCCTGTGAGGAGCAGCTGAGGGAACTGGGGTTGTTCAGTCTGGAGAAGAGGAGGCTGAGAGGAGACCTTCCTGCTCTCTACAGCTCCCTACAAGAAGGTTGTAGTGATGCTCCTGCTGCTCTCTTCTCCCCAGTTCCTAATGCTAGGATGAGGGGAACTGGCCTCAAGCTGCATCAGGGGAGGGTTAGACTGGATCTGAGGAAGAAGCTCTTTGCTGAGAGAGTGGCTGGGCACTGGACCAGGCTGCCCAGGGAGGTG
>VZRI01004694.1:33632-70656 GCA_013397515.1 Upupa epops
TGTCCCTCCCTCCATCTCTCCCTGCCCAGCTCTCTCTGAATGGCAGCACAGTCTGCTGGGGGGTCGGTGATACCAAGAGAGGACTCCTCCTGTTCAGGGGAGCCTGGGTGTCCATCACTCTGGGACAAGATGCCCAGAGTGGAAGCACACCGAGACGACACAGGGCACCCTGACCAGGCACCACTGTGTCCCCGTCGTGTCTGCCCAGGTCACCTGAATTGCTATGGGTTAGGCAGCTGCCTGGCCTTGAAATCACATTCATTTCCACCTCTCTTTCAGTCGATTGGCCCAGGGATGACAACAGTCACCATCGCAGCCCTAACGGTTGCTATGGCTACAGGAAAGCTGCTTCATCCCTGCGTTCGGCCTCACTGAGGGTCCTCTCAGCAACGAGCTGTCCCCAGAGGATGTCCTCTGAAGAGTCCTCCTGCTTGCTTGGAGACCACCTCTGCTGGCTGGTGTCCCCACACAGCAAAGCTCTGTGCTTGCTCCTGCCCTTCTCCCCCGCCAAAGGAACGTCCTCACGACAGGAACAGCTCAGCAGCAGCGAAGCTCTGGCCACAAAGCCCTGCAGATGCCAAAGGCTCACACAGGGCTCAGGAAGCCCTCAAATTCTCAGGGAAGACAAAGCACAAGGAGCTGTTTCATACAGAGAAGGCAGCCAGTGACTCCCCGATGCTGCCAGGGACGGCGACGCGCCAGCGCACGAGGGAAGCACCAAATCCCAGCGGTGAAACCTTTCCACGCTGCCCTAGGATGTTGATTTCTTCGAGTATCTGCAGTTATTTTTAGAACCTGGCACCAGCCTGAGAGACAGAAAACACTGTCAGATAGATCTTTAGCCTGACCAGCCCCCCTCTTCCTTCGACAGGGCCCTTCCTCAGACATGCTGACCCAGTTGTGTCACACAGAGCAGGCCATGTCTCAGCACAAGCACAGGCAGGGGGGGTTCCCAAGGGCACTCCGGGGCTGGCAGCCGGGTTTTCTGGAGCAATAGGTTTAGTTCCTGCTGGCAGCTGCCCCAGCAGACCCCCCAAAGCAACACCCTGCGAAGGAGTCATCCATGCAGCCAAGCAGCACAGGGAAGAAGGAGAAAGCTGGCTGCTCAGCTGCTGCTCTGCAGCCCCAAGGAAGCCTCCGAGAGGCACTGTGCCCACCACACGGGAGTTGTGACCATGAATAATTAATTAACTGCTGGGTTGTTGTCCAGAGGAATTCTGCAGCACTCATTAGCCCTGTTTTAACACTAAACAGTTACCACCTCCTCTCCTTTTCTTCTCCCTTCCACTAAGAGATGGGGAGACAGCAGCTCTCACTCGGGACCAGCAGCAGCCCTTCAGGAGATGAAGCTGGATGAGGATGCCTCAACAGGTAACCTCACTCAGCGAGGGCTCACACAGCACTCGGGTCACCTGGAAGTCGGTCACCTGCACAGGAGCTAAGTCCCCAGCCGGTGTCTTCAGAGACTATTAATGAGTGCTAATTACAAGTGGTCATTTGGCCTGTCAGCACCTGTCTGGCCATCACCAGGCACCTGGCATCACACTGCTCCTGCCTTCACCAGGCTGCAGGCTCATGGTTCTCTCTGGTTACAAACACAGCAGTCGTGACTGCTCTTCCTCTCTATCCTCTCTCTCTCTGTGCATAGGGATATCCACACCAACTCACCCAGAGCCCAGAGATCTCCCCCTCCAGCACACGGCCTCCACTGTGCAAACAGCCTCCAGAGCTCCCAGCAGATTCCTCACCCAGGCTAGCACCTATGGGTGGGGGACACCCTGCTCCTGAGAGCCCTGGGGGGTAGAGAAAGCTGAAGCACGACTGAGCCACTGACTTCAGTTGTCAGTACAGAGATGAGATCAGGCCCGAGTATGGGCACAGGGGCAGGAGAAGGCTTATCCCAATGGAGAAGCAGCCAGACAGGCTGTGAAGCAGTCTGGGCTGACATCTCCCTCAGAATCACTATTTCTTCCAGCCTGCTTGAGAGAGTCCAGGGCAGAGCCACAGGGGTGATGGAGGGAGGGGAGCATCTCCCTGCTGAGGAGAGGCTGAGGGAGCTGGGAACAAAGGAGCCTGAGGGGGGACCCCATGGCTGCTGATCAAGATGGAAAGGATGGGGGTCAGGAGGAAGGAGCCAGGCTCTGCNCAAACCCATGGTGCTGTGCCTGCAGAAGTGAGGGTGCATGTGGCTGTCTACACAAATTACAGAGATGACAAAGACCCTGTCCTGACCATTAAACCTGGACTCAGGATGCTGGATTAGATGCCTGGCTGTTTCAAACTAAAGCAAACTCAGTGCAGTCAACGGAGACAGCAACCATTTCCACCAGTGGAAAATCCAGACCTTTGATTTTTAGATCCTTACTCCTGGCAACAGACGTCCAGCTTACTACAGGCAGACAGCTGTTCCCTGTATTCTTTGACAGGAGCAGCTCCACAAGAACAAATTGAAACCAGAACCCCTTTAATCTAGATCTGTCCTGGGACTGATCTTGGAGGGACATCAGCTGTCAGCCCCGAGGGCACTGAAACGTAAAGTCAGGCTTGAGATTCTCCTTTACTCATTGTGCAAAACAGTGCAGACACCCCAAAACTGACAGGGGATGAGCCCCAGGTCCCAGCACAGCCACGCGACAGCCAGGAAGGGGAAACTCCTGTCCAGCCCCGGCTCAGCTGCTCAGGGGGGTTGTGGAGTCTCCTTCTCTGGAGCCGTTTCAAACCCTCCTGGACTGTTCCTGTGCCCCTGGATCTAGGGGCTCCTGCTGTGGCAGGGGGACTGGACTGGGTGATCTTTCCAGATCCCTTCCAAACCCTAATGCTCTGTGACTCTGTGATTCCCTGAAGGGCTCCTGTGGCAGCGGGGTCAGGAGCAAGAGGGCTGCCCTGGTCACCAGGGCACGTGCAACAGCTGAGAGGCCAGCAGTGAGCCCACCAGCATCACTTCAGAAGAGGACTGAAATGGTTCTTCTCAACTGCCAAACCAACCCCCCCAACAGTCCTGCTCTCTTTCCACGCTCAGCACACAAAATCCCAGCACGTTCTCTTCTGAGAGGCAGCAGTGAGTCTGACCTGACTTTATCTCCTCCACAGCCTTCTTAGAAATTCAGGTCTCAGGCTTCACGGACGACTTCTCAGCTTACTGGAGCAGTGTACTCCAGCAGCCTGGTGTCCTCAGGTGTCAGAGGAGTAAAACCCAGAATCACAGAATGATCCTGGCTGGAAAGGAGCTCCCAGCTCCCCCAGCCCAACCATCCCCACCCCAACACAACCCCTCAGTCCCTGAGAGACTGACAGACACAGCCTGACCCCCTCCCTGCTGCCACTTGAGCAGGGTGGAAGCACCCTGGCTACAGGGTTCTTCAACACCTCCAGGCAGGGGGACTCCACCAGCTCCCTGGGAAGGCCCTGCCAGTGCCCAACCACTCTGGCTGCAGAGAATCTCTGCCTCAGAGCCAGTCTGACCCTCCCCTGCCTCAACTGCAGAGCAGTGCCCCTGCTGCTGGCAGCAGGCACCAAGGAGCAGAGGCCAACAGCCACCCCTCCACAGCCTCCCTTCAGGGAGCTGGAGAGGGCAGGGAGGTCCCCCCTCAGCCTCCTCTTCTCCAAACTAAACGCTGCCATCATTTCTCGAGACCATTACCGTGCTTCTTGGGTGCTAAGAGCCCATTACCATCAGCACTGGTCTCTCAACACCCGTACCACTCTTCCATAAACACAGTGCAAGGCTCTCCCCGCACAGCTAACGTGCGACAGCACAGTCACCTCCCCTGGAAACAAACCCCGGCACAGCCTGCTCAGCACAATTATCACCAATTAAGCAAATGAGTCCCCCTAGGTGAGATTTTGCAAGCTACTGGTGCAGCGCTCAGCCATGCTGGGATCTGGAAGGCTGGAGGCTGAGCACTCGTAAGGCAGCAGCCAATGGGTCTAACGAGATTCCTTTCCATTAGAACGAGCAGGGGGTTAATTACAGCGGTTGGTACCGAGAAACCTCCTGCAGAAACGAGCAGCAGCGTTTGGAGGGGGGCACTGCGGGCTCCAAGGGGTTCAGTACCTTTCAGAGCATCACACAGTGTCAGGGACGGGAAGGGAGCTCCAGAGATCATCCAGTCCAGTCCCACTGCCACAGCAGGAGCCCCAAGATCCAGGGGCACAGGAACAGCCCAGGAGGGTTGGAAACAGCTCCAGAGAGGGAGACTCCACACCCCTCTGGGCAGCCCCTGCCAGGGCTCTGGCACCCTCACCAGGAAGGAGTTGCTTCTCCTCTTGATGTGGAACCTCCTCTGTTCCAGCTGACACCCGGTGCCCCTTGTCCTGGCACTGGGTGCCCCTGAGCAGAGCCTGGCTCCTTCCTCCTGACCCCCACCCTTTCCATCCTGATCAACAGCCATGGGGTCCCCCCTCAGGCTCCTTTTTCCCCAGCTCCCTCAGCCTCTCCTCAGCAGGGAGATGCTCCCCTCCCTTCATCATCTGTCTCTCTGCACTGGACTCTCTCTAGCAGCTCTGTGTTTCACCTTGCCCTGAACCTGGCTGCAGAAACACTCTCAGCTGCCAAGAAAACCCCAAACAACTCCACAGCCAGAACAACAACGTGAAGAACAACCCACTGGGGTGGTACTGTCACTGCCACAAGGCACCCACAGCACAGAGCAGCCCCGTGGCACCTGCTCACATCTGCCCTGCTGGACAGATGGCCCTAACAAGCGTGAGCATCCTAGTCCCATGAGGCAGGAGAGGCTGGTGCCTGCTAAGCGTCACTGCCTCCTCTTCCCTCAAGAGCAAACACCCCCCTGACTGCTGTCAAGTCTTTTTGTGGGGAGGATGGGTGAGAGCCAGCGACCGACAGGAGCAGGGCAGCGGAGCACAGGTTTCTGTCAGATCCACAAACCTGCTGGAGCTCAGGGAGGGAGAGACTTTGGGGGTGATCTTCCTCCGGGACATCTGGATACCCAACTCAGAGCACTTCATCCTGCTGATGTTCCCGCACCGAGAACAAGGGTCTGCCACCCGCTAGGCAGCAACAAGCTGCTGCTTCTCATTCTGAGAGGAAAGCAAGCATTGCACTTAAGGCAAAGGGACTGGAGAGCAGCCTGGCACAGAGGGGCCTGGCAGCACTGGGGGACAGCTGGCTGAGCAGGAGCCAGCAGGGTGCCCAGGTGGCACCAAAGGCCAGTGGCATCCTGGCTGGGATCGGCATTAGCGTGGACAGCAGGACTGGGGACATCATTCTCCCCCTGGGCTGGGCTGGGCTGGGCTCTCCTCCAGTATTGGGGGCAGTTATGAGCCCCTCTCTTCAAGAAAGAGATGGAGGGGCTGGAGAGGGTGCAGAGGAGCAATGAGAATGGGGAAGGGACTGGAAGGAAAGGCTGATGGGGAGAGGCTGAGGGAGCTGGGGGGGTTGAGCCTGCACAGACAGAGACTCAGGGTCAACCTTCTCCCTCTCTCCAGCTCCCTGAAAGGNGCCCTGAGTGCCCTGGGGTGGCCGCTGGGGTGCTGTTAGGTGCTGGGCTGGGCTGGATGGGCTCAGAGGGCTCTGCCAGCCTCAATAAATCCAAGTGATGGGATTTTGCTGTGAAATTATCACAACGTGTGAGTCGCTGGAGAACTATGGGGAAAAGAGAAAGTTCTTTCTGAACTAAGAGGAGGAAATGATTGCACGAAACCCTCTCTGGCTGCTGAAATTAAACACTTCTGTGCCTGGGGGTCTGATGAATTCACCGAGCTCTCTTCCTTTCTGCTGTAATCACTTACTGGCTGCTATCCCTGGTAATGACTTTAGAACAGGACACTCCAGCAGGGCTCTTCCTTGATTTGCAGGCGTTCAGAGTGCTGAGCGGGCACACGGGGAGCGGTAACACTGGGGAGGGACCCGCTGAGAGCACCCCGGCGCAAACAGGCGTCAGTCTAGCGAGGAGCTACCGAGGGACAGCATCACAGGTTTGTAGACACTCTGCACTCCATCCTGATGCAGCTGATGAGACTGTCACCTTCACGACTGCTGGTAGGAGAAGGCTGAACTCACAGGAAGATTCTGCGAGTTCCTCTGGTGCAACTCTAGCTGGGGAACCTGCTCAAAGCTCGACATGAAATCAGCTCCATCTCCAGTCCCACACAGCGTCACAAGGGCACCACAAGGACAAGAGGATGGCAGGAGAGGCCAGAAGAACACTGCGGCGTGACAGCACCCTCTCTTCAAGAGCCACTAGGGATCCAAGGGTGGGGGGTGTTCAGCAGGAAGGGTTCCCTGAGGCTCTGCCTCACTACAACCAAATCAGCCACAGGACCGGAGCAGAGGAGTGATTCTCTCTATCAGGACTCACTGCAATGAGCTTAAAATGCCATTTCAAGACCTACTGGCAGGTACTCTGATCCCACAGCAACAGGCAGCCCAGGTTATCTAGTAGATCTGCAATGCCCAGGAGTTTTGAGGCTAGCACCTCATCTCCACACCCTGCCATGCCTTCCCTGTCTCTTCTCAGGAACAGACACGTTCACCCACACCACCCAACGCTGAGCAGCAGCCTGCAACTGCTTCTGGAGCCAGTCACTCCCACAGCCGGACCCCAACCAAGCCCCACAGCCAGCACCTCACCAAGGCATCGGCACGGACAGGGCACGGGAGCTGGCACAACAATCAGCACGCTGACAGCACATCAGCTAAGCTGAGCTTTGGAAGCAAACATAGTCCCCTCTTAGCTGCTGCCATCCTCCAGCCTGAGCCTGGCAGGGTTTATTCCCGAGTGCCGCACACTGCCAGGCTCTGAGCTCTCCAGGGGCTCAGTGAATCAGGGCTACGGCGTGCAGGGCGAGCGCTGCGGTTTAAAGGTAACGGCTCTTGAACATCACACTGTCACTGCAACAGCTTCCCAGAGAACGACGACACACAGACAGAAACGACTTCATCAGAAAGACTTCGGGCTGCATTTTGACAGCTTACAGAGTCACTGAGTGATTGAGGCTGGCAAAGCCCTCTCAGCTCATCCAGACCAGCCTCGGACCTAGCATCACCCCAGCAGCCAGACCGGGGCCACAGCCAGGCTGTCCTTCAACACCTCCAGACACAGGGACTCCCCCCCTGCCCTGGGCAGTCCAGTCCAGGCTCTGAGCACCCTTTCCCTGAGGAAGGGCTTCCTGACAGCCAACCTCACCCTCCCCTGGCAGCTTCAGGCCCTGCCCTCTCATCCTGGTGCTGGGTGCCTGCGAGAAGAGCCTGACCCCCACCTGACTGCNCAGGGGGACAAGGACCTCCCTAGTCCTGCTGTCCACACTGGTGCTGATCCCAGCCAGGATGCCACTGGCCATTGGTGCCACCTGGGCACCCTGCTGGCTCCTGTTCAGCCGGCTGTCCCCCAGTGCTGCCAGGTCCCTCTCTCCAGGCTGCTCTCCATCCCCCAGTCTGGAGCTGCAGGGGGTTCCTGTGGCCAAAGTGCAGGACCCTGCCCTTGGCCCTGTTCCCCCTCACCCCGTTGCCCTCTGCCCATCGCCCCAGCCTGCCCAGCTCTCTCTGCAGCAGCCTCCTCCCCTCCAGCAGATTGACCCTCCCTCCCAACCTGTTGCCAATTTACTAAGACTCCATCTCCTCATGCAGGTGATCACTGAAGCAGCTGAACAGAACGAGAGCACCTGGCCCCATCAACTCCCATCAACTCCAGCAGGACTTCAGTGACGTTAAGTTCCCATGAGTTTCATACAAACAGGAGTCGAGGAGATGAGGAAGCCCCTAAGGAAAAAGCTCCACTGTGCCCTCTTTCTCCCCAACACATCAACCCGACCTCAAGTCACACGAGATTTCTTTGGGTTCCACAGGGCTGGTGGAAGAACTAGTAGTAAATCTCTGGCTGCCTACTCCTTTCTCAGATCCTCCTCCTCCTCCTCACACACACCATCACAGTGCACGTCCCCTCACTACAGCCACATGCTGTGTTTGCTGATCTCAGCGCTCGGCTATTAGCGCACGTTGAGCACTGCCGGCTATCCCAGCTGGCTGCAGGACCTCCTCTCCACCCCGGCTACTAAGGGACTCTGCAAACCTGTGACAGGACATCCAGACAAGGAAAACCACGCTCGCTTTAAGTCAATACATGTGTTTCAGTAGGAAAGGCGGTACGGACGCAGCCTCCTGGAGGGAAGGCAGCTAACCTGAACACCAAGGAACTGGAAGCAGCTTGCACTCCTACCTGGTTCAGTGCAATTTCTGATGTACAGCTGTCCCCCGTCCCCTGGGACGTCAGTCGTGTTCTCCTCGCTTGCCTGCAGCAGCTGTCTCCCGCTCCATTTGTCGTTCCTTTCCACAGAATAGCCCAGGGCATCGTAACCTGAGGGAAGAGAGCAGGAGATGCATGAGCCTGCCCAGCAAAGGCCCCTTTGGATTCTGCTCCTGCATGCTTGAAGCAGCCCAAACGTTTGCTTGTCGATGCCAGGATCCCCGGGGTTCAGAGCGGCAGCACACTGGAAAGGTGAAGCACCACGAGCTCCACACCCCAGCGAGTTCCACAAGGAGCCAGGCTCATCCCTACACAACCCGTTCAGGAGGTCACACTGAGCACCAGAGCTCTACGCAGGGGTTAGGGAAGCTCTGCCCTGACAGAGCGCGAGGTTCCTTGGGGCTGCACGGCAGCAAACACCAGGAGGGAGGCTGCGCCAGAGCAGGGCTGGGGCTTGGGAGCCATCAAGGCTTTTATCACAAAGCCTAGTTTGAAAGTCTAACCAGCTCTCGTCACCCAAGCGGTCACCAGGGAGCCATTTCAGCAACGCCCCAGTCTAGCGAGACGGGTGGGAAGGTGTTTGGCTGCAGGCGAGGCAGCAGCTCCTCACGCAGGAGGAGACACTCGCTGATAAACATGACATCTGCAGTTCCTTCAGGTTCTGCTGGTAGAGCACAAAGCGACTGATGGCAGGATCATGCTCACAGCAGAGCTGCATTCGTTCTCAACCCGGCTCTTACTCAGCTCCTCTACACGGCGGTTCCCAGCCAGCACCCCATCGCCAAGGTGCAGTGCACCCTGAGCCTCTTCAGCAGCCCTCCATCACGAAACATCTAGTTAACGTGAGCAGCTCATACAGAACTGACTGTAGGGCTAGACCCCCAGCCCAGCAGCAGCTCATGGTTCCAAGCAGGGCCATGGGGGCACACCTGACTGCGCCCTGCCCTCCTCACGTTCACCCGCTTGATGCCACGAAGATGATCCAAGGATTGAGGACAGGCTGAGGGAGCTGGGGGTGCTCTGTCTGGGGAGACCCTACAGCTGCTTTCCAATCCCTAGAGGGATTCCTTCCCTCCAGGATGGCTGCAGAGGGACTCTTTGCAGGGGGATCCAGTGATAGGACAAGGGGGAATGGTTTGAATCTGAAGGAGAGGAGGTTCAGACTGGATCTGAGGAAGAAGCTCTTCAGTGCCAGGGTGCAGAGACTCTGGAATCGATTGCCCAGAGAGGCTGTGGCTGCCCCCTCCTTGGAGAAGCACCAGGCTGGATAAGACCTTGGGCAATCAAGTCGAGCTGAGAGGCGTTGTTGCCCATGTCAGGGGGTTGGAGGAGATGAGCTCTGAGGTCCCTTCCAACCTGGGCCAGTGTGGGACTTTACGAGTCCCATTCTCCCAACGCCAACCACACTGCTCTTGCTCCCCCGTTTCCTTGCCAGGAAGACCCAGGCCTGGCTGCAAAACTTGTGCACACTAGCAAACCGAGTTCCAGTGCTGTTGAGAACAGCAGGAACACCCCTAGAACTCTATACTACACCATCACTACATCTGGCAGGCGAGGGGAAGGAGCCTTGCATAATCAAACAGGAAGAGGGGAGTGATCCCTCAGCCCAGCACCAGCACCGGGCAGCTGAGAAGCCACAAGGAACTGAGAAGTGAACATGGAGAAGTGAGAGCAGGGCTAGAAACGCTGAACAACTGACTCCCTGGGTCCCCAAACCAGTTTGTGTGTGAGAAAAGATACGACCCCCCTGGCTGCCACCATCAGCACCACACATCAGACTGCAGCTGATCTATAGCTGCTTCACGCCCGGCCTCACGATCGGGCTCCAGCCATGCCCCTGCAAGGCACACAGTGGTTTCCATTCGAGGATGCAGCAATTAACCTACACAAGTACCCTGTTTCTCTGCCCCAGCTTTCCTGTGAGGGTGCTGAGATGCTGGAACAGGGTGCCCCAGGCAGCTGTGGCTGCCCCATCCCTGGCAGTGCTGAAGGCCAGGCTGGCTGGGGCCCTGAGTACCCTGCTCTAGTGAAGGTGCCGCTGCCTGTGCAGGGGGGCTGGAACTGGATGATCTCTAAGGTCCCTTCCAACCCCAGGCATTCTAGGACTCTATGCTTACTACTCTGTCTTTGCTTGACTCCTTCCTTCAGCTTCACCTCAGCACTGCCAACTGCAACTCTACTTCAGCAACATCCACAGCAGCTGCCTGATCTCCAGAACATTCCTGGCACAGCATCGCTCAGCCCTGGCCATGTCATGGCTCGCTAATTAGCTGAAAGCACGCGCTCCCGTGTCAGTCCCGCACATCCTACATGGTTTGAGAGGCAAGGGAGAGAGAGAAACCCTTTCATTTTGCCAGGTGATGAGGTGGTCAGAGCAGGCGCACAGCCACCCAGTCAGCTCTCCTGCAACCAGGACCTTGAGCCCAGCAAACAGCACTTGGAGAGACTGCACCCACCCAGCTTCTGTCCACCAAGCAGAACACAGGCTGGCTCACACAGCATCACAGGGTGTTAGGGATCGGAAGGGACCTGAAAAGAGCATCCAGTTCAACCCCTCTGCCACAGCAGGATCCCCCAGACCCAGTGGCACAGGAACACAGCCAGGCGGGGCTGGAACGTCTGCAGAGAAGGAGACTCCACAGCCCCCCTGGGCAGCCCCTTCCAGGGCTCCGGGGCCCTCCCTGGGAAGAAGGTCCTGCTGAGATTGAGAGGGAACCTCCTCTGCTCCAGCTGGCACCCAGTGCTCCCTGTCCTGTCCCAAGATGCCCTTGAGCAGAGCCTGGCTCCATCCTCCTGACACCCACCCCTCACATAGTTACAGACAGTAATGAGGTCGCATACTCTGGTGATCTGAGCTAACCGGTTCCAGTCCTGCACACAAGATGTTTTCAAAGCAGAGAGACTCTTCCTGGAGCAGCCGATGCTCCACCGTGCACCGCTGCAAGGGACACAGGGCAACTCGCAGCACCACACCAGCCCAGCAACCCCTGCAGAAACGTCTGCTGCTCCCCCCGCACCCACCGAGGCCTTTCTCTCTCCGACTGCAAACTTCTCCAAACAAGGGGTAGAGAAGAGGAGAGTCACTCGAGGTGACTTTGGATGAGGAACAGCTTCATTTGGCAATCAAAGTGTTTACAAAGGCTACATCCAGCATCCACACCGATCGGCGGCACGACTTGATGGCACAGCTGTGACTTACACCAGGGCACACCAGCTCTCCTCCAGGTTGAAGCAGGGTCAGCTGTCCCGCAGCAGGAACTCGTAACACACTGACCCCAAAATCCTGCCTCGCATCTCTCCACTCTAAACACATCTGGCTCAACAGAGCAACGGAAAATAAAAGGCCTAGATGGAGGAGATGTTTTTCCAAAGGTTTGGCCTTCCAAGGCTTTCCCTGGGAAAACAGGGACACATCAGGCTTTTAACCTTGCGAGCAAGGACGCCGCGTGGCAGTGAAGCGGCTGGGGTCAGGCCAGGCGTCTTCCTTACTGAGGTTTGAGCTGCTGCCTTTAGAACAGAGTGATAAATGGAAGCGTCCTGAGAACTGCACAGGAACTCTTCACGGTAGCTAAGGGCGAGCGGGTTGGAGCGGGTGAACGTCACTGCGCTCAAGCTGCAGCAGGGGAGGGTTAGACTGGATCTGAGGAAGCAGCTCTTTGCTGAGAGAGTGGCTGGGCACTGGACCAGGCTGCCCAGGGAGGTGGTGGAGTCCCCATCCCTGGAGGGGTTTAAAACCGAGTAGCTAGAGGCCATGGTCTGGAGGTTGGGGAGCCGTTGGGATGAGGGCCCAGTTCAGGAAGGACAAGGAGCTACTGGAGAGTCAGTGCAGAGCCACTAAGATGATGAAGGGACTGGAGCAGGTCTTATAAGGAGAGGCTGAGAGAGCTGGGGCTGTTCAGCCTGGAGAGGAGCAGACTGAGGGGGAAATCTCATTAACAGCTGAAGGGGGAGAGCCAGGACCAGCCTGTTTCTGGAAGTGTTCAGCCACAGGACATGGGGCACCGGGCACAGCCTCAAACACACACGGTTCCATCTAATCATAATGAAGGAGTTCTTGAGCGTGAAGATAACAGAGCACTGGAACAGACTGTCCAGGGAGGCTGAAGACATGCAGAACATGCATTTCTGATCTCCTCTAGGTGATCCTGCCCCAGTAAGGGGGGGTTGGACTAGATGATCTTCAGCAGCCCCTTCCAAATCCTGCTGTTCTGTGGATTTTAATCTTTTCACTGTGATAAAAACAAGCACAACTGTACCCTTCACGAGGGCTCTTCATTATTTCTGGTCCAGCAGCACTCAGCGGCTCTAGATGGGATGGAATGCTCTCCAGAGCACCACACACAGGAGTCCTGGCCCCTGCACGCTGCACTGTTCTAGCACACAACTAACAGATGCAGCAAACTCACTCTAACCACACGTACAGCTTCTCCTCTCAGCCTGTGCCACCACCTGAGGGACTGAAACTGTCCAGCATCTTCCTCTCCAGGCTGCTGATTAGAGCAGCCCCAGCTTCCTCAGGAGACTTGTTCCAGCATCTAAGCATTGGTGCATGGGATGGCCTCGACCCTGCTGCAGCCCCTTGCCCTTGCTGAACCCCATGCAGTCCGCACCTGAGCCTGGCAGGGTCCCTCTGGGCGGCCTCCCTGCCCTCCAGGGTGTTGACTGCACCACATGGACTGGTGCAGTCAGGGGATGAGTGCACCTTCACCTCCACTGCCCACGCCACCAGCAAAGATGCTAGACAGCACTGCTGCCCGTGCAGACCCCTGAGGAGCACCCCTCGCCACGCCACTCTCCCCTCTGGACACAGCCACTGACTACAGCTCTTCGGGTGTAGTTCCAACTCTACTGTCTCTTCCAACGAGCGCTCCATCCATGCAATCCCTACCACTCCACCATTCACAGCCAGTAACCAGTAACCCAGAAACGGGCTGAAAGGTGCTCGGAAGCATCCGTGTGGAGCTGACAGACAGAGGACAGCCTGGCCGGAGGGACGGGCCCATCAGCGCTGCCTCTCACAAGCCTAATGCCCTGCTGCTAATGGCTTTGCAGAGCTGGCAGGTATCCCTGTCTCTCGCTGACAATAAACTACTTTCTATGCAAACTGCTAGATCCTGCTGGTCAGAGCCAAAACCAGCACAGCTCTTGTGAACTGTGCCGCCCCCTCTCCTCACTCGTCTGTGCCTTTTAGCTGTTGTTTTGAATGTGGTGGCTTCGGGTTTTGGAGTGCTGGCGTCACACCTCCTGTCTCTTCAAGCGACTGAATTCTGCCCTGCGTATTTTTTCTGCAGTGAAATAGTTCTGAGGGAGGAAAAACCTGATCACTCTGCAACCACCGAGCCCCCTGCGACCACCGAGCCCCAGCTCCCACGCTGAACGAGCAGAGATGCAACAACCTCGAGACAGAGCAAGCAAATCCTCCTGGCAGAGCGAGACTCAGCTAACAGGACCTGCAGCATCAGGTTCCCAGGTCTCTGCCCTACCGGCCCCCAGACAGGCATGCAGTCAGCCCCACCACAGGAGGGGTTTCTCCGAGCGCAGTCAGATCTGTCACAGCATAATCTGAGCTCAGAATTGCATAAGCAGCGCGTAAATGGATGCTCTTTCTTTGTAGGCTGATTTGGGAGAAGCTTTCCTGTCAAAAATCAGCAGCAAAGAGCATAAATAGAGCATCCTTGAGCAAAAACACCCAACCAAACCAACCCCCGAAGCAGAAACCCTATACCTGGCTTTGAAGCGCGGCCAGTTCCTTACAATCATAGAAGGTTCCAGGCTGGAAGGGATCCCCAGAGGTCATCTAGTCCAACCTCACTCCACAGTCTCTACCTGGGTCAGTCTGCTCAGAGCCTCTGCTCACTGAGTCCAGGGATGGGGCCCCCAGCACCTCCCCGGGCAGCCTATTCCAGCCATCAACCCCCTCCCAGTGAAGAGCTCTTCTCTACTCTCCAGCCTCAATCTCTGGAACCCAGTGCTCCTCATCCTATCCATCCAAACTCTTTGGAATAGCCCTTCCCCTGCCCTCATGGAAGCCCCCTCAGGGAATGGGAAGTCAGAAGGTTCCCTCAGAGCCTTTTCCTCTCCAGGCTGAACAGCCCCAGCTCTCTCAGCCTGTCCTCACAGGAGAGATGCTCCATCCCTCTGAGCACTGTGGTGGCCTCCTAATTGCAAAGCTGACACATGCTGACCTACAAGGAAAGGTACAGCAGGGCTAGGGAAGAACACTGACAACCCCCCAGCACTGCTGATACTTGTGTAACACCAAGAGGACACGGAGCTCCAGGAGAGACATCATCCCACAACACAACATCACCTGCTGCTAAGAGGCCAGGAAGCAATGCCAGACCCTAAGCTCCTGCAAACAGTCTCAAAGGAGCAGAAACAGAGCCTGAATGGTCAGGACACCCTCTCTGTTTCTCTCTCATGGATTTATTTATGTGATCACCAGCAGAAAAGAAAACCCAGCCCCACAAAACCCCCTTAAACACCCCCCACAACCCCTTTAAACACCCCATACGCCTCTCTCTAGCACAGAAGTAAATACAACCCTAATGAAAGGTACAGCCTGGCCTTAGAGGAGGATCATGGGTTCAGAGGGATGAGCTGCGAGTTCTCCTGTTCATGGAAAGGACCTCAAACATCATCTAGTTCCAACTCTACTGTCTCTAGACCAGACTGCTCAGAGCCCCATCCAACCTGGCCTTCCCTCAGCAGCAGTGACCATGCAGGTACTCTCAGTCCAAACACATCCTCCCCTCTGCCAGTTTGAAGACCCCTTTTCAGAGGCATCAGAGAGGCTGACACCCCGAGTCCAGAAGCCTGGATACTGTGTGGACACCACACAGTATCACTAAACACTGCCTCTGTTCCCCTCTTCTCTCATGTGCACCCTCAGCAGAGCAAGGCAGGCGCCCAGGCACCCATCTGAGATCAACACAGGTACCTACCACCTCAGCTTTCAGTCCTCCCCACAGAGCCAGGATGCTGTTGGCCTTCTTGGCCACCTGGGCACCCTGCTGGCTCCTACGAAGCCGTGTGTCTGCCAGCACCCCCAGGTCCAGCTTTCAAGCCCCTCATCCCCCAGCCTGCAGTGGTGCTGGGGTTGTTGTGATGAAAATGCAAGACCCAGCACTTGGCCTTCTTGTGCCTTGCAAACACTCTCTGCCCTGAGCACCCAGCGCTTGTAGCCCACCACCCATGGGTACTTGTGGCACACCACGCATCTCTGCTGGTGGGGGGGTGTGCTGGGCAGCATTTCCACCTCTGCACTGCACAGCTCAGGGGACAGAGAGGGATCTGTGCAAGAGATGGAACGCGCTGCTGCTCACTGCAGCACTTAGAGAGAAACACCAACAAGAGCCCCCTGCCGCTCGGGGCAAAGCGAAGGTCAGCCACACAGAAACCAGAGCCAGAGCACGAGGCGATGACTTCAGAGACCGAAGTTTAATGCTCACTCTGCCTCCCACCTGCTCGGACGTTAACCAGGCGCTTGCTGTCCCAATCACTGGTGCCATCTTCTCTGCACAAGACCCACTGCTCCCTACATGCTGGTACGAGGGGATGGAGCCCCATCCCTGGAGGGGTCTAAAAACAGAGTAGCTAGAGCCCTTGAGGCCATGGTCTGGGGGTTGGGGAGCTGTTGGGATGAGGGCTGGGCTGGCTGATCCTTTTCAGCCATCAGGACTCTGCGATTCTATGAGAAGATCCACTCAAAGTGAAGGACACACAGGCTGGCAGCTCATTAGTTATGGTGTCATCCATACAGCCCTCACCACAGTCACCACCAGACGTGGCATCCTGGATGGGATCAGCACTAGTGTGGCCAGCAGGACTAGGGACATCATTCTCCCCCTGCACTGGGCACTGGGGAGATCTCCCTTCCATAACTGGGAGCCACTCACTTCAAAAAAGAGATTGAGGGGCTGGAGTGGGTGCAGAGGAGCAACAAGGCTGGGGAAGGGACTGGAGGGAGAGGCTGATGAGGAGAGGCTGAGGGAGCAGGAGGGGTTCAGCCTGGAGAAGAGGAGACTCAGGGGGGACCTTCTTCCTCTCTCCAGCTCCCTGAAGGGAGGGTGCAGTCAGGTGGGCGTCAGGCTCTTCTCCCAGGCACCCAGCACCAGGACGAGAGGGCAGGGCCTGAAGCTGCCAGGGGAGGGTTAGGTTGGCTGTCAGGAAGCCCTTCCTCAGGGAAAGGGTGCTCAGAGCCTGGACTGGACTGCCCAGGGCAGTGGGGGAGTCCCCGTGTCTGGAGGTGTTGAAGGACAGCCTGGCTGTGGCCCTGAGTGCCCTGGGGTGGCCACTGGGGTGATGTTATGTGCTGGGATGGGCTGGAGGAGCTCAGAGGGCTCTGCCAGCCTCAGTACCTCTGTGATTCTGTAGCACACAGGCTCCTTGAGAAGCTATGCATTTCCACCACCCACCCTGAGCACCGCTGGCTTTGGGCTCAGCGAAATGAAGAGAAGATCTCCTGGTCACAGCCTCGAGCCAGAAACAGCCCCTGGCTCTGCAGTTACTTCAGGCTTCACGACTGGTTTGTGCAGAACTGTGATTTCTCTATTATCAGCCTGACCACTCCATCGACCATCCCTCCCTTCCTGCCGTACAGCTGCGAAAGGAAGAGTTTAGCACCTGACCCAGGTTCCCCCTCAACTAAACAGCAGCTCTTTTGCCTGATGGTGTTTTCTCACCTCTCCGTTCATTCGAACAGACTTTCCTCGGACACCCGTCTGCGCCCCTCTCCAGGTGACAGTTTCCCACTGATCTCTGCAGCAGCGCCGGGTATTTTTAGCCTGATTCATTTCTCAGGGGTATCTTAACTCTTCCTCTGGCATTCTCATTTCATTAACATTTCACTCCTTACAAATGGAAGGTCTGAAGGCTGTTGATATTATCGCTGCTGCTTGGCAGCTGCTGACTGCCAGGCATGATTTCCACCCTGCCCTGGCTCAGGCCCTCTTTCCTGGCAGAGCTGCTGCCCCACTCTTCTGCCCAGGGACACGGGGCAGGCTCCTAGTACTGGACACGGAGAGCTCTGCTTTTGCCTCCCTGCTGTAAAGGCAAATCCCAGGGGTAAATCAAGCAGCAGCCTTCCCCGTAAATAGAGAGGAAGATGGGCAATACATTCCTCCATCCTGACCTGTCCTGAGGGCAGCTCCTCTCCCCCATCCACACTGCCTCTCAGCCGCGCTCCTCTTGCTCCCCCAAAGCTCCCCAGCCTCTCTGCTCTTGGCTTTGTCTTCATTTCACCAGAACTCCCAGCTCTTGCATCAACAGCCTCCTCAACTCAAACCACCCTCCCTGCTCCTGACAACCTGAACGCAGAGCTCAACGTCTCCCCGGGCCAGTGGCCAGAGCAGATGGACAGAGAAACAGACAGAAAAGGTCCCTCTGGCTTCAGGGCAGAAGGCAGGCAGATGGTGAGACCTGCAGCAGGAGGAAGAACCTGTTACGGGGGGCTGCACCACAAGTCACACTGGTCATTCCAGTTACCAGACTCACTCATCATTCTTTCTTCATGGTAGCCAGCAAAGAGAAATAGTAGCCATGAATGAAAAATAACCCCAGATTGATTTTCCAGCAGCAGCAGAGGTGGCGTTTTCACAGTTCTAAGAGCCTGTGGCTGCCTGAACCTGGAAATCGAGACCTGATATGGCTGAAAAAGCAGTAACTGAGGTCCCACTGGTATCAAGTAGCTCGTGAACCCATCATAGAAGCCCAGTCGGGCTCAGAGCTCATCTCCTCCTACCCCCTGCCATGGGCTGTGGCACCTCTCAATTGGGCTAGGCTGCTCAAGACCTCATCCAACCTGGCCCTGAACACCTCCAGGGAGGGGGCAGCCACAGCCTCTCCGGGCAATCGACTCCAGAGTCTCTCCCACGTGCTGCAGTGAGAGCGAAAGTCCTGGGAGGAGATATTTACCCTTTAAAAAGCAGTGAGGAACGAGCTCTGCCCCAAACCCAGGCGACAAGGACAAAGCCTTGGGGTTTGACTGGGGTTTCTTCCTTTAGGAGCTGAATCCTCCTTGCTCCTTCTCCCCCACTTAGTATTTCTTTCCTCATTCTGAGTGGACGTGGGGGTTCAGGCTAAACGTTGCAGTCAGCCATGAATAAGGTAGTTTATTTTGATGGGGTTCATCCTCTTTCATACTTCCAGCTAAATATAATCCTGCAGAACTCAACTGAGTCTGGAAAGATCAGAAGGACACGCTGGGAGAAGAAACACAGAGCTCCTCCCCAGCCCACCTCACTCTTCACCCCAACTACCCCCAAACTCTCTAGATAAATCCTGCAGCTGAAGGTTGTTCAGCCCAGGGGAGAGAAGACTCTGAGGAGACCCTACAGCTGCCTTCCAAACCCTGAAGGGAACCTCCAGCAAGGCTGCAGAGGGACTTTTCCCAAGGAGATGCTGCACCAGGACAAGGGGAAATGGGTTGGAACTGAAGGAGAGGAGGTTCAGACTGGATCTGAGGAAGAAGCTCTTCAGTGCCAGGGTGCAGAGACTGCAATCGACTGCCCAGAGAGGCTGTGGCTGCCCTCTCCCTGGAGGTGCTGAAGGCCAGGTTGGATGAGGACTTCCAGAGAAGACAGAAGAGGGCAGGAGTCTTTGCAGGGTCCATGGCCAAAGGCATCTGTGCCTCGGACAGCACCACAGCTGCTGCAGACAGGGAGGGTGCCCAGGGTCTGAGGACAAGGAGGCAGCACGTGGCTCAGCCTCTGTGCCAATCCATGCCCTTTCTCTGCTGGGTCCAGAACACAGCCTATTGCTCTGGCAAGTGCCACTACCTGAACAGATCCCAGGCTGCTCAAGACACAGGTCCTAAGGGTGTAAATCACCCCGCAGCACAGCAAGGCGAGTTCACTAGATGGGGAAGAGCAGAAACAACCCCTCCACCTCCATCCCGCACCTCTGCGAGCACTTCTTCCACCTGCACCCAGCCAGGCTCCATCGTTCCATGGGGCTGGAAAAGCTGGAAGCCTGGAGCTGGCTACCACAGAGGCCCTTGGGCTGCTGAGGAGGGGCCAACAGCCAAAAATGGAATAGAGCAGCACAACAGGGAGAGCAGGAGCAGATGCTGTTCCCCTCAACAGCTGAGACCCTCCCGATGGATGGAAGGGAGCTGCTGCATCCCTCCAGTGAACCAGGTGCTGCGAGCACTGCAAACCAGCCCTCAGGAAAGTAAAGAAGATTGAGAGAGGATCTTTTCCCCCTCTGCTCTGCACTGGGGAGACTGCATCTGGAGGGCTGTGTCCAGTGCTGGGCCCCTCAGTTCCAGAAGGACACAGAGCTGCTGGAGGGTGTCCAGCGTAGAGCAACGGAGAGGATGAAGGGAGGAGAGCAGCTCCCTGATGAGGAGAGGCTGAGGGAGCTGGGGCTCTGGAGCTGGGAGAAGAGGAGGCTGAGGGGGGACCTCATTCCTGCCTCTAACTATGAGGGGCGGGTGTCAGGAGGATGGAGCCAGGCTCTGCTCAAGGGCATCTGGGGACAGGACAAGGGGTACTGGGTGCCAGCTGGAACAGAGGAGGGTCCCTCTCCATCTCAGCAGGACCTTCTTCCCAGGGAGGGTCCCGGAGCCCTGGAAGGGGCTGCCCAGGGGGGTTGTGGAGTCTCTTTTTTCAGGGGGGTTGGACTGGATGATCTTTCAAGGTCCCTTCTGATCCCTAATGGTTCTATGATTCTATGACAGGGAAGCCACCACAAAAGAAGAGAAGAAGAGGGGGGTTCATGCTTTTCTCCACAAAAGATGAAAAAAAAAGGATTTAGGGGAAAAAAAGGGAACGGGAGCTTTTGTGCCTGATTTCAACACAAACGTTTTTCAAGTTAAGAAGTCTACTTCTCCCTTCCCTTTGACTCACAAGTCCTTTCTCCCCGTGCTTCTCTCCACCAGCACTGCACAATTCTCTAGCTGTTATTTGTTTAATCGCTATTATTTACCGCTTCCACAGCGCTGGGAACACGCTGGGCACCTCGCAACGCCCAGACAAAGTCCCAGCCCCAGAGAACAGCTCAGCTCTGCTGTTTAATTAACTCCAGCGAGTAACACTGAAGCGGGATTTGCTCCCTGAAAGCCCTCCGGACGTGCTGTGAAATTCAGGAGGACTCACTGACAGCCACGCAAGGCGAAAAGGAGGAGGAAACCCCATCGGCAGAGCGGGAGAGATGGGGAGGAGGGCAGCTTCTGCTGAGCCTCGTGCTCACCTGCCGTGCTGGGTGCTTCACAGGGTGGAACTGCTGCAAGAACAGGGGATAAAACCTCATGGAATGGGAGTGTGGGAGGGATGGGTGACATGGAGCGAGCAGTTGGGGACACGGGTGTGAACTGATGCTCTGCACAGATGCTCTGTACTTCTCTTTCTACCGTACCTGTTCAGACAAGCCAGGGGACCCACCTAGGAACAGGCTGAAGGGCAGCCACTGCCCTCACGAGGGGTGCTCTACCCTTCCCTAACAAATAGGACTCCCTGCACACCTGCAACAAGAGTAGGCTGGGCTCAGAGGGCCTTGCCAGCCACAACAACCCTGTGATTCTGCGGTGAAACAGCCGGACAGGCTGCTGAGGGCAGTGGTGGAGTCCCCATCCCTGGAGGTGTTCAAGAGGTGACTAGATGTGGCACTCTGGGCCACGGTGCAGCAGTCATGGAGGTGCTGGGTTGAAGGTTGGATTTGATGATCTTAGGGGTTTTCTTCCAGCTTGATGGTCCTGTGATTCTTTGATTTCCACCGTGTGGGACCAAAACTGACAGCAGAGAGCAAAAGCCACAGAAGCCACCATGAGAAGAAGCTGAACCCTCTGCATTTATCCCTTCTCACCAGGTCTCCAGCCAACGATTCCCATGAACAGCGCCCGTCTCAGCTGCACAGGGGGTTCTGCCCTCATTCCAAGTGATTTATTGTCACGAAGCCAGGCTGAAAATCACCTCAGCGATACAGAGTGTTTTCCCTACGGTCCCTGCTTCATGAAATATTGAGCAGGCTATTCCCTTTCAGGGATACCTGTGCCCTGGCTGGGTGCATTATTTATAACACACGGTATTCATTACACGCTTTAGCCCTGGACTCTACCTGCTGATCTCATAACAGGCCCTTAGAAACAATTTTTAAGCAATTAATCCTCCCTTAATTACAGGCAAATGTTTACAGAGGGCCAGGACATCTCCTCCTTACATTTATTAGAAGTAAACACATCCAGAAATCTAGCTGGTAACCAGGAAAGAGAGGGACAGAGCCTACCAGCCACAGTGCTACTGCCAGCTTCAACCCTCTGGAGAAAGCAAGAGATGTCCTCCTGCAGCTTCCTCCTCACAACAGGTTCTTCTATTAGAACTGCTCCTCCAGCTGCTGCCTCCTCCGTCAGCTCTCACAAGCCCTGGCTTAACCGCAGATCACTGGAACAGCCATTGTCCCAGTCAACAGGTGTCACCACAGAGCTACCTCAGGTTGTCCCTTGTCCTTTTGGCCTCCAGCTGAGAGCAAGTCCTTCATTGCTGCAGAGAAATCATAAGAGTCCTAGAATGGTCGGGGTTGGAAGGGACCTTAAAGATCATCCAGTGCCAACCCCCCTGCACAGGCAGCGATGCCTTCACTAGAGCAGGGTACTCAGGGCCCCAGCCAACCCGGCCTTCAGCACTGCCAGGGATGGGGCAGCCACAACTGCCCTGGGCAACCTGTTCCAGCATCTCAGCACCCTCACAGGAAAGAATTGGTTCCTCATGGCCAACCTCAGTCTCCCCTCTCCAAGGCTGGAACCAGCAGAGCACTTGCCTGCTTCCCTACGAGTGCAGCGCCTGAGCTGGGAAGAGGCTCTCTCCGCTCTGCCTCAGGGGCACAGTCTGCCAGGTGCTGTTAGAGGTCCCAGACCAGCACGGACCTGTCAACATCTGCCTCCTACCAGGCGCCTCCGAGCACAGGAGGGAGGGTGAAATGGTGTGATGGTGCAGAGTTCTGCAAACCAGTGAGGCCAAACAGACCTTCAGGAACACTCCAGAGGCCTCCAGCTACAACAGCCCTGTCTTTCTGATCTTTGCCTTTCCCCTGATGATGAAAACATGCAGAGGACAGTGGTCTGTGCCATCCCAGTCCTGGGAAATACAGCAAGCAGGGAGGAAACTTCATATCAAACCCAAGACCAGGATGGATCAAGGAGAGTGTTTTCCAGCAGATCGAGGGAGATTCTCCTCCCCCTCTACTCTGCCCTGCTGAGACCTCACCCAGAGTACTGCATCCAGTTCTGGGCTTCCCAGTTCAAGTGGGATGGAGATCTGCCTGAGAGAGTCCAATGCAGGGCTGTGAGGATGATGAAGGGATGAGGACAGGCTGAGAGACCTGGGGCTTTTCAGTCAGGAGAGGAGAAGACAGAGAGAATCTCATTGCCTATGAATCCATGAGGACTGGGCATCAAAAAGGCAGGGACAACCCCTTTTCACCTGTACTCTAGGATAGGATATGGGGCAATGGATTCCAGCTGGAATCACCATGAGGAAGAACTTTACTGTAAGGGGAACAGAGCCCTGGAACAGGCTCCCCAGAGAGATCGTGGAATCTCCTTCTCTGGAGCCTTTCCAGCCCTGGTGGGATGCATTTCCCACCAGGGAAAGAACCTCTCTCCATCTGCTAACCACCTCCCTTCTGAAAACCACTAGAGGAAACATTTAGAAGGCTCTTATTTTTAACGTGAGATCCTGGCACGCCAGACTGTACTCCACTTCACAGCAGCACCCAGCTCTACACGGCTTTACGGGCAGCAGAACCCTCCAAGCAGTGGTGCCGCACACTCTATTTACCCTGAAGAAGCGAGGCTGTGCAGACCCGGGTTTAATTCCCTGCTCTGCTGTCAGCCTGGGAGGTGACCTTGGACAAGTTGTTCTGTCCAGATTCTCAGCTGGTGCCGGCTGGCCCTGTGCCACCACAGGCAACTTCAACAATCAGAGGCTCCGGCTGGACCGTCCTCCCTCAGCCTCTCTGTCCAAACAGCACCGACTGCCAGCCAGGACGCTTTGGAAACGCGCCTGCACGGGACAGGGACTGGGATCAATGGCACTCGGGCTTCCCTTGGAATCTGTCACCAAAATGAGACTAAAAGCCTCTGGTGTTGGGTTTGAAGACGGCCCCAGCAGCGCCGTCACTCCCAGTTACAGCCCGCAGTGCGCTAGCTGATGCGAAATCCCTAGGGATTTTACCTCCAGCAGACAGTAACGGGTGCTGACTGCTCGCAGGGGGGTAATTCTCCCCCTTTTGCATGTCATCCTCTTTCCAAATTCATCTCAGATGTCTCTCTTGACTGGTTTTCATCACCAGCAGCACATTCCGCAGCGCTTCTCCATCGCAACGAGGAGGCAAACACCCGATACCCCCCCCACGGGCAGGCTGGATGGCAGGAGGGGCCTGGGAGTCACCAGATCCTCTGCTGTCCATTGTGTGAAGCTCCTATGAACTGGGAGGTCTAGGCAGGATCTAAAGAAGCACAAGAAGGACTAAGTTTCTTCATCAAGATCCACTCTAGCCAGAAACCACCGGATCTGCAGCAGAAGGGAACAGGTCCCCGCACTGAGGCGACAGACACCAGTGTGACAGACCTGCCCAGCCACCCCCTGCCCCAGCTAAACCCCCCTACACCTCACAGAACCATGACATGTTAGGTGTTGGAAGGGACCTCTAGAGATCGTCTAGTCCAAGCCCTCTGCCCTACAGCAGATCCCACAGAACAGAGTTTGAAAGCCTCCAGAGAAAGGGACTCCACCACCTCTCTGAGCAGCCTGTGCCAGGGCTCACAGTCTCACACTCACAGCTTCTCCTCATGTTGAGGTGGAACTCCCTATGTTGTAGTTTGTCCCATGACTGGGCACAACGACAAGAGACTGGCACCTTCCTCGTGATCCCCACCCCTCAGGTATTCACAGACATTCATGAGATCCCTCTCATCCTTCTCTTCTCCAGACTAAACAGCCCCAGTTCTCTCAGCCCTCCCTCACAGGAGAGATGCTCAAGCCCCTTCATCATCCTCACAGCCCTCTGCTGGACTCTCTCCTGTAGATCCCTATCTCTCTTGAACTGGGGAGCCCAGTACTGCACAGTGCACTCCAGGTGTGGTCTCAGCAGGGCAGAGCAGAACCTCCCCAGACCTGCTGGACTGCCTTTTCTTGAGCCACCCTACTGACTCTTGTGGCTACAAGGACTCATTGCTGTCCCATGGGTAACTTACTCCTGTGTGCCTGCGGTGCAGCCTGACCTCCAGCTGCCCTCCACAAGCCGGGCTGCTGAGGCCCATTGTGTCTGCCACGTAGCACCCTGCAGCTCCAGTTCCCTCAGGTGCAGCAGCACCCACAGCTCCCTGACAGCACATGTGGCACCAGCAGGCCACAGGGTGTGCGGAGCCTGGCGCGGGGCACGGCACGGATGCCCTGGAAGGCAGCACTCAGGCACGTCACCATCAGGAACACAGCTACTCGTTCCCAGCACAAAGCAACTCCTGAGCAAGCGCTCACACAGATCTCCCTCACCCTGGACACAGCATCAGCTGCGTCTGCTGGCCCAGGCTAACATCAGCCCTAGTCCATAGGACTCTACAGCTCTGGAGGTCTCCAGATCTTCCCCCACGGTGCCACTGCTCCCTCCCAGCAGTGAGCAGCACCACAGGAGCGCTCCTGCCACCTCCCTGGAGAGGCTGTGGCAGTACTCAGTTACATTCTTGGAAGACTTCTCCACTGCTGGAGCTCCTGATTTAGTTGCTCCTGATTTAGCGCAAGAACAAATCCAAAGGACAGCAGCCTCATTTTACTTTGTCAGAGGCAGAAGTAACTTAAGGGTTCAAGTACTGCCCGCTCCTCCTTCCCCTGCAGTAACAGTGCTTTCTGAGGACAACCACCACGTTGCCACGAACACAACTGACACAGCCTACTCGCTGGGATGGAAGGGAGCTCTGAGACAACAGACTTCTCCTCCTTCACAGCAGGGCTTAGAGAACGTCCCTCAGCACTCAATATTGTGGCAGGATGGTTTCTGCTCACCTAGACCTGAGATGCCAAAGCTAGACTCAGTCTAAAGAGCTCGCTCATGCACATCATTCAAGCCACAGGTCGGGCTGTTGCCCAGCAGCCAACATCCTCAAGGGGCTTGGGCAATAAAGATGATGGAGGAAGTAGAGCACTTCCCTGATGAGGAGAGGCTGAGGGAGCTGGGGATCTTGAGCTGGGAGAAGAGGAGGCTGAGGGGGGGAACCCTCATGAATGCCTATAAATCTGTGAGGGGTGGGGGGCAGGAGGATGGAGCCAGGCTCTGCTCAAGGGCATCTGGTGACAGGACAAGGGGCACTGGGTGCCAGCTGGAGCAGAGGAGGTTCCCTCTCAATCTCAGCAGGACCTTCTTCCCAGGGAGGGTCCTGGAGCACTGGCACAGGCTGCCCAGGGGGGTTGTGGAGTCTCCTTCTCTAGAGACATTCAAGACCCACCTGGCTGTGTTCCCATGCTACTTGGTCTGGGTGATCCTGCTGTGGCAGGGGGATTGGACTGGATGCTCTTTCAAGGTCCCATCCAATCCCTACGGATTCTAGGGTTCTTCTTGCTGTGCAGTTTGCTAGGGCTGTTGTGCACGAGGCTCTAAAGCATTCTGAGCCCTGCAAGAGCACCTTCTTCAGAGGAGGGAGCAGAACAGGCATGTCAAGCAGGATCACGGCCAGAATCCTCACCAGCTCCTGCATGGCACTCACTGAGCAGAACAGCAAGGCACTTAACAGCTCTTTTCTACCCATCACCACCCCGGGGAGTTGCACATCATACACACGTTCTCTCTTCCAGCAGCAGTAATCAAGTGTTCTGAGCCTTTCAGTGCACGGCTGTATGAGTGGTGTGCTCACTGGCACAGCTTCGTGTTCCTGTTTCCCCCCAAACGATCCCTTGCACAGTCTCAGCGCGAGGTGGATTAGAAGCGGGGGTGTTAGTAGAATGGAGAGAGGGTCTCCTGCCCCTCTACTCTGCCCTGGAGAGAGCCCACCTGGAATCTTGTGTTCAGTTCTGGGCCCTCCCAGGAGGACACAGAGCTGCTGGAGAGAGTCCAGTGCAGAGAGACAGGGATGATGAAGGGTGAAGAGAGGGGAGCATCTCCCTGCCGAGGAGAGGCTGAGGGAGCTGGGGAAAAGGAGCCTGAGGGGGGACCCCAGGGCTGTTGATCAAGATGGAAAGGGTGGGGGTCAGGAGGAAGGAGCCAGGCTCTGCTCAGGGGCACCCAATGCCAGGACAAGGCGCACCGGGTGTCAGCTGGAACAGAGGAGGTTCCACATCAAGAGGAGAAGCAGCTTCTTCGATGTCAGGGTGCCAGAGCCCTGGAAGGAGCTGCCTAGGGGTCTTGTGGAGTCCCCTTCTCTGGAGACATTTCCAAGCCGCCTGGGCTGTTCCTGTGCTGCTGGATCTAGGGGCTCCTGCTGTGTGGCAGGGGGACTGGACTGGATGCTGCGATCACCAAGAGGTGCCCTGAGAACTGGAGAGCAGATCTTCTCAGAGGAGAGAGCAATGCCCATGTAAGGTTTGTTTCTCCTCCCGCTCTATGTTACAGGACGTCCTGGCCATCTTTAGGAAAAAAAAACAGCCACAGTTTTGGCTTTTATCTCCAAACGATTGTTTTCCTGAACGTTAGCAGGCTCGTTCTTAATTGAGCTATTAACATCTGCTCACAGTTCTCACAGGATGCAGGAGGAAACACGGAGGTGGAGCCGCAGCATACCCACGGTTGATCCAGAAGGGCATGCTCAGCACTAACCAGACACGTCTTTCTCCTCTGCCATCGCTGCAACAGATGAGATAGGCTGTGCTTGCAGAGAACGCCCTGGCCACACGCTTTTATCCCTCAGCCACCACAGGGCCACCCGAGACTGCCCAGGGCTGACCTGGGAGGATGTGGCAGTGTACTGTGGACTGACACGTAAACCCATCTGCAGTCATCCCTCTGTAGATCTGTTATCCCTGGGTGAGGTGACTTCTGCAAGCTACTGTCATGCCTCAGTTTCCCTGCTTTATAATTTGAGGACATTTCCACTGGAAACGCTGTGCAGGGATACACAAATCATCAGGGGCTGGAAGGGACCTCCAGAGGTCATCAAGTTCAACTCCTCTGCTCAAGCAGGATCACAGAGTGTAGAGCAGATCACACAGGAACTCATCCGGAAAGGTCTGGAAAGTCTCCAGATGAGGAGACTCCACAGTCTCCCTGGGCAGCCCCTTCCAGTGCTCTGTGACCCTCTCAGCACAGAAGTTCTTCCTCAGGTTGAGGTGGAACCTCCTGTGCTCCAGCTCACACCCCCTGCCCCTTGTCCTGTCACAGGGTGCAAGTGAAAAGAGACTGTCTCTTCCTTCCTGACACCCAGCCCTCATGGATTTACAGACAGGGATTAAGTCCCCTCATAACCTTCTCTCCAAGCTGAGAAGCCCCAGGTCTCTCAGTCTCTCCTCATAAGGGAAGAGCTCCAGAAGGAACAGCCTGAGTGAGGAAGGATGTGGTTAACCTCACACATGCACGAGTCAACTGCAGGACTTCACACGCTGCAGGTTAAGCGCTCAGCCCCTGGACCACGGCCTCACTGCCTATGGACACACAAACACGGCTCCTGGCCAGAGCACTGCACACGCGACTGGAGGTATAGAGAGAGGTCAGAGCAGGCTGCGTGTCTCAGCCACGTCGCACAGCTGCTCGGCTCAGGGCTCAGCAAAGGAATGTTTCAAAACAACGCAATCTGGGTCTGCAAACCAGTTCTGACACTCCCTCCCTCGTGCCTAGGAGCGTCTCTCCTCGCCGAAAGGTGCATCCCCTTCTCTCCAGACGCGTGCACATCCACCGACACCACATCCACTACCAGGCCTGGCAGCAGCAGTGGTGATGCCGAGCTAGAGAGCAGCACTGGACAGGAGGTGTGACAGCAGACACAGAGTCAGAATGGCAGAAGTTGGAAGGGACCTACAGAGATCACCTTGTAGAGCAGGATCCCCTAGGTCAGGTCAGATAGGGCTGCATCCAGGTGGGGTTTAGAAAGTCTCCAGAGCAGGAGACTCCACACCCTCTCTGGGCAGCCTGTGCTAGGGCTCTGTCACCATCACAGCAAAGAAGTTTCTCCTGATGTTGAAGTGGAACTTCCTATCTTCCATCTTATCCCCATTGCTCCTCATGCTGTTACTGGGCACCACAGAAGAGTTTAGCCCCTTCCTCTAGACCCCCTACCCCTCAGATATTTACAGATATTAATGAGATCCCCTCCCAAACTTCTCTTCCTCAGACTAAACAGCCCCAGTTCTCTCAGCCTTTCTTCATAACGGAGATGTTCAGGTCCCTCCATCATCCTCACAGCTCTCTGTTGGACCCTCTCCAGTAGTTCCCCGTCTCTCCTGAACTGGGAATCTGTTGTGGGTTGGGTAAAACCCCATGTGTTCCCCCTCTCCACCAAGTGACACTTCCAGGCAGGACTTGGGGACCCATCCGTGTCCCACAGGGCAGGCTGACAGGCAGACAGCATTCAATCCCCACCTCCTCAGCAGCAGCCGTTAGCTAGAAGAGTCCATAAAAGGTAAAGTGCCAGCAAATGCTGTTTGACACAGCCTTCTCCCCAGCAGCCACATCTGGACTCCCTGTCGGTGCCTCCCTTCGGAAGGGTGAGAGCCAGGGCTACTCCTGGAGCCCTTGGTGCAACGCTCCTAGCATCATAGCTACAGCCAAAACATCCTCGAGCCCACAGGAAGCTTCAGCTTTCAATCCAGCCTGGGGTTCTCGTGGGCTTCTATTCATCAGACCCCATCCTGCTCCCTTTTCTTCCTTACCCCCGCAGCAATCCGACGCACTGAGAAATCCCCTCACTTCCAGAGTTGTCTCAGACTGCTCCCAAGGAGAACCTCAGCATCTAGAGACTGCACCATTCCTCTCCTCAGTCTGCGTGGGAAGCTGATACCCAGCCCCGCTATGGCACAAGCACACTGCCTCCACTTAAGGTCCTACAGAGGTACAGATGATCCCTCCATGGAGTTGGCTCCATTACCAAAGCAATGGAGATGTCAGCATCCTCCCACATCCCCAGGCCACCCCATGGCCATCTCCACACCGAGGTAGCCCCACTGCTATCAATTTCCAGGCTGACAGAATGAGATCTAAAGTCTTGCCAGAACAAGCACTTTTCTAACTGCTGTGGAGACTTTGACCTTCTGTGGAAGAGAGCATAAGAGAAGAGGACACACACTCTGCTGGAAAGCAAGATAAAGGGAGATGGAACTGTCCCTCAGGGGTTTCAAGTAGCTAACCACAAACTCCCGAGTCAGGATGCCCTTGGCAATAAATAAAATGCAAGGACAGGCTATTCAAAGCTGGAGGAGAGGCTGGCAGTCACAGTATGACAGCCTAATCCTGGTTGGAAAGGACCTCCCAGCTCCTGAAGTCCAAGCATCCCCACCCCAAACACAAAACCTCAGTCCTTGAGAGACTGACAGACACAGCCTGACCCCCTCCCTGCTGCCACTCAAGCAAGGGGTGAAGCACCATGGCCACATGGTTCTTCAACACCTCCAGGCAGGGGGACTCCACCACCTCCCTGGGAAGGCCCTGCCAGTGCCCAACCACTCTGGCTGCAGAGAATCTCTGCCTCAGATCCAGTCTGACCCTCCCCTGCCTCAACTGCAGAGCAGTGCCCCTGCTGCTGTCAGCAGGCACCAAGGAGCAGAGGCCAACAGCCACCCCTCCACACCCTCCCTTCAGGGAGTTGGAGAGGTCAGTGAGGTTCCCCCTCAGCCTCCTCTTCTCCCAACTCACCCTGCCCAGCTCCCTCAGCCTCTCCTCACACCACTGGTTCTCTCAACCCCTCCTGAGCTGGGTAGCTCTGCTCTGGACCCGTTCCAGTATCTTTCCAGCCAGGACTCCAGAGTTTCACAGCAACGCAGAGGTAAAACACCTTCACCCCTTTGGGGTCAGCCAAGAATCCACTCACGTGCTGCAGATTACACCCCTCCGCCGTGCCCGCTGTCACAGGGCTTCCCTTTGAAGCTGGGAGTTACGCAGGTCTGCTGCAGACCAAGCAGAAAGCTTTACTCACGGTGTAACCTTACTCTTCCCAGAGCGTGTCTACAGGTCAGGATGATTAAAGAGTCAGGACTATAAACATCCTGCCCACACCTGAGCCTGCCCACTGCTGCTTCCCAGAAAGCCACAGCAGCGGAAAATATTCGGATGAGGTTGGCAACAGCTCTCGGCCTTGGTCTGACTTGACTCGTGGTGACACTAAAGGTAAAACCAAGAGCAGGAGGAAGCTTGTGGAAACCCCCGTGCATTCTAAACACCAGGATTAAAGGCTGGCCTAGAGAAGGGCATGGAAGACGAGGCTGAAATAGGCAAGCATCCTCCTGTTTTTGAGAAGAGGAGGCTGAGGGGAGACCTTACTGCTCTCTGCAACTACCCAGGGACACTGTAGAGAGGTGGGAGCTGGTCTCTTCTCACAGGTCATGAGTGGCAGAGCAAGAGGGACCGGCCTCAAGCTGTTGCAGGGGAGGGTTAGACTGGATGTTAGGAATATTTTTTCACAGAGAAGGTAGTCAGGGATTGGAACAGGACACAGGGACTCCCCCACTGCCCTGGGCAGTCCAGTCCAGGCTCTGAGCACTCTTTCCCTGAGGAAGGGCTTCCTGACAGCCAACCTCACCCTCCCCTGGCAGCTTCACACCCTGCCCTCTCATCCTGGCACTGGGTGCCTGGGAGAAGAGCCCAAACCTCACCTCACTACAACCTCCCTTCAGGGAGCTGGAGAGAGGGAGAAGGTCCCCCCTGAGTCTTCTCTTCTCCAGGCTGAACACCCCTAGCTCCCTCAGCCTCTCCTCACCAGCCTTTCCCTCTAGATGTAGTGCTTAGAGGCCTGGTCTAGTGGTGACCCTGGCAGAGTAGGGTTAATGGTTGGACTTGCTGATTTCAAGGGTCTCTTCCAACCTGAATGGTTCTATGGTTCTGGGATTTAAGCAGAGAGGCACCACTGCAAGTCAACCCCCTGGCCAGCAGCTCTACCACACCGCGTACCTCAGAGGAGCAGGCATCGCTCAGCACTCAGCAGCAAAGTGCAGCTCCCACCACAACAACTAAGAAAGGGAACCCAAACCACTTCAGAGTCACAGAAACCAGAAAAACACAAAGACTAAACCCACTGTTTTCATTACCTCGAGAGCTCCCATCCTTTTAGAGAGACCAGACACAAAACACTTTCAAATGCCCCAGGGAAGACTAACACTTGAAAGCAGGGTCACCTCCAAGGGTGAGGGGTTTTCCAGTGGCAGGGCTGGCTGTTCTCCTCCTGAATGACCCTCTCCCCATGCCAGGAGGGTTGTTTTTAGCTCACAGTCTCACTCCAAGCAGGCTACAGACCTGAGTACCTGCTGCATGAACACGCTACACGTCCAGCACTGAGCCTGTCCTTCCGAGCATCTCTGATCAACGATGGCTGCTGCGAGCATAGAATCACAGAATCATTAGGTATCAGATGGGACCTGGAAAGAGCATCCAGTCCAATCCCCCTGCCGCAGCAGGATCCCCCAGACCCAGTGGCACAGGAACACAGCCAGGCGGGGCTGGAACGTCTGCAGAGAAGGAGACTCCACAGCCCCCCTGGGCAGCCTGCTCCAGTCACCCTCACTGGGAAGAAGTTCCTTCTGAAAAGGGGGGAAAGCAGCCAGCCTTCTCCACACTAAGGACCATCCAAGATCAGCAACAGGAAGGGACTGCTAAAACCAGGCTTAGCTAAAACCAACAGGCCGTGCCCACCTCACCAGAGTCATTTCACTCGGGCTGAGGTGGCAGAACACTTCCATCGCTCCTCCTGAGGTACCTTTCCGCTGGCTTAGCTTGCAGAAGAGACTCTGTTAAGGGCCACCCTAACGCCAGAGCCTTGCAGAAGGAGGCAGCGAGGGCAGGAAGAGCCCCAAGCAGCGGTCAGGGCAGGGCTGAACATCTGCGGTTCTATCAGCACAGGCAGAGGTGGAGCTGCAAGCCTGCCTTCTCCTAACAGACAGTGGGGAAAAAAAAGCCCAACGGTGCAAATTTCCTGCTGCTCACCACCACACAGCCTCAAGTTTGCTCTGCTTTGAAGAGCCAGGAAGGCCAGCAGCCTCTTACCTTCACACCCTGTCAAAGCCAGAGCTCCTAAGCATCCCGCACCCATGCCTGGAGGAGGCCCAAGAAGATCCTGTGAGTTCAGGCAGCACGCTGGGCTTTACCTCAGGCACCCAGCTCTGGCGAGCTGGCCAGCCTGGCATGCATCCCAGCACTTCCCAGACGTTTGAATGAAGTGGACTGCAAACGCTGGCAGGACTGGAGATGCAGGCATTTCTAAGCCCTTCAGGGATACCCTGCAGCAAGCACAAACCCACAGCCAGGGGGACAAGCCCCACTCTGTACAGCCGCTGGAGGGTTCAGCACATTCCCCACGCTCCTTCCAAGCCACAGCCACACGCTGCATCCCTGCCGCTCCCCGAGCTGAACGTAGAAGACCTCACTCCCTGTCGGCTGTTGGTGCAGGGCCTTGAACAAGTCCTAAATAAATGAACAAGTCATTTCCTGCAAGGCCAAACACGCTCCCTGCCAAAGAGGTCACATACCACGCTCTGGCCTGATGCCTCTCCTTAGTTTATGAGGGTAAATTCCCATATCCAGGGGTCCGGTGGTTACGGCATTACATCTGGGCTACGATTACTCTCGCTGAAGCTACGATTACGCTTCAGTGAAGAGGTGAGGAAAACAACTGCCTTTGTGCTTTCATTGCGTGACCTCTAAAGTTCAGTTCGGGTTTCTCGGTTTGAGCAAACCAAATCATTCAAATGAAATCACTGAGCATTAGGGAGGGGAAGGGACCTGCAAAGAGCATCCAGTCCAGTCCCCCTGCCACAGCAGGAGCCTCGAGATCCAGGGGCACAGGAACAGGCCAGGAGGGTTTGAAACAGCTCCAGAGAAGGAGACTCCACAACTCCCCTGGGCAGCCCCTGCCAGGGCTCTGGCACCCTCACTGGGAAGGAGTTGCTTCTCCTCTTGATGTGGAACCTCCTCTGCTCCAGCTGACACCCAGTGCCCCTTGTCCTGGCATTGGGTGCCCCTGAGCAGAGCCTGGCTCCTTCCTCCTGACCCCTGCCCTTTCTGTATTTGAAATTGGGGAGTTTGTGTTTCATTCCCAGCTAAACAACCAGTGTCTGTCCCACCGAGGCTCTTCAACGCTGCTCTGGCTGTAAGAAGATCTGGAAGGAAAAGCCCATCGAGGCAGGGCCTGTGACAAAGCAGTCAGAAGGAAACAGCCTCCGCGGTTCATTCTACTCTAGTGAGCTCCTCCACTGAGTGCAGGGGTGGAAGGCAGACACATGAGGATCTGTGCTCCTCATCTCCCATCATGGCACCCAGGATTGCTCTGAGGCTATCTAGACACAGATGCTCTCCAGCCTCAGTAGCCCACAAGAAGTACACAGCAACTACCAGTCCTATAAAACCAGCCTGACCTTTGGAATTGGAGCAAGACAACCAGCCAAAAGGCACCTGGCAGGCTCTGCTCCACCACTGCTGTCAAGTTAAAACAATCCAAGCCCTCCAAGCTTGAATCCTGCAGGCAGCTCCTTTGGCTTCAACGTGCCCATCCCCATGAGTAAGGACTGCAGCATCAGACCCAGCTCTTCCGAAAGCACAGGCACACAGAAGAGAAGAAAAACCCCACTGACTGACGGCCCTGCTGTTTCTGCTGCCCATGACAGTGAGCTGGTGAAAGACCTGACTCAGGAGCCTCCCTTGAAACACTTGAATCATCAGAGCTTGAGAGCTGGTCTCATGTAATGAAGGAGTCACTCTTCTCCACTCCTCCCTCTCTTTACAAGAGAGAATTTGAGTCAGATCGATGGGTTAGAGGGAAGAAAGAAAAGGAGGGGAGGGGGTGAAGGAAACTTCATGCTTTGTTTGGCTCTATCTGCAACGATGGGAGAGTCAGGTAGAGCTCTGGAAGCTACTCATGCTGTTCAGTTAAAGAGCTGTTTCCATAACTTTCCTTCAACTCCAGTCCCCTTCAGCAGCCCAAAAGCACACAGAGGTCCAGCAGCTGTGTTTCAGGCTGTGTTTGATCTCAGTTTCACCTATGCGAAGCTTCCTCCACAGGAGAGCACAACCGTGGAGAGAGAGAGAGAGAGAGAGGCAGCCCAGTGTTTGTTCAATGCTGGGTGAACCCTGTGAGCCTGGATTTCTCCTTAATTTGCACTGTAGCTACTGCTGAGAGCCTAAGCCTTGTGGCTTAGATAGAGATTTAGATTCCAAAGACAATGATCTCTGGAATGGCCTTCCTATGAGCATCACAGCGCTACAACCACTCGGCTACTAGATGTCGTTTAGCATTAGGAGATCTCCGAGCGACCCAGCTGTGGAGATCCAGCCGAGTGTGACATGGGGACACTGAGTCACGCAGGACAGGTGCTCCACAGTCACCCACTACAAACGGTTTATCAGATGGATTTCTGCTTCTCCAGGGTGAGCTCCAGCCCATTTCTTGTAGGGAAATGTGAATACAAGGTCAGCCTGAGGCTTGGGCAACTCGCAGCCCTCTAACATCTCGAAAATCCACGCTCCTCCAGGTCCTGGCCAAAGCAGCAATGGTGGCTGAGGGGAAGGGGGTAACTAAGAAAAACCAGCAGCCTTAAAAGCATGAACACATCATCAAAGAAGGATGACTCAAGCCTAGTGCTGCTGGACTGGACTGCACTTCAACACACAGGCTCTAACAACAGCAGCCCAGTGAAAACTGTGCCTGGCTTCAGGCTACCATTGGTCTCTCCAGCATCAAGGGCACGAGAGAGTTGCGTGCCAGCCGCACACGCCGCGTGTATTGTGAACACCAACCCCCTGATAGTGAAAACCACTCCAGGAGAGCAGGGTGAGGCTGCTGCTGCTGCCTGCCAGGGTGAGAAGGGAGATGCTATTTCACGTAAAAGCACTGTAGTCTACTCAAAAGTTTTCAAAGCAGCTTCACACGGGAACAACACTTGAACCACTACATTGAGAAGCGTCTTTCTACCTCTTATCTAATCACAACAGAACCACGAACTCCAGAGAGCATCGGGCGATGGGCTGTAAGCAGGGTTCCCTAGGGATGCCAGTCACTCAGGTCCCATGAAAAGGCAGCTGATGCAGTGGTGCTGTGGATTTTTCTTGCTGCTCCTGGCTCTGCACAGCAGCAGATACACAGAGGGGTCAAGCCTGTTGAACCAAACGCTGGTGCTTTCATTGCTGGCTAGGAGATAACCGATTCCAGAGCACAGAACACAACTGCACTGGCAACAGGTACCTACGTACACACACCTATAGAATCACTTACATTGGGAAAGACTTCAAGATCATCCAGTCCAACCATTAAGCCACAAGGCCACTGCTAAACCCTCACCCTCAGCTCCAGATGTCCCCAGTTTTTAAACACCTCCTCCACGAGCAGCCTGTTGCAAGGCCCGATGACCCTCTGCTGGCTGAGGGAGCTCCTGGGTGAATGGCTGGCTCCGGGTTATCACAGTAGGAAACTTGTTTAAGAGAACAGGAGGGTTTAGAAGTAAGAAGCAGGGAAGGGTTTAACCTGACCTCCTGTTTATCTGGTCCTGAGGGGGGAAACCTGAAGGAAATTGATAACCATACTCCAATCACAGATCCTCAGACCCACCTCTTGGGTTAATCTGAAGGCAGCTGATCACACCATGAGATACCCACCCCAGCTGAAGCACAACAGCAAGAGTCCTGACCAAACCAGGGAACACCGGGCAACTCAAGCGAAGCAGGGACAAGCTCACCTGCGGCACAGCCTGCACCACCTCTGCACGGGGAGCCTGGTTCAAGGAAGAGCAAACACAGCTTGGGAACCCACGCTACCTTTCGGAGCAAAGAGAGAGCTCTGTGCCCTGTTTACAACAGGTTTGACATTTGCCTTTGCCACGGAACCTACAGTTTACCGGGTGGCAAAGGCAAGTGGCCAGTTTGCTGCTGGAGACGGCTCGGTTTGCCATGACTGAAGGTGGGGAAGGAGCAGGGGTCTGGCCCCATCGGCACATGAGATAGAATGAAACGCCTTCGCATCAGCAGCCTTGGGAGTTTATGTCAAAGAAGGGCTGGTATGGGTGTCACACAGCGTGGGGACACTCAGCCACGCTGAAGCACAGGCAGACAGCAGCCCTGGCTACTCACAGCCACGCTCTCATCCATTTCCTACCCTCATTTCTCACTAAAACCAACGCGTTGAGAGCAGCTTAACTTTTAGAACAGCCGTATAGAAGAAAGAAACCTGGATGAATTGCAAGGAGTTAAAGCTCCAAACCTTACAAAACCCATCCGAGCACTGCCAGAGCCCCTAGGAAAAGCAGCATCCACATCCTGGCCGGTGTTTTTGCGCTCTCCGCCGAACACGAGAGCATTCCTCACACCATGCTGGACACCCAGGAACCCTCAAGTCGCGGCTGTTTATTTAAAAAGCAAATTCAAGTCACGGAGGGGAACGCTCTCCCTCGCTTAAAGGGAAATAAGCCTCGCCGAGATTCTGCTTACACTCGCACATTTGCTACGCACAAGATGAATCGCTCGCTGTCACCCTCTCGTTAACAGCCGGCTGTGGGGGAGCCCGGCTACGGGCGGCGGGACGGCAGCCTGAGCGTCCCCGGCCCCGAGCGGCTCTCGGAGCCCATTCAAACCGCCCCGCCGTCAGCTCCCGCGGGCAGGAGGACCCGCTCCGGCCCCACGGCCCTGGCCTCCCTCTTAAGTTTCTCCCCCTTTACCGGGGCCGCCACCCCCGGAGCGACCTCACCTCAGCGCAGGTGGCCCCGCTGCAGCCGCCG
>VZRI01004694.1:71035-85872 GCA_013397515.1 Upupa epops
CCCCCCCCGCCCCGCAGCTCGCCTGTCCCGGGACAGCCCCGGGTGGAAGCGCCGTCACCTGCTCCGATCGCGTTTACCGGCAAAGACACCGATGCCCCCTCCTCTCAGCTGCGATACCCCGGTCCGAACTGGAAGCAGCCCAGCTGCAGCCCCTTCCCATCGCTCCCACTCGGCAGGACCCGACCCTGGACTCAGGGGTTTCGCCCCTTTCTCACGGTCGCTCAGAAGTTTTTGCTGGGTGAGCATCTGCCCCGCGGCTCTGCCCTGCCGGCTGGCCCTCTGCAAGGGCAGGCAAGGGCAGACCTCCCGCAGGCACCTCTGGGTGCAGCCCTGGTGGGGATGAGGGTGCCAGTCGGGCTGTGCCAGTGCCCCTGTTCCTGCACCCCAGGGGAGCTGGGACACAGGGCAGCCTGTGTGCAGCTGCTCCATCCACCCACTGCTTGGGCTTCCTCGTTAAAACTTGAGCTGGCCTGGACCTCTCAGCCCGACTCCCCTGTTTAAACCATCGCTGTTGGTGCAGCAGTAGTGCAAAAGAGCTACTGCCTGCGCTGGAATCAGAGCACTGTGCACACAGGAAGGAACAGCTGCCTCTGCAGGGCCTAGGGGTGTGAAGAGACACCTACAAGCACTCCACTGTTTGGGAAGGATGCTGGAGGGATGTGATGCATCTACTCTGTGGAAGCAAGGGCTGAGTTTGAAGCCTGAGTTCATGAAACCAGATCTTTCCCAGACCTTGTGCCAACATCCCAACAGCAGCACTAGAAAGTCAGCTGGTGATACAGAGAGGCGCTGGCTGAGATCAATGACAGAGTGCGAGAGCATAGGCAGCGCCGTCTTCAGCACGGACACGCGAAATTAAACCTAAGGTGATTGATGCAGCAACAGAACAGGAGACGATGTATGTGTCATCATTTCGGGTTAAAACACTTCTAACAGATCATGGAATCCTGAGGGATTGGAAGGGAGCTGGAAAGATCATCCAGTCCAGTCCCCCTGCCACAGCAGGATCCCCCAGACCCAGTGGCACAGGAACACAGCCGGGCAGATCTCAGACCACAGCATGGAGAGCACATTCTGGTCCTTGCCCTCAGCTGAGCAGCTCAATGCTCCACAGCACAGTGCTCACAACATGCACAGAGGAGCTCTGCTCCCTCGCATGGACCTGGAGCCACGGGTAGGCTTCTCCATGCTGCACACAACCAGCGAAGCACCACGCATGCCTCAGGCTGTGGGACAGCACAGCACAACCTTCCAGCAGGCTCATTTCACCACACACCCATGTGTCAGCCTGCCCACAGCAGCCAAACGCTTTGTGAGTGGAGAGCCACCTTCAAACGAGATGCACAGGCAAGCAGAAGAAAGACAGCTGTTCCTATCATCCCCGCGTTGCCCAGGAGTTGCAACGGGTGCTCACAAGGAGAGAAATCAGCGATCACTCTGTTCCTGATTAGTTACTAACCGCTCTCGTTAGGAAGGGTCTCGTTCTGGGGTTGACATCTCATTATGCACTCAGCTTCCAACCTCTCCTCCAAGGGCTTCTTGCAATTCAGAACTTAATCAGGACGTCAGTTTTCAACGGCGCTCTTAGAGATTTATTGATCAGGCTCTTGCACACGGCTTCAGAAACGCTGGGGTCCCCGTGGGTCCCAGGCAGATGGAGCGGGCTCCAAGCCAGACTACTAATAGAGTAACTTAACTGACCTAGGACGTAACTATGGAAGACTATGGTTTGTTTTGGTTTGTTTGGGGTTTCTCCCGGGTAGGAAACACTCCCTTCCCCCTGGCAGGACAGGTTCTATCCCATGGTAAACAACTCTGAAACCTGTAGGCTGTCGAACACTTCAGTAAGTCACAGCCCTTTCTGAGAAGAGCTCCTGCCTGCCTCTTGCTTCACTCTGAATCAGGGCTTTCACCCGGCAGTCAACCAGCTTCAGGGATGAGGAGCTGGGGGGTGAGGGTCCCCGTTGTTGACACGCAGTCCCCCAGTGCTCCTTCTGAGGTCTGTGACTGCTCAAAGCTGTGATCCTGAGAGTCATCGCAGTCATTATTCACCCCTCCCTCCTAGGCAGAGTAAACATCAAGGTGTAAACGTGCAGGGAAGACTGGGAATATCTGGGAAGCTGGTGTAGCGTAGGAATGAATTTCCCAACCACAGTCGTATGGCGAATTCCTTGCTGAGGCAGAAGGAGCTGGCTTGTGAAACCTTTCCATTTCTGGGGAGCTGAAGACGGAAGAATTCCCTCTTCTCTCCTGCTGATTACCCGGTGTGTGGGTGGCACAGGCTTTGAACTGATCCGTCTGCAGGAGGAAACAGGATTGCTGTGGATGTTACTCTGCGGAGAGAAAAGTCCTTGTGTTTATCTTCCGCAGGAGCCTTCTGCAAGGAAGCAAAAGGTGGCTAAAGACAGAACAGAGGAGACGAACACGGGTTAACGTGCAGCTGGCTTCGTGTCACCTCCTGCACTGCCTCTGGTTCCTCTTCTGAGCACCGTACTCTTCAAGGAGCGCCTCTCCATCCCCTAACACTTGGACGGTGCGGGAACTTACTGTGCTGCATTCAGGCCGTGGGGCCAGAGCTAGGAACCGCCCGATCCCACCTCTGTTAGAACTGATTCATCCGATGATCTCTGCGCTTTCTAAGTGTCAGACAGCAGAGGAGATGACTCCTGGAGGGGGGCTGCAGGTAGCAGAACCACACGCTCTTTGCAGTTGCTTCTGCAGTGAAAGCAAGGAAGTTCTGTTTAATCAGCTTCAGCATCAGCTGGGCTGAGGAAGGAGATAGCAGATGCACAAACATCTCCTCTAATAGAGACAGTCTATCCGGCTCAGAGGACTGCTGCTTCTTCCAGCTCACGGGCTCCAGTTGGCGTCTGGGTACCTCTGCATGGTGGGATCCTTCCCAAAATAACAACTGAAGGGCGCCCTGGCTGAAGTGTCTGTGGGCCAGGAACCAGTTCTAACACAAACCTGATTTAACAAGGCTGACTTAACGACTGTAGTGGTGTCTGAGTGTGCAGCAAGCGTCACCTCAGGGCTGAAAAAGAGCAGACTGGCTAGGGAAAATCTTCACAGAGTGTTAGGGAGGGGAAGGCACCTCCAAAGATCATCCAGCCCGCTCCTCCTCCCACAGCAGCAGCCCCTAGATCCAGGGGCACAGGAACAGCCCAGGCAGGCTTGAAACGGCTCCAGAGAAGGAGACTCCACAACCCCCCTGGGCAGCCCCTGCCAGGGCTCTGGCACCCTCACTGGGAAGAAGCTGCTTCTCCTCTTGATGTGGAACCTCCTCTGTTCCAGCTGACACCCGGTGCCCCTTGTCCTGGCATTGGGTGCCCCTGAGCAGAGCCTGGCTCCTTCCTTCCTGCAGTGCTCTAGCGATGCACATGGGTTCCCCCCAGTTCACTACCTGCACCTCTGTTTGCTGCCACGTAGCCCAAGTGTGGAGGTGCTTTACTGCAGGCTCCACAGGAGGCCTCATCAGCTTCTCTGTGACCTTAGGAAGGCTCCTAGAGAGCTGGCTCTCAGCGGAGCAGACACACTTTGTTCTTTCCAGAGCCTCGTCACAGCATCGAACCCCACAAAGCACGGGGATCAAAGTGTAACTGGCAGGACACAGATGTGCAGAGATGACAGCCAGATGTGCCTTAGCAGAGCTGAGGAGCACTCATGACTGTTGCAAGGAGAACACAGAGCCTCTCATACTCGGTGCTGTTAGGTCCTGGGCTGGGCTGGAGGAGCTCAGAGGGCTTTGCCAGCCTCAACCACTCTATCAAAGAAGATTTCTTGGGTTGGGTTTTACTCCAGGGCCCTTCTTTTCCAGCAGAGCTCCTCCAGTTTCTGTGTAGACTGCAGAAGCTCTCTGTCTCACAGGTCCCTCTCATGCGTGGAGCTCTCAACCCCAAGTTCTCCGCCGTTTATTAAGCAGGGCCGTGGTGACTGAGTGCAGTTGCTTCTCTCTTCCATAGTAGGAGGGGCCGGCTTAAACCAGCTGTTTAACCCACAAGCCTTAGACTCGGATCCTCTTCAAACCACAAAGAGGATGCAATTAAACACACTGCTAATTACCCCTGATGGGTGCTTCCTGCATGAGATCCCTTGCTGAGCAGCAAGCTTGTGGGAGCAGAGGAACTGCTGCTCCCATGCAAAGTTACCCATCCTGGTGCTGTTTACTGGTGATGCTGGTGTCACTCGCTCCAACTGGCTTCGCACTGGGGGAGCTCAGGGAGTGCAAGCACTCCCCTTCACCCAGCCACACGCTGTCCCTGCAGCTGAGGGGCACTGGGCCGTGGTCTGCAGTTGAGGCAGGGGAGGGTCAGACTGGCTCTGAGGCAGAGATTCTCTGCAGCCAGAGTGGTTGGGCACTGGCAGGGCCTTCCCAGGGAGGTGGTGGAGTCCCCCTGCCTGGAGGTGTTGAAGAACCCTGTAGCCATGGTGCTTCCTGCCCTGCTCGAGTGGCAGCAGGGAGGGGGTCAGGCTGTGTCTGTCAGTCTCTCAGGGACTGAGGGGTTGTGTTGGGGTGGGGATGGTTGGACTCGGGGAGCAGGGAGGCCCTTTCCAAGCAGGATTGTTCAGTGGTCCTGATGTCTTCAGCCGCCTCATCAGCCACGTGAAGCGAAGGCAAAGCGTTTCCTTCCAGCCACGTGCCCCTAGTCCCTGTTCAAAGTGGGTTCAAAGGCTGCCGTGNAAGGCTGCCGTGCAAAGTTCACCCTTTCCTTACAAAAATGTTCTCCAGGAGCCTGTCTCTGTCTGAGAACACTTCACTAAGTGTGCATCTGCCCAGATGGAACAGCTGAAGGCTGTTCCCTTGGATAGAGGCACTTGGTCTCCCTCACCAAGGCTGGCAGCCCTCTCCCCTCTGAAAACATCAGCCAACAGTTTGCACTTGCACTCAGGGGGAGCTGGGTCCAGTTCTGGGCCCCTCAGTTCCAGAAGACACAGAGCTGCTGGAGGGTGTCCAGCGTGGAACAATGAAGAGGATGAAGGGAGGAGAGCAGCAACCTGAGGAGGAAGGATTGGGGGAGCTGGGACTCTTGAGCTGGGAGAGGAGGAGGCTGAGGGGGGACCTCATTGCTGTCTCTCAATCTGTGAGGGGTGGGTGTCAGGAGGATGGAGCCAGGCTCTGCTCAAGGTCATCCGGTGATAGGACACCCTGCTCTTGTGCTCCTCAAGCAAACATCAGACCCTTTGTACGAGAAGAGAGTCAGTACCCTCAAACCCTGCCAGCACTGAAGAGAGAGCAGCTGTGGCTGAAGGGAGCTATGGAGGTGATGAGCATGGACGGAGCAGGGATGTGGAGAGCCAAAAGGTGAAGAGGTAAGGGAGTTAAGGGATTGAAAAGCCCTTTGAGCTGCTCCAGCCCAGCCCCTGGGAGAAGAGCCTGGCCCCCACCTGTCTGCACCCTCCCTTCAGGGAGCTGGAGAGAGGGAGAAGGTCCCCCTGAGTTTCCTCTCCTCCAAGCTGAACACCCTCAGCCTCTGAAACAGCCCAGCCCAGTCAAGCACTGAAGCTGCATGCTGAGGACAAGGACATTCATCTCAGCTGAGGTCTGGGCCACTGCACAGAGAGAAACAGCTCTGAGAACAGCGAGAACAACTCCAGACAGCAGTGTTAACCTGGGGCAGCGGGTCCGTGCTCAGACCATGCCTGTGCACATTTCCATCGCCTCTGTGCTGCCTCTTCCTCCCAGCAGTGACAGAGGCAGCGAAGGAGGAAGCAGAGGGGATGAGCTCTCAGTCTTTCAGCTGTTTAGAAAAATAAACAAGGCTGTGACAGAGCCCATTGCTGGGTTGCCTTTCCCCAGAGGGTTCTGTTCGCGGGGATTAAAGGAGAGCAGTACCCTTTGCCTTTCTTCATGCCCTTCTCTTCTCTGCTTCCAGTTTCCACTCTGTCTCTGTTGGCTCGAGATTTGCAGTAATAGACAGGAACGAGCTGTCGGATGGAAGTAGTAACATGCTCAGGGCTCAGGTGGATGGGGACTCATCCCTCTCAGAGGCTTGCAGGAATTGTCTTCTCCAGCCCCCACTCTTGCTTCTAGGTGCTGTGTCCTCAGACAGGGCAGGAGCTGGAATCATAGAATCCTCACAGCTGGAAAGGACCTCCAGGATCACCCAGCCCTCAGCCCAACAGCTCCCCAACCCCCAGACCAAGTGTTCCCCAGTCAGAGGGGAAAGCTGCAAGGAATGTCCCTGCAGAAAGGTCTCTCAGCACCCCGAGCCATCGCTCTGGCTCTGCCTAGGCGGGATCCTCACCTATATCCAGGCAGAGCCAGCCCAGGAGCACGGCGGAGCTCATCGTGGTGGCGAAGCCTCTGCTCTCAGGGCACCCCAGCTACTATCTTGTATTTCAGCGGCGTGGAGAAGTAATTACTGAACCGAGTCTGCAAAGCCTAAGAGCCAAGGAGGGCTCTTTCAGGATGAAAGAGGCAATAAAAGCGCTGGTATTAATAGAAAAATATTTGTTACTTCATGGGACATCAGGGCTGCCTGTGGTTTGAGGTGACGTCTCGCATAGCTCGTTGCTGCACGCCTAGGGATGACTCTGCTTTGCTTCTCTTCTTTCCTCAGCCAGTTGGTTCTCTCCCTCTCTCTCAAATCCATTGTCCCGTGGACAGGTAGAGCGGTTCTCCGTCTCCTCTCCGCTCCCGTTGGCGCAGAACACGCTGGCCCTGGGTGCTTGCTGGGTGAGAGGCTGGATGGGGGCTGCTGGACTCTGGGAAAGGATGTGGAGAGCTGCTGTTCTTCACCTGGCTGAGAGGGGTAGGAAGCAGCAGCAGCTCAGGCAGAAGATTCAAACCGAATGCAAATGAACCCCCCTCTGCACAGCGCGGTTGCCCGCCAGGGCCCTTTGCCACAGGAAGTTCTGAGGCCAGAAAACAGTTGTGAAATGCAGGAGGAGGCTGGGTGACTGCGTAATTGCAGCGTCAGAACTCGCTCTGCTGTCGGGGCATCACCCCCTGCAAGAGCTATAACCCAGGGAGCCGGTGCAATGCCCAGCTCACCGCTGATTCACCTGCCTCTGCACTGCCCTGCGCTTCCAGGGCGCTCTGTCCGGGAGGAGTAACTGAGCCAGCAGGGTGCCCAGGGGCATCCTGGCCTGGGTTAGGAACTGCGTGACCAGTAGGAGGAGGGAGGAGATCATCCCCCTCTACTCAGCACTGGTGAGGCCACTCCTTGAGTGTCCAGTTCAGGGCACCTCAGTACCAGAGAGACAGCGAGGGGCTGGAGCTGGGGCAGTGAAGCTGGAGAAGGGTCTGGAGAAGAGAAGCTGATGAGGAGAGACTGAAAGAGCTGGGACTGTTTAGGTTGAGGAAGAGGGGAGACCTCATCCCTCTCTACAGCTCCCTGACAGGACACTGCAGAGAGGCTGGTGCTGGTCTCTTCTCACAGGTCATTAGCCACAGAAGCAGAGGGAAGGGGTTCAAACTGCAGCAGGGGAGGGTTAGACTGGACATCAGGAGAGAGTTCTTCATGGACAGAGTGGTCGAGCACTGGAACAGCTGCCCAGGGAGGGGGCTGAGTCCCCACCCTGGCTGTGTTCAAGAGTCACTCAGCTGTGGTGTCAGGGGACAGAGTTTAGGGGTGACCCTGCAGAGTAGGGTTGATGGTTGGACTGGGTGATCCAGAGGGGCTTCTCCAACCTGAGTGACTGTGAATGCTGTCCTCCAAAACCCAACACAGGTCAGAGGTGCCAGTGGGCTGGCAGAACCCGACCCATCCTCCTCTGGTGTCCCTGTTTCCCCCCCCCAAAGCCACCTCTTGCCAGCATCAGCCCTCAGAGATGTCTCATGGGTTTTTCCCCCTTGACCTGAACAAAACCACCTTCTGATTCCTGCTTTCCCCTGAACTCTCCCTCTCCTTCCTCCTTGAACACAAGGGCTTGGGTGAGGTCTTCATGACAGAACCTCTTCCCTCTGCCTCCCTGGCTGGGCTTCCAGCTGCCAGTGCAATACTGGCTACCACCTCGGGCAAAGCCACGCCAAAGCCACTGGCATCCCAGCGCTCAGGATACGAGGCCACGAGTAAAGCACCTCTGAATCCTGCTGATGCATCAAGCCTCACGGCATCCCGCTGCATCACGAGGCAGGCGAAGACCTGCCGTGGGAGTCGCGACTTGCAGTGGTGCACTGCTCAGCAAGCCTCGTCCTCTCCAGAGCTGTGCCTGCCCGGGACAGCTGGGGCCCTGCAGAGCTGCTCCCATCAACCACAAAGCCATGGTGCTGTGGCCAAAGCCATGGTGCTGTGGCAGGCTCGGCCGGACAGGTTGCACCCACCTCACCTGCAGAGAGAACCACACAGAGCACAGCCTCTGCCTTCCCTGGCACTCTGTTCCACCTCACAGAGCCCCTGCCAGCCCAGTTCTGCTCCTCATCGCGGTCCCTCTGAATGGCAGCTCCGTCACCTTCCAGCACTCGCTCCCTCTGCTTGGGAACCTCCTCCTGCTTGCTGAGGGCACCCTCTAGCCATCACCCAGGTCCTTCACGGAGATGCTGAGCAGCAGTGACCAGCGAGTACTCCTCCTTCCAGCGACTGTGGAGCTGGACTGCACGGTCACATCTCCCCCAGCCCCACTCCCCATCCCCTGAGCCCACACAGGGTGCTAACTGCAGCAAGGAGACCGGAGGAGACAGCAGGTCTCTTCATACAGACTCTGCCCTCCCCACTGACCTGGACAGGGGGGTTCTTGTTCCTCTACAGAGGAAAGGGGGAGCAAAGAGCCACAACCGTTCCGCACAGGCTCCAGCCCTGGGGGCACAGCACTGCCTGTTCCTCATCTGGGAACCTTCAGGAGCCCTTCCCGGAGCCCTCTTTGCATTGGCACTGCAACCAGCTGCTCTGCCTTTACCTGGTAACCTCTTCTGGTCCTCTCCATGCAAATTCCCCTCAGACAGCAGGTAAATCCTTCCTCTCCTGCTTTCCCTCTGCTGTCTCTCTAGAGTCCTGGGCTTCACGAGGGCAGAGGAACTCATGGTCTGCAGGAGAGGGGGGTCTCTACAGGCTTTCCCCCACGCGTTGTTTGTTCCCTGCACGCCAGAAGGACCTGTCCTGGGCTAATCCCTGGCTCCCCGTGTAAAAGCAGCTCCTCAGCACTTCCCCCAGGAGCTGAGGCAATCAGATGGCTGCAGCTTCATCAGATAATTCCCAATTAGAATAAGAAATGGTGCTGCTTGGCTGAGTGAGCTAAGCGCTCGGGCCCAGCTGAATTAGCTTAATTAAAGTCACTGGCAGGAAGCTGTGCTCATCTTCCCTCTGATTAGATGGATGGCTTCATGCTTCCACTTCCCCCCCTCCTGATTCCAGATATAGGAGAAGATGGGTGAGAGGGTGGTGGAGGAAGCCAGTGGCATCCTGGCTGGGATCAGCACTAGCGTGGCCAGCAGGACTAGAGGAGTGATCACCCCCCTGCACTGGGCACTGGGGAGGCCTCCCCTCGGGTACTGGGGGCAGTGCTGGGCCCCTCACTGCAAGAGAGAGATGGAGGGGCTGGAGTGGATGCAGAGGAGCAACGAGGCTGGGGAAGGGACTGGAGGGAGAGGCTGATGGGGAGAGGCTGAGGGAGCTGGGGGGGGGCAGCCTGGAGAAGAGGAGACTCAGGGGGGACCTTCTCCACCTGTCTCCAGTCAGGTGGGGGTCAGGCTCTTCTCCCAGGCACCCAGTGCACAGGAACACAGCCAGGCGGGGCTGGAACGTCTGCAGAGAAGGAGACTCCACAGCCCTCCTGGGCAGCCCCTTCCAGTGCTCCGGGACCCTCCCTGGGAAGAAGGTGCTGCTGAGATTGAGAGGGAACCTCCACCCTCAGCAGAGGGCACTCAGCACTGAGAGAAGCATCCTCGCCTGGCTCCACAGCCCTCGCCTGCCCCCAGACTCCAGATCTGTATCGGGAGCCCAGCTCTCCAAACAGCACCGCTCTAGAGAGCCCTGCAGGGTGGATGAACAGCCAGTACAGCGCCGTCACCGCATCCCAGGCTCAGCAGCAGCAGCCACCCCGGGTCCCCTCACCCAGGGCACCCCGAGCTTCCTCAGAAAAGCCCTCTGACAGCCAGGAGTTCCCACATCCAAGGATGAACGGATGCCTTGGGCCCTCCAGCAAGCAGAGGGTTCTCTGGGGGGCTGTAGAGGCAGCTGAGGCGGAGGCATCGGCTCTGCCGGGCAGCAGCCCCTCACCCGGAGCGTCGTGCCAAGCCACTTCCAGAAGTGCTCAGCAGGAGAGGCTCTGCCATCCTTGAGTCACTGAGGGAAGCTGGCGAGAAACTGGCACCCAGGGCGATTAATGGAGTCGGTCGGGTGCTCTGCCCACCCCGTGGTCCCAGCCACAGAGCAGGGCAGGGCTGCTCCCCCTCATCCCTCTCCCTACCCCATCAGGTTTTGCCCTCCAGTGAGTAGAGCTCTCTGGGCTTGGCCACGCGACTGTTACTGCCAGGAGCTCTCGGAAGGCAAAGGTTAAGGAGGGAAGAGGAGACTGGGTGGAAGGAGTCCTGGGCCAGTTTGGTTACTGGGTAGGAGAGGCAAGCGGTGCCCATCCAGCTATTGAAGCACCCAGTACTCGCCCTGCGCGTTGAACCTCCTGCTCTGCGCAGAGAGCCAACTGAGGAGCAAGCAGCGAGGACAGGCAACCGCAAAGCAAACGGAGGGAGCACTAACACAGCTGAGTAAACAGCAGCTCAGCCCTAGCCCCAGCTGCTCGCTCTGCAGACCACCACCGCCCGGGCACGATGGTTGGAGCGGGTGATGCTCAGGGTCTCTGCCCCCCGTAATGGTTCTGTGATTCAGATCTGCTCTGCAAGGGCTCTCAAGGAGTGGAAGGCTGCTCCAAGCCCTGCGCCCACCCCGGGCTGTGCTTTGGGGCTGCCTGCACGGTGCTGGTAGCGGTGATGCCACCTCCTATGCCCTGTCACATCCACCCTGCCAGGAGCTCCTAGCTGATCAGGGCTGCCAGGAGAGCTGCTCGCAGGACCAGCCCCTAACCCACTCGCACCTTGGAGCCCGGTGGGGTCCACCCGCCTGCTCCAGAGACGACTGCCCTGCAGGGACAGGGTGGGGTGGGACAAGGAGGTGCTGAGTCGGGGAGCCTGGAGAACAGGCTTCCATTCCTAGCTCTGCCACCGCCTGGCTCTGACCTGGGCCAGAACTCCCTTGGTGCTCCCCACTCTCCCCTCCCACAACAGCTCCAGGCCAGGGCTGGTGCTCGTGGATGTGTTTGAGCTTGGTGGTGGCTCAGCAGCACCGCTGTCACCCAGCAATTGATGGCCCTGGCTGGGACAGACTCGCTCCTGGGTAAAGCGGTGCCTTCTCCGTCACTGCCTGGGTTTCAGAGGCAGAGGAGAAGCAGCCAGAGTCCTAAGAGGGGCAGATACTGTACGAACAGGAGCAGAAAGCAGTCAGCAGCCCCAAGGCATCGCTCAGGGCACAGAGAAGGTGCTTACTTACCACAGGTGTGGAACGAGACACCCAGGGCAGCACAGCCACATCCCCACAAGCCCAGTAGCAGCAGCACAAGAGCCCTCTTCCACCCCAGCTTGCTCTCTTTTTGTAGGGTGGGGAATGGCCCCCAAAGCAGCTTCTCCTTCCCAGGGCTTCCTCTGCAGCTCAGCTGAGCATCATTAGGATCACAGAATCAAGGAACAGCTGAAAGAGACCTTGGAGATCATCACTCCAGCCTGTTCCTAGCTCTGTCATCATGAGGGGGCAGCTGAACAGACTCCTAACCCACCTGCAGGGCAGCCGCTGGGTGTGGGCAGGTTGTTTGCAGGGCCAGGACCCCTCTGCACCCTCCGACACCTGGGTGTGAGCTGAGCAGCTGGAACCCTGCGTTGCACTCGGAGCTGGAAGGGACCTCAAGACATCACCAAGTGCAACCCCCTCCAGCACAGCAGGGCTGCCCAGGGCACAGGGCTGCATCCACAGGGCACTGAGCAGGAGCCAGAACGACTGTGTCCCTGATGCCCTGTTTGGTTCCGGGGAAGAAACAGGTGTTGGACTCTTCGTCTGGAGCAGAGAGGATGGAGAAGAGGCGTCAGGATGCCCATATTAGGGTCTGACTACTGCGTCTTCTGCACCCAGTGATGATTGCAGCAGACATCCAAACAGGGCTTTTTATAGCCACTTCTCCAGGCAGGGAGCCAGCGAACGCAGAGTCGCCAGCCCCAGCTCTTCCGAGTCCGTGAGCCGAGCCCTCGAATCCTTGGGTTGACTTCAGAACCACGAAGGTTCTCGCCGAACGGGGCTCTGCCCTCTCTGTTTCACGAGGGAGGGGGCACAGATTGGCACTGGGATTTCCAGCTCCCCCTGCAGTCCCACCTGCTCTGGTGGAGTAGAATCCTAGAATCCTTAGGGATCAAAAGGGCCCTGGAAAGAGCATCCAGTGCAATCCCCCTGCCACAGCAGGAGCCCCCAGACCCAGTGGCACAGGAACACAGCCAGGCGGGGCTGGAACGTCTGCAGAGAAGGAGACTCCACAGCCCCTCTGGGCAGCCCCTTCCAGGGCTCCAGGACCCTCCCTGGGAAGAAGGTCCTGCTGAGAGTGAGAGGGAACCTCCTCTGCTCCAGCTGGCACCCAGTGCCCCTTGTAGTAGGGGTAAGGGTTGGACTTGGTGGTCTCCAGGGTCTTTTCTGCCCTGAGTGATTCTATGTGAAGAGCAGAGCTGCAGCAGCAGCCACCAGGTTCCCTACCCGCTGGGCAGGCACTCGGGTGACCCAGTGCTGCTTTCAGGCACCAAGACCGGTCTCTGCCACCATGAGGGGTACTCAGGACACCTACTGCAGCTGGCAGAGACTCAGGCAGTGGGGAGCTCTGCAGAGGGGCGGTCGGTGAGGGAATCACCACCCCATCTCCACAGCAGCACCTTTTCCACCTGGCCAGAGCAGGGCTGCAGCTCCAGGCTCTCTCTTCTCACAGCGTGAGACCCCCCTGGCTGTGTTCCTGTGCCACTGGGTCTGGGGGACCCTGCTGTGGCAGGGGGCTTGGACTGGATGCTCTTTCCAGGTCCCTTCCCATCCCTCAGGATTCTAGGATTAGACTGCTTAAAAGTGGGAGACAGAGTGGAAACCAGAGAAGGAGCAGTGGATTCGTGTTCCCCCACACTTTGACCCCCCCTTATATCATGAACCCTCCTAAATGCCTCCTCCTGACGTCTCTCTCCTCCCCTCAGGTAGAGCAGCCCTGGGAGAGGGCAGAGCAATTAGCCACCCGCTTGGTTTCTGTTGCTGGTGGCCAAACCAGCTGAGCCCCCACCGAGGAGAAAGCAAATCCTTTTCAGACCTAGAAGCATCACGACCCAGATTCTCCGCTCCCCCCTGGCACCAGCGTGCCCTGCAGACCTTGCCCTGCTCTGCCCTGCCTGTGCTTTGCTCCACGGCCCCGCTGCCCAAGGCAGAGCGAATCTGCTCGCCCTGATGGGCTTCTGCGTGGCCAGCAGGCAGTGCTGGGCTCAGACAGGAGAGCACAGAGGTGCAAACCCTCCTGAGAGGAGCCATCTGCGCTCCTGCGGGCCGGCAGCTCTGCTCAGTAAGCAGAGGCAGAGGCTAACTGCTGCCTCCTGAGGTTATTGCCAAGGCTTCTTGCACAGTTGCCCTGTTGCCCCCGATGTTCACACCTCAGGGTGGCTCTAGGCTGTGCGGAGCTGCCCCGAGGGGCTGGCACTGGGTTCATCCCTTCGCTCCTGAGCAGAAGGAAGGGAACAGAGAGGGGACCAGAGCTGCTCAGGGGCTGTGCCCAGGCAGCCACCTCCCCTCCCTGCCTTTGGCACCCTCCTCACTGCATCCTGGCAGCTCGGTGCTCAGGCCACATCCCTGTGTGGGTGCAGGAAACCCAGCGCTGTGGCTCAGTCACGCATCCACAGGAGGGAGTCTCTTCCCCCTGCAGCAAAGCCCAGAGCATGCACCAGCTCTCCTCATGGAGCCCTCTCCCTCCAGGATGCTCCTGGACAGGGATCCAGCGGAACCACCGAGCTGCTCTTGCAGGGAGACTACGCTAGCAGTCCCAACAGAGAGAGCCTGGCGGCACCACCGCTGAGGAGCTGCCACCCCTTCGGTGTCACCCACGCACCGACTCTCTGCTCTGACCGTGTCCCTGCAACAGAGCTGACTCCAAGGGCCATCTCAGACCCACACGCAGCCCCTCTCCCTGCATCGCTTGAGAGCTGTAGGGCTGACTCTGGCACTCAGGAGCTCCCTGCCTGCAGGATGGGGGATGCGTGAGCTGCCTGTGCCCGGGGAGGCACCGTCTGCGCTGCAAACCCTCCGCCAAAACCAAGGGCAGGAGAGGCTGGGACAGCGTGGGCATCGTTTCTGCTGCACTGGGCTCACGGGTTGGTTTCCTAGAGCAATGTGAGTCGCTGTCTGTGCTCATCTTCGCAAGCACAGGCCCCCCACAGCAGCAGGGGGACCCCGTGTGAACCGGCGCAGTGACTCACAGCTTGATGTTGGAGGAGACAGCCAGCGTTCAAGGTCCTGTGGCTCTGGATTGGGGTTCAGGCAACGCGTCTGACACCCCTGTGCTGCTCAGCACTCCCCCTCAGCCTGGCTGCTTGACTGCCTGCCCCGTCCCCCCAGAGGCTGAGAGCAGCTGGAGAAGCTCCTAGAGCTCCTGTTGCCTCCTGAACGCAGACCCTTGGGGTGGCAACTGGTGAGAGAGCCCGGAGGGACCACAGTGAGGAGCTCACCCCATCCTGACTGGTCTCAGGGAGTAGGGATGGAGGCGATGGGATGACTAAACCCCCCCTGCTCCACACAGACGCTCGAGAAAAACGCTTGCTGGTCCTTTCCACTCTCTGACAGCTGTCACAGGGACTCCTAGAGGGGGTCAGGTTGGAAGGGAGCTCCAACATCACCCAGTTCCAACCCCCC
>VZRI01004694.1:90571-101537 GCA_013397515.1 Upupa epops
CCTGGTCTGGTGCGGGCTGTCCCTGCTCACGGCAGGGGGGTTGGAACTGGATGGGATGATCTCTGAGCTCCCTTCCCACCTGACCCACTCTATCAATCAAATCAAACCCCGTGTTTGTTAGGACCATCTGCAGAGGCTGAAACCATCTGCAGGGCAAACAGACAAAGCTCCTCAGCAGCCTCCTTACAGCTTCCCAAACAGTGTGAGGAAACAAACACTCTCTGCATAGCACTGCCTGAAGCTGTCTTGACTTCTGAGGAAGGTAGATGCCGTTTGAGTGCTTGGCTGGAGCATTTCACCCCGAACCAACTGCCCACTGCTAGCACCAGGGGCTCAGAGCAGGCGTTTCAGGGCCGTCCTTTCTCTCACCACTGCAGTAGCCCCTTGTACCTATGGCTGCAGCACCCAGCCCCTCAGCTCTGAGTACCAGGCCCCAGCAGAAGGCCACCAGGGATGCACAGTGGGGACTGGTATAATTTTAGCTCTTACCCCATCTTCGGCCTGCAGCTTTCTCCTCTTCTTTATTTTCTCAGGCATCAGTTTATCTATCCTCTCTTTAGTGGCGTCGGTTCCAAACTCCTCTTCAAAGCTTCTCCAGGACTCCAGAAGCATGACTCTCTCCTCCTTCTCCTCACAGTTTCTCATTGCTTTATTGGCCTCCTCATAAATCTGCCGGCAGCTGGACAAGCTCTCTTCCTTTCCTGCAGACAGCTCAAACTGTGCAAAGCTGATCCACACCTGTGGTGAAAGCAAATCAAAACCACACTGACACCTCCAAGGGAAGGCTGGGAATCCACAACCCAGCCACCACGGTGACCCTTAAGGCAGGCCTGGAGGGCGTCTGCATAAGCAGGTAGTTAGAACACCCCGGTTTGCTTCACCCTTGGGAGATTCACCTCACCTGGAGAGGACAGAATGTCCCCAGGAGCCACCCTGACCAGCTCCCCGTGGTCATTCTGGGTCATGGGAAGTCTGTCTGACTGCAGTCAGCACCAAACTGCACTGGAGAGATCACAGCTGTTTGAGCTGGGATGCTTTGGCAACTACGATTCTGACGGAGGCTGCTTGCAAAACCCTTCCTGAAGGCCCATGGTTACAGCTAAGGTAGGACTGCCTCTCCTCATGGCACAGGACTGAGCTGTGGTTACAGCTAAGGTAGGACTGCCTGTCCTCTCCTCATGGCACAGGACTGAACTGTGGTTACAGCTAAGGTAGGACTGCCTCTCCTCTCCTCATGGCACAGGACTGAACTGTGCTGACTGGAAAAGGCCAGACAAGCAAAGCAGACCCGGGTTTCCACTCACCAGGGACCAGATCCCAAAGCAGCTGTGTGTGCTCACACGTACCTTCACGTGCTGCGTCCGCTGGAGCAGCCTGCGGTAGAGATTCCTCGTCCTCTCGTACTCCTCCTGCTCAATTTCAAAGTCGATGTAGGATTTCCAAAGAACCTGCCAAAGGAAAGGCTCTCCTTATACCCACGGCAAAGCAAGACAATGAAAACCCCAGCACGAGGAGGAGGAGGAGGTGCGTGGATGGGTGTGAGAGATCCCAAGCTGGGATTACAAGTATTCAACATCAAATCCTGGGCGCACACAACCCACTCAGCTCCCTCCTGCCAGCGTGTTTCTCCTTCTGTGTTTCACCCTGGCTTTTCCAGTCCCACCTACCCTGCCAGGAAACTGCTGCTCAGTTCACGTGACGCAGGCTGAGGCACCACGGCGGGCAGCGCCGTTCAAGCTGACGGACTGTTTGTGTCTCATTAGCCCCACACAGGGTGGGACTGGGAGCAGTGCTGTCTAACACCTTTGTCAGTGACATGGACAGGAACTGAAGGCACCCTCAGCCCCTTTGCTGACTACAGCAAACCAAGTGGTGCAGTCAACACCCTGGAGGGCAGGGAGGCCGCCCAGAGGGGCCCTGCCAGGCTCAGGAAGTGGGCTGTGTGAACTGCATGGGGTTCAGCAAGGGGCTGCAGCTGGGTCGAGGCCATCCCAGGCACCAATACAGGTTGGGAAGAGAAAAGGCTGAGGGCAGCCCTGAGCAGGAGGACTTGGGAGTGGAGCAGGAGTTGAACAGGAGCTGTCAGTGAGCGCTGGCAGCCCAGAGGGCCACCTGGGTGCTGGGTGGCAGCAAAAGCACTGACACTTGGTCAAGGGAGGGGATTCTCCCCCTCTACTCTGCACTGGTGAGACCCCACCTGCAGTCCTGTGTCCAGTTCTGCAGTCCCCAGCATCAGGACAGGAGCTCCTGGAACGGGTCCAGAGGAGAGCAACTCAGATGCTCAGAGGGCTGGAGCAGCTCCCCTGTGAGCACAGGCTGAGTTGGGGTTGTTCAGCCTGGAGAAGAGGAGGCTCCCAGGGGACCTCAGAGCAGCTTCCCAGTCTCTGAAGGGGGCTCCAAGAGAGCTGGGGGAGGGCTTCTGACACCTGTGGTAGTGAGAGGACAAGGGGAAAGGGCTCCAGCTTTGAAGAGGGGAGACTGAGGTTGGCCACGAGGAACCAACTCTTTGCTGTGAGGGTGCTGAGATGCTGGAACAGGTTGCCCCAGGCAGTTGTGGCTGCCCCATCCCTGGCAGCGCTGAAGGCCAGGCTGGCTGGGGCCCTGAGCACCCTGCTCTAGTGAAGGTGTCGCTGCCTGTGCAGGGGAGTTGGCACTGGATGATCCTCAAGGTTCCTTCCAACCCTGTCCACTCCAGGACTCTATGACAGCATCACGCCAACGGTTCACGTGGCTCCGTACCTCAGGCATGTCCAGCCGGGGCTGCCCAATAGCCAGCTCGTAGATGGCGCGGGCTCTGTCGATGTCGCCCAGGATGGTCTCCAGTTCAGCAAATTTAATCCACGAGGTGCAGTTTTCTGGTGCAAACTCCAGGAACTTCTCGTAGAGCTTTCGGCAGCGATCGAACTCCCGCAGCTGTAACTCCAGTTCGATGTAACCCTTGAACAGCTTGTTTTTGGGACATTTCCCTATTGATGTGCCCTGTTAAATGAGACAAAAGCCCCTCACATAAAGGTCTGGCAAGGAAAGTGCTGCTCTATCTTCTAAACGGCTGTTTATCCTCCAGCAGTTGAACTACAATTCAGCTTTGAGCAGAGTTTGAGACTCTAGCTAGTCCTACACAGCAAATCCAACCAGGGTTTGTAAAACAAGGGTGCATCCACAGGCATCAGCTCAACCATGAAAGCAGACAACCTTGGGGCAGCTCTGTGCAAGAGAGATTCCTCTCCAGGTAGCAGTTGAAACTCAGCTGGCTTCATCACATGAACACTGCGTCTTGAATAAAACCTGGAGAAGCACAGAATTCTCTCCAGGAGCACCCAGCCCAGCCCTCATCCCAACAGCTCCCCAACCCCCAGTCCATGACCTCAAGGGCTCTGGCTACTCGGGTTTTAAACCCCTCCAGGGATGGGGACTCCACCACCTCCCTGGGCAGCCTGGTCCAGTGCCCAGCCACTCTCTCAGCAAAGAGCTGCTTCCTCAGATCCAGTCTAACCCTCCCCTGCTGCAGCTTGAGGCCAGTTCCTCTTGTCCTAGCATCAGGGATTGGGGAGAAGAGCCCATAGTGCCAGCATGTACTGCTCTTCCAAGCAGGCAGCTCCCAAGTCTCTTGTACAACAAATCAGATCAAGAGCAGCTAGCTGTCCCCTGGGCCACCCCTGCTGTTCAGCACCACAGAGAGAACTGCCCATGCTCCCTGCCTCGTGACTGTGGGCAGGGTAGATGGAAAGAAGTATTTCCTGGTTTATAGGCTTCAGTGTCGAAGAAAACTCTCTGTCAAGTGGTGAGAAAGCACCTGCTGACTCACAACTGGGGAATCACTGAATGCAAGAGTTAAGAGAGGGCATTTCTGAGACAGCTACCTGGTGAGAGTCACTCTCTGAGCCCCATGGACAAGCACTACTCACAAAGAACTGCAGCCTCTGCTTCCTCAGGCTACTGTGAATGAAGTCCAAATCAAATTCCCTTACTACAGTTTGCCTACACAGTAGTTACCCTGGAGGAAACACCCCTTGGAAATACAGAACGGGTCACTGCTGCAGCCCTCCAGCTCCACAAGTGCTTTTTCTGCCTCGAAATGTGGTCCTTCCCCATCCACCCTCACACTTCTTTCCTCTTTAGCAGCTCCAGCTGATCTCCCCTCTCCAAGTCCCAGCATCTCTCTTGGAAAACAAAGAATCCACACGCCATCTGCAGCCAGTGGAAGGAAGGCAGTGCACAGTGCTGTCTGCACACTGAGGAGCACCAGCAGCAGCAGCAGCAGCTGCACCTTCTCTTCTGTGAGGTGACAGTGCAGGACCCTCACATCTTGGGGCAGGAGCAAGGCTTCTTGTGAGACAGCTGGTTCTAAATCAACTCACTGCAACAGAAAGCTTCCTAAAGCTGGGTGCAGCCCCACAATGGTTACAGAGGCACTGATTTAGAAACCAAACGACTCAAAGCTGATGAAAAAAAAGTCTTCAAGAGCAATGAAACAACAGGGGAAAAGACCAGGAAAAGCAGCCTAAACGGAATGGACTGAACCCCACAAGTGGGGAGCTGGCTGCTGGCTCCAGAAACCCTGAGATAACTGAAGCCAGGCTGGACCAGCAGCACGCTTCAGCACAGAGAGCTGTCTTCTCCTGCAGGGAAGCACTAACGGTCTCACAGCAGACTCAACCCCCTCACTTCGTTGTCTTCTGGTCACAGGCAGGAGTTCAGCTCAGCAGACACAGCTTTACTGGTTCAGCACAGCAGGCTGAGTGCAGCGTCAGCTACAGAAGGCCACTCACTCTTCGCATGCTGTGCCACAGGTTTGGTGGAAACCCCAGCAGCTTCCTCTGCAAAGTTAAACCAGCTCACTCTGTTGCCAACAGCAGCTTTCTCTCCAAACTCCTAATGCTAGCACGGAGCTCGTTCAGAATAGCAACTGAAGGGTAAGGGAGGGATGAATTTCAAAAGGCTCTGCTGTCAAAACACGTTTCTCTCCATCACGCTCACCTTCACATAGTGAATCCGAATGCTTGAGACAGAGTCCTGCTACCTGCAGGCTGCTCACCAGGACTCAAACTCTCTGTCTGTCAGGTCTTAATGACCAGGAGTCACAAACTCCTGTTTATTTCAAAGGCTCCTACAACGCTACTGTTAGCACAGGTATCGCTTGAACAAACCAGCAGCAGTCGATTTCCTGAGGAGCCGGGCCCCTCAGTGCCAGAAGGACACAGAGCTGCTGGAGAGAGTCCAGCACAGAGCCACAGGGGTGATGGAGGGAGGGGAGCAGCTCCCTGCTGAGGAGAGGCTGAGGGAGCTGGGGAAAAAGAAGTCTGAGAGGGGACCCCATGACTGTTGATCAAGATGGAAAGGGTGGGAGTCAGGAGGAAGGAGCCAGGCCCTGCTCAGGGGCACCCAATGCCAGGACAAGGGGCACTGGGTGTCAGCTGGAACAGAGGAGGTCCCACATCAGGAGGAGAAGCAACTTCTTCCCAGTGAGGGTGCCAGGGGCTGCCCAGGGGGTTGTGGAGTCTCCTTCTCTGGAGTCGTTTCCAACCCACCTGGGCTGTTCCTGCTGTGGCAGGAGGATCAGACGGGATGACCTTTCAAGGTCCCTTCCAACCCCTAACACTCCATGACTCTGCAAACTAAGCTGACCTGGGCTCTCCTGCACTCAGATGCATTTTATCAGCTGAACTCAGCAAACTGCACTCCCTTTTGCCCGTGGCTACCGTGCCGTATCGGCGATGCTTCCTTTTAAATCACACACGACAGCAAACACTGGTCCCAGCAGACTTCCTGGCTGCTTCAGTTAAGTGGCTTAAACCAGCAACGGCTAAAGGACAACGGAAGATCTTTTAATGCCATCCCCTCGTTACTATTAGTTAGTGAAGTCAATCAGAGGAGGAACAGTGCTTACCAGAGCTCTTCTGGCAAGCGGCAGGTTCTTCTGGCGGATTTCAAACTGCGCGTACAGCAGCCACATTTTGGCGAAGGTAAACTGAAAGAGAAGGATGGATGCGATGCTCAGGCTGCAACGTTAGTAGAGTACGTCGTACACGCTCCCTCACACAAGCAGTGCTCTGTCTGGATGAGATGTTACTGCTACTACAGTTAATTAGATTCCATCGTGGTGCTTTCCTGCTGGAAAGTTCATCACCCCTAACAACCTCTCTGCAACTGTGCAATACACTCCACCCCGATGAACGGCCAGGACCTAAGTCTTGGAGAATCCTCCTGGCTGGAAAGGACCTCCAGGATCACCCAGCCCAGCCCTCATCCCAACAGCTCCCCATCCCCTGGGGGATGTCCCTGGGGGACAGGGTTTAGCGGGCAGGGTGGTGTTGGGTTGGAACTGGAGATCTCTTCCACCCTTAACAGCATGAGAACATGAAGTGGTTGTTTAAATCCCCAAGCACAGTCTCCACGTACGTGCTGGTAACCATTTGGAGCTGCTTACGCACCTGAACGCTGGTGGAGAAAGACAACTGCAGGATAAAACCCCCTGTAGCTTGGGAATTTGAGTCTAAGACTCAGTACGAACTGGTGGAGAAGCCATACCTTCTTGTGGGGAAGGAGCTCCAGACACGCCTGGTACACCTGCCTGGTTCGCTCTGCATCCTGCAACGACAGGCAACATCAAACGCTAAGGTGGCACCGCGTTTTGAGCCCCGTAGTGACTGAGAGCAGTGTTAAGTCAGGTGTTCAGGATACTGCATCCTTTAGATATCCACGTACTTACCTATGGCGAGCACAGTGCAAAGGGAGTTCAAACCTGGGAGGGTCAGCTACGAATTAGATATCAAAACCAGAAGCATCCCCACTTTAAGGGGGACCCTCCCCACCCCTTTTAACAGATGCTCAATATTTCTATCACCCTATGATTGTTAGAACTAAAAAGCAGCTAAAGACACATGACTGATAGCAGAAGAAATCCTTTCACAGCCCCAGAAAGCCCCTAGAGGAAGAATCTGACTAATCCACTCTGGTTAAGAATGAAGTGGCTTCACAAGCTGAGGTACCAGCCTGGAACAGGCAATTCAGAGAGGGTTAGACAGACTGACTTCTGCTTTTAGTATCAGTGTTTCTGGCTGAATTGGGGTGAAACCAAGCTGTTTTCTCCCCTAAGAAGAGAGAAAGGGAACCCCCCTGATACTTAAATAGCAAATCCTTCACCAGTTAGACTGAACAAGTAGGACAACACTTTTAATTCTCTGTTTTTATAGCAAAATAACTGCTGCTTTCCAGTATGAAACCAGTATTTGGGAAGGAAAATACCCCAGGTTCTTTCTACTTGCCTTTGCCTCCAGCTCTTCGTATAACGCGTAGTTAATCCACAGGTAGATGTACCTCTTCCAGTGTCTCTTCTCTTGGATGGGGGGGATGTTGGCGATGGCTCTTTCATAAATTTCTCGCACAGTCTCAGCGTCTGCATCGCTTTCAACCAACCTCAGGTAGTCAAACCAGGCATCGTAGTTATGGGGGTTTGCCTTCCAGAAAGATGGGAGCAGGGAAATGGGAAAGGAAGAGAGGAATGAAAACTCTCTGCCTTGGTAACACTGAAGCTAGAAGCTTTGGAAGGTCACGAGGGGACTTAATCCTTGTCTCTAAATCCATGAGGGCTGGGTGTCAGGACGGAAGAGACAGTCTCTTTTCACTTGCACCCTGTGACAGGACAAGGGGCAGGGGGTGTGAGCTGGAGCACAGGAGGTTCCACCTCAACCTGAGAAAGAACTTCTGTCCTGTAAGGGTCACAGAGCACTGGAAGGGGCTGCCCTGGGAGGTTGTGGAGTCTCCTCTCTGGAGGCTTTTCAGACCCGTCTGGATGTGTTCCTGCATGACCTACTCTAGACTCTATAGCCCTGCCTGAGCAGGGGGGCTGGACTTTGTGACCCCTGGAGATCCCTTCCAGCCCCTAATGACCTCTCTGTGTGTGCATGTCTCTATTTTACCTCCAAACAGTTTTCAAATGAAGGCAAATTGGCTGGTGAGAAGGAAACAGGACATGATGAAACAGGAGCTACACAGTGACTAGCAGCCAGGTGTGGCACACCCATGTCCTCACAGGAAGCTATCTGTGCACAGCTGAGATGTCCAGGAACAGAAGTGAAGGAGGAAGCTAAGCTGCACGTAACCCCTAAGATGACTGAAGGGTGGAGAGCACTGAGTTCAAAGCCTGTGGCTCCACAATGCACATTAGAAGTAAGAAACTAAGAAGCAGTGACAGCAAGTGTCATTCCCTGCCCCGTGGAAGGACTCTGCCTCCAAGGAGAAGAGTGTTCTCCTGGTATTGGCTTGGACTGAGTATCAAACCCTGGGGGGCTGTGGAGTCTCCTTCTCTGCAGACGTTCCAGCCCCGCCTGGCTGTGTCCCTGTGTAACTTGGTCTAGGTGATCCTGCTGTGGCAGGGGGACTGGACTGGATGGTCTTTTGAGGTCCCTAACGATTGTATGATCAAGGTTAAAAACTCATCTGCTATCATATCACAGTGTTCAGGGCTGGAAGGGACCTCAAAAGATCATCTAGTCCTACTCCCCCTTGGCAGAACAGGACCACCTAGGCCGTGAGACAAGTACGTATCTTACGCAGCATCTGATGTGGCGAGCCCAGCAGACACATGTAAACCATACCTTCACTTCCTCTTCGTACTGGAACCTCCTCTTGCTGACAATGATGTCTTCAATTCCTCTTCTGTCTCCAAATTTCTTCTCAAAGATGGTGTAGTTCTTGAAGAGGTTCTGGGCGTCCTGCTTGGGAATTCTATCCAAGGCGTACTTGTAGATCACCCTTACTCTTTCAAACTGAGAACAAACAGCACTGCAGTGAACTGGCCAGGTTCCTTCTGCCCTCCCCTGCAATTGCTCAGTGAGCAGTAGTTAACAGAATCACAGATCACCTCAACAGAAGTGATTGTTTCAGGAAAGAGCTCACAGATCTTGGAAACTAAAACCCCCAAGCCTCATCAAGCTCTGTGAGTGCCCAAACCCTCTGCATCCTGTTCACTCTCGGGTTTGGGATATTTAAAACGCTTCTAAGACTCTGTGGTTTGGGGTTCATGGAAAGTCCTCAATTCCTTAGTGGGCTGGGCACTTTAAAGAACTCTGAGGAAAGCACGGCTGACACTGTTTTTATCACACACCTGACGAGCTCTCAGAAATATCATGTCTGAGGATTTAGATGCTGCTCTCTTCTGACCAGCATCAGCAACAGGGTAACCGGCAGAAGGAGGGAGGTGATGGTGCCCCTGGACTCTGCACTTGTGAGACCCCACCTTGAGTACTGCGCCCCTATTTGGGCTCAGGATCAGGAGGGCATTGAGGGGCTGGAGTGGGGCCAGAGAAGGGCAGTGAGGATGGGGAGAGGGTGGAGAACAGGGCCTGTGAGGAGCAGCTGAGGGAACTGGGGTTGTTTAGTCTGGAGAAGAGGAGGCTGAGAGGAGACCTCAGTGCTCTCTACAGCTCCCAACCAGGAGGTTGGAGCGAGGCTGCTGCTGCTCTCTTCTCCCCAATTCCTAATGCTAGGACAAGGGGAAATGGCCTCAAGCTGCATCAGGGGAGGGTTAGACTGAATCTGAGGAAGAAGCTCTCTGCTGAGAGAGTGGCTGGGCACTGGACCAGGCTGCCAGGGAGGGGCTGGAGTCCCCATCCCTGGAGGGGGTTAAAACCCGAGTAGCTCTTGAAACCATGGTCTAGGGGTTGGGGAGCTGTTGAGATGAGGACTGGACTCGCTGATCCTGCAGATCCTTTCCAGTCACGATTCTGATAACTGCAGTCTTGGCACAACTGGTCCTCACCCTTCTTAAAACTTATTTCTTAGCTATCACCAAAAGACAAAAGAGAAGCCAAGCAAAGCATCTTCTCCTAAACTCAGACTACAATAACACTGTAGGCACTGAAAACCCCAAGCACTGCAGTGAATGTTCAAGGCCAGTGCCTCCAATTTGATATTAGAAGCTTTGAGGGGGCAGCTGGTGTGTAACTGAGATCTTACCTCTTTCTGGTTCTCCTCAAACTTCGCAAAAGCCACGTACAAGTGCTCATCCATGTGCTCTTCTCCAAAAAACTCCACTGCCCTCTCGTATACTTTCCTCGCGTGAGCGAAGTAACTGTGCTTCTCCTCAAAGCGGGCGTACTTAATCCAGTTCTTCACATCCGGATGAACGATAACGAGTAGAGCAGTGTTAAAGAAACAGCGGCTGTGGAACCGAGCGCTTCAAACGGCCTCCACCTACCCATCCTCACTACCCATGCTGGCGACACCTGCTGCTGGCTCTCAGCACAGCGGCTGACTCCCACAGTGAAAAGGAGCACAGGGAACAGAACTGGGATGAAAGGTGAGGGCTGGACTTGTCACCAGGCACCACAAAGGATATATCTCTCGTAAATGGTACGCGCTCTGTCCACCTCCTTGTATCTCAGCTCAAAGTTGATGTAGGAGTGCCACGCTTGCTCCTCTGGCTGCCACTCCATCCAACGCTCAAACACCTGACGTGAGCCAGCAACGTTCCCCAGCATCTCTTCCATGTAAGTGTACTTGTACCTTAGAAAAGGAATCAGGTTTACAATCAGACAGCACCACTGCGTCACAAGGATTATTGGAGTGTTCAACAAGAGCATCATTTACCTGTTCACCACATGCACCCCACCAATGCCTGCAGGGGCAGAGATTCCTAGAAGGGTTCAGGCTGGAAGGGACCTCCAAGATCATCCAGTCCAATCCCCCTGCCATGAGCAGGGACACCCCCCACCAGACCAGGCTGCTCAAGGCCCCATCCAGTCTGGCCTTGAACACTGCCAGGGAGCTGGGGGGTAGCCACAGCCTCCCTGGGCAACCTGGTCCAGGGTCTCAGCACCCTCCTGGGGAAGAACTTCCTCCTGACTTCCACTCTAAACCTCTCCTCTTCCAGCTTGAGACCATCATCCCTGCTCCTACCACTGGAAGCCCTTGGAAACAGACCCTTCCCATTTTTCCTGTACCTCCCTTCAGGGATTGGGAGGAT